>NW_004624837.1:2677413-2703187 GCF_000247695.1 Heterocephalus glaber | reverse complement strand
GGGAAGGGTGGAAGGGGTGAAGGGAGGGCTAGGAATGGGGAAGAAAATAAGAACCAAGATGCATCATGTAAAGGTACAAGTTCCCAATGAGAAATGTAAATGTGTTGTATACCTAAAATGTACCAATAAAAGAATTTAAGAAAAAAAAGAAATTGTAAAACCTTCATTTTATTCACCAACCTTATTTTAAAATATCTGTGTTTAAAGGGTTGAATTTAATTTTAGTTCATAGAAATCTAAATGCAGTTAATCTTTTAACTTGGAAACTTTTGGATGATACTGTTATTATAAAAAAAATCCTAGTGTGTCTATAAATTGTCTGACTTTTTTGGTACATTCTATGTACTATGGAGACATAAATATATCTAGTACATTGTATTTTAGTGTTTAAAATACCTTTAAAAATCAGTATCAACTATTATAAGTTGGACAATAAACATCTCCAACTATTAAATGGCTATTCTATAAATTAACATCTTGAGAGAAATTTTGTGTATGTAATAATTAATGAAGTTTGGTATTATTCTAATGAGAAACAATACAAGACTGTGTCTGGGTACTAATTCCAACTCTAATTTATTAGCAAGTTACTTTATTTCTCTCTGCTTCAGTCCCTTTATCTAAAAAATAAGCAACTCATAGAGTTAATATAAAAATTAAATGAATAAATACAAGTAAAGTTCATAGATCCATCCCCGGCACATAATAAACATTCAAAATTTATTATCAATGTTTATAATTATATTTATTTTAACAAGTAAATATTATAAATATGGTGTAAAAATGATATTTTTGAAATAAATGTACATTGCAAGATGATTAACTTAATTAACCTATGCAGTAATTTACACACTCTTTTGTGGTGGTAAATCACTTAACATTTACTCTCTTAGCAATCTTCAAGTACACAACACATTAACAATAGTCACCATTTTGTACCTATCTAAAAGTTATTCCTCCTATTTAACTGAAATTTTGTATAACATCTCATTTTCCACCTCCCACCCTCACCCCATGGAAACTATCACTTTCATCTCTGTTTCTACGAGATCAACTGTTTAGAATCCACACTGAGGTGATAATATGACTTGCTTCACTTGACATAATACCTTCCAATGATTAACTATTATTAAGATACAAAACTGTATCAACTAGATGTAAAATTATATTCAAATAAGCATAAATGCAAAAATGAAAATATTGTCATACAAAAAAAAGGTTAAAACCAGCAAGTCATCTAAAATGTTTACCTCATCAGATGCCTACTAGACTATATTCAACTGAATGGTTATAGAGAGAAAAAGTACAAATACTAGGAAATGTTCATTGTATTATCATATAAATCTCTTAATAATATTAAGTAAAAATTTTGTAAGTTATTGTTTTTCCTGATTCATTTAATTTTTATGCTTATCTCTATATCAATGTAGTCTCTGAAATAAAATGAAGTATTTTTACCGGATAAAACCAAAACGCAGCAAGATATTCATGTAATTCACAATTTTTTGACCATTTAAAGCCTTTTCTTCCCCACCACCACAGTTGCAAAAGTCAGCAATATCTTTTTTTATTCTCATTCCTAAAACTTCTTCTTTCTTTCATAATTGATTAATCAAATTTTTGGTATCTGTACCATTATTTGTAGGATTATTGTTCATTTATTTTAGCTTTTATCCAAAAGCTAATTGAAAGTAATGACTATATTAGAAAAATAAAATTTTATATGCACTTACACATACATGTATATGTATAATCAAGATTGCCGTCTTAGAACTCATATAGCAGTTCAGTATTAGCAAGGTACAAATGTATATTACATATATATTTTGGCAAAATGTAAACTATTTACTTTATTATTTCTTTTATTAAATTATACTTTAATTTCAATCATTTTACATTAACAGAAATATACCTAAAACAATAAAATTAATATTTTCAACTTTTATATCTAACATAATATAATTTACAATTTTCACTACTCATGACTTTTTCAAAATCAAGCCTGCTTTAAATATTTTTAATCTTAAACAATTTACTTTGTGTTTTTTTCCCATAGGGGCATAGCATAAAGAGGTATATTTTAAGAACTATTAATTTATTTTAAGATAAAATTTTAGTATGAGTTATAATTTATGATAATATAGTTTATACACCTACTGGATATATAAAACCTGTTATCATTACATATTTATAATACATCTAAAGACTGAGAAAATAACAAGACACTTTTTAACTCTTATAAGTAAAAGGATAATTTGATTAGAAGATGAATAAGTAGGTTCAGGAAGAACCAGCGAACTACTATCAGGATAGTAGAATAAAAAATGTTTAAAAATTCATCATTAAATGAAAGAATTACATGAACCTGAAGATTTATCACTTACCTACAAACTCTGAGTCCCACAATAAATGTTCATATGAAAGAAAAAATGGAGGAAAAAGAAAGTAATTTTGGAGTAGGTGTTGAGCATGAACAATTTTTCTAAGAAAATAAGACTGGGATCTCTTAATAGGTATAAGATTGAAAAACTACTGTTATTCACTGTTCTTCACTGTAATTGGGATTACTTTTATAGTCAAGTTAGTTCCCAAATACCTCTCAGACCTTTCAGAGTAAAGACAAGATGATCTGCCTGTAGTTTCAGACTTTATTCATCTCAAGGCCTGAGGCCACACCTCCTACTATAGGTATACCATCTCAGCAACCTGTGAGAGCATTTGCAGGAGAAAGGTATTTTAAGAAATACAAGAAGTCAAAAAGACTAGATTGTTTTTAGAGTAAGAAAGCTCATTCTTGGCTGAGCCAATTCTGTCAAACCTCTAAGGCAATTAATGTGTGGTTTAATATTGTACTTCATTTATTCTTAAAGAAACCTAATCTAAATTCATTACTGATATGCTTACATAATTAAGTTAAGCTTCATTATGTCAACTTGATTGGCTTGGGAAACCCTAGGAGATTAAACACTCTTCTGGGCATGTCTGAGTTGGTATGGAGGTATGTCCTTCAGGTCTATATCAGGCCCTTGGTCTCTGTCTTTGTTTCCTTGCTCTGCTTCTCTGCTGCCATGAACTAAGTTCCTTTGGACCACCATGCCTTGCCACCATGATCTCTCTGATTTGGAGTAAGTCCACCATGTACTGAATTCCCTGAAACCATAAGCCAAATTAAATCTCTCCTATAATTTATGAGTTTTGGGTATTGTGTCCCAGAGATGGAAAAAACTGACTGATACAATATTTAATAGAAATACTTTTCTTGTAAACTGATTCTGATTTTTAATTGGTTTAACTGTTTAAAACAAAACAGAAGGAAGGAGAAAATCAGGACGAGAAAGGTAAGAAAAATATAAATATACCACAAGGTACTTTGAACCTTCAGTTTTGCCTTATCTTTTTGTAGAAAAGACATAGTCCTTAGGACATTAATCCTCAGAAGCAGGATAAAAGTGTCAGGAAAAGTCACAGTGTGAATCATCTCAGAATCGGGAAAAGCATTCTGTTTAAATACAAAACCAAATTATAAAGAATTTATGCTACATTTAATCTTAAATGATTGAACAAGAAAACATCAAAGGGTAATTTTCACCTACAGCATTTGAAATATTAGTTTGGTAAATCTTTAGAGGGCAAACTTTGAAACAGAAACCTGAAGCAATCCTACTAGTGCTACTATTAAAAAGTTGATATTACATCAGAATAATTTCTTTGCATAAGCTAATTTTTAACGTATGTTGTTTATCAAACATAAAGAAAAATCAACTCTTTCAGTCATTAACTGTGAGAACATTGTCGAGAATGCTAATTTCTCATTAATACTTTTATACTACAATGAGAAGAAACATTTAGAATTGGTATATTGCTTTAGGGCTGAATATGTTATCCAATTCATAGTTATTCAAAAGAATTCCCATACTCTACAGTCTTGAAATTTTATAACGTAAGGACTAATTCTTGCTTTACAAAGGATGTATTTTCTTCACAGATTACATTTTTCCATTAAACAAGAGTAAAACTATCATAATCTATTGTTTTCTTGTTATTTTATGACTTATTACATTACCAGATATATTCAGAATTTTTCCCTGGTGTAGAATTTTTAAAGTTTTGTATAATGATTGGTTTTGTTTCAAAATTATTTTTGAAATCTAGCTCTTTAAGGTCTCAATATCAAATTCTGTAGATCTCCATGATGCTATTGCCATAGTCCAAATAAAAAACAACATAAAAGTTTGAGAGCTGGCACTTTGGTTAAATATTTCGTTGGCAATTATGAAGTTCTAACTAAACAATTTTTCTTTTTTAAGCCAAGACTTCATCATAATTAAAGATGTTATAGAAATCTGATTCAGTGAGCTTAGAAGCAATTTAGGAAAGCAAATAAAAAAACCATAAATGAGCAATTTGCATGTTTTACTCCTCTATTTCATTGCCATAGTGATGAGAAAATGGACAGTTTATGGATTATGGTGGTCTCATCATTTCTAGTAAATCAAATAACTAACCAAAGTCTCCAGAAAGTTTCATGGTTTGTGAAGTTTTAAATTACAAATTTTCACATCATCCATCTTCCACTTTATAGCAGCTGGAGCAAAAATCTAGTTCTAAACAATTAGCTCAGAAAGTTCTGGCTCCTTTTTGCTAGATTCCATCAGTATCATTTCTGAACGTGAATCCTAAGTCTGAACCAATTCTTTGGCCAATTCTCTAAACAGTTCTAAACATTTGCTTTTTCTTCTTGGACTAATTATTCAATGAAAGATATTTTGATAGCATTTTCATTGCAATGTTTCATAGCTTTTGGTATCTGTTGATGTATTGAGGGTTAAATTTTATAGTGAATGTTAGGGGAGAATGAAATGTCAGATAAATAATCAACTGCTATTATACTTCTCAAAGCACATGAACTAAAGGTCATGCCTCAGTCTGCTGCTAACTCATATGGTCTGAGAGGGTCAGTATAAAATAGTTATGTAAACTCTTCAGTTCCAGTGTTTCTGAACTTGCATATGGAAGTTTACCAGATATTTACCACCAGAGTCAAACTGCTTAAAGCAAAAGCATTTAAATGATAATACTGGCCAGCTAAAGATAATCCCAGACTCTTCCTAATTCCTCACAATCCACGTTCAATTTGTCAATATATCCTGTGATTTCACCCTCAAAAAATATATCATTAATATGTCTACCATTCATCTAATCTCTCGCCAACTTTGTCAATCCCCTTCCCAGGGTTGTTAAAACAGCCTACTTACTATTGTCCTCCTGTGTCTTCCTGTGGTCTTTCTCCAATACCCTGTCACACAGCAAGAAATTAAACATGAATGATATCAGGTTAAATTCCTTTCTAAAATCTTTTAATACCTCCCCATTGCACTTCAAATCAAATCTCTTAATGTTGGCTTACAAGTCCTTGCAAAGTATGACCCTTGGTTGCATCCCCAATTGTATTGTCTTAATTATTAGTAGTATCATTTTATATCCTAGAATTTACCAGTTGTTCACCTAACACTGAGGCATAGAACATGTATTTCCTTCTTTCCAAAATGTTGGTCTGGAGATTGTGACTGTCTAGCTCTATCACATTCTTCAAGTCTAAATGTAAATGTATTTTCTTTTCCCTAAATACCATGTCAATATGATTTCTTCTCTATCATGGTTCTCTGTGCAGTAGAATTCTAGAGTTAAAGGCACAGACTCTACCCAAGCTTCCAAACCAACTTGGTCTCTTTCTACTCTATGATTCTGGAAATCGCATTTGACTTATTTATTTCTCTGCCTCCTCGTTTTTAAAAGACAAATAACAATAGTACCTACCTCATAGCCTGAGAAGATTAAAGTGATTAAAATGAGTAAACACAAAGAACAGATTCTGACACTGTTGTGTCAGCAATCAGTAAATGTTAATTTTCTTCATAGTACTTCATAATTTATTATTACATACCAATTTGCTGAATTTTGTACTCTGTGTTGCCTAGATAAATAAGAACTCCATTAAGCAAGTTTTATTATATGTTTTATATCTCATTGCAAATTTAGTGATAAACACAATATCTAACACACAGTAGATACTCAGTAATCATAGAATCAAGAAATTATCTTTGAATAGGTTTATAACCTCTTACTTAAAAATACATCTAACTGGTTTACTTTTTCCTTTGACTATGGAAAAAAGACATGATTTATTTCTTTGACCCTACATCTTAATCATTCAGCAATCCTTAAAGTAGATTATATCTATTATATAACTACATTTACTTTTAATCCTGAAAAATCATTCTTAACAGACATAAAACATCTTAACTATGAGTCACCAAATCCGTTTAGACATCCTTTTGTTTTAGTCTCTACTTTTGTCTTTAAAGATTTATATTTTTTTAAATTTTATTTTCTTACTACATGTTTCAGCAATATATGCATTTTACAACAATCTTGGGTACATGTACATAATACATCTTGTTTATTTTCTTAATCCCTTTCCCTTCTTCCTCCCTCCCTGCTCCTCTATTCTCCTTTTCCTCCTTTTCATTCTTGTTGATATTATTGACCTTAGTTCATGTTTGTATCGTAAAATGTCCACATTGATTGAGGTTATTAGAACCTAGTATATAGTATATCTTCCCTCTACCTGAAGCAGAAAAATTTTATCTTTTAATATGAGGCTTCTGTCATTTTACATGTCATCAGAGGCTTTCACTTTAGGGTTCAGACCACATCTGATATTTTAGATGGGCCAATATTATTGTTTGCTTGAAAAATTCATCAAGCAGAAGTTTTATGTTACTGTTGTTGTTGTTGTTGTTGTTGTTGTTGAAATTGCAACACTTTCTCTTGATCTCAGTGTACTTGAGCTCTGCAAAACAATATATTAGGCTTTAGATCACAGGGCTTTTTTACTCTTTGTTTTCCTTTATATTTACTTTGAAGTTTGTCTTACACCATTTCCTATCCCAAGATAGGTGTCAGGGTTTCCAACCTTCAAAAAGACTGATCCCTTAGTTTTATTTCTACTGGATGACACTTCTCCCTTTGGGATGCCTGGAAATATTGGCTACACTTACCCTTTGTCATGCTCTGAAATACCTACAGGAAGCCCCTTTGTGACTCTCCATATCTGCTCAGAATACTACAGCATATCAGACTATTTTAATCATTACTTTCCTCATTTGATGCAGTAGTATAGTGATATGAGTTGGATGTCATTTTTTAAAAAGTGACCCTGAAAATAATTTCTTCCCCTTCTCTGTATTACCTCTCATCCGCTTAACAAATAACAAATGTAACCTGTGAATATAAAACTTATCTTTGAGTTAAATAAAGTCAATTGAGGAATTTGTAAGTTTAGTTTTAGCACTTTGGTTATATTATTCACTTGGGCACAATTAGAAAACCACATAAGCAGCGAGTTCACAGCAAAGGAAACAAAGCACACACAACAAATATACATAGGGGGGAAATGTGCTCACATACAGTCATTGTTACAGAAATCTCTAATGAAACAATAGTGACATTTAGTTTTTTATTTCTTTAATTAGAAAAAATTACTCAGTGAAGAGATCTAAACTGGATCTAAGTGTGCACTATTGAACAGGAGTATAAATTGAGGTATCCATTATAGAAGACACTCTGGAAATACACAGGAAATTTAAAGTGATGTATTTTATCCTAATATTTGTACTTCTAATAATTTAACTATCAAATGAAGCATACATATTTACAAAGATATATCCATAATGAAATAATATGAAGTTTTGCTTTGTTTCTCCTGCCCAACATCACTTTACGCATCTCCCATGCTTAGCTCATGTTCAGTGTGGATAAAATTCCGTGCTCCAAGAATGTCATCTGACTTGCTAGAATCTGAATATTTGTGCCCCACCAGACAAATCCATATTTTGAAAAACTAACCCCTGAGGTGATAGTGTTAGGAGATGGGACATTTGGGAGTGGTATTATGTTAAAGGGTAACGGCTTCATGAATACGATTAGCCTTCTCTTTAAAAAGACCCCAGAGTGGTCCCTTGTCACTGTTGGGAGGACATAGCTACAAGACATCATTATGACATGGAAAGTAGCCCTCAGTAGGCTCCAAATATGCCAGCACTTTGTTTTGAACTCCCCAGCATCCAGAACTGTGAGAAGTTCTGCTATTTATAAACTACTTGCTTTATAATATTTATCATAGCTACCAGAATAGCCTGTTATGACTCAGACTTGAAAATTAAAATATTCCCTCCAATACCTCCAGGAAATGGTTAAGAAACAGGAATATGTATCATTGTGAATGAAGCACAGTTTTTCCTGTAACTTTTGCTTGAGAAAACAAGAAAGGAGCCCCTTTTCCATTGGTTCCCTGGGACAAGATGTATGTCTGGAGCTTCGGGCAGGCATTCTGCCATCTTGAATTGAGATCAAGAGAAATCTCCAGCCTAATGCTAGAATAAGCTCAGAAGGGAGCAAACTGAAAGATGGAGAGAAACCAATTACAGATGATATTAACTGAGGCCATTGAGCCAATTCCAATCACAATTAGTTGGAACTTGACTTGTTTTTTTAGCTCTAATGGCAAACAAAATTGCTTTACTATGTAAGCTGGTTTTAATTAGATTTTATGACATTTTAAAGCCCATAGAACCTTGACTAATACAAACATGGTATTTTGGTATACAAATGGAAGAAGTTATCTTGGCAGAGAATTTTGACAATTAAGACATGTATACAAAAGGAGAACTAAACAGCCAATAAAGACACCCGACATAGAGCTATATAGTCTTATGGATAGATATACAAGACATAAGAAAGTTTTAAAACCAGAAGTATATGATAGTGTCATTTAAAATATAAAAAATCTATAATGTGTCTATATGTGTACATAATGATTATTGGTTACTCTCATGATTTCTTAAAGGCAAATTTTTATTTTTTAACTTTATACTCAGCTGTGCTATTTGAGTATTTTACCACAAACATATATTTTCAGTAATAATAAAAGTCTACATAAAAAATAAAGCAGACACAGCAAACCATGGAAGTATTTTTTGGAGCCTCATTCAAAGTGAAATCCATTTCCTTTGGAAGAGAAAGATCTAAAACTGTTCACTTGTCTTTCTCTGCTTATGAATCAATAGAGTATCATCATATAATTTGTAATTCTTTATGATGCAAATTGAAATAGAAATGAAGGAAAATATATCAATGCATTTGGGCAAATATTTGCTTTTCTTACTGTAATCTGTGTAGTTTTGTGGTTTAGTGAACAAACTGTATAGTGGCCACCATGATCCACATCCTGATCTTCATTCCCATGTAAAATTGCCTTTTCTAGAGTGAGGGTGGAAATACGCTTAATTCTAGTCAATGCAATATGGCAGATGTAATGGGATGTCACTGTCATAGTATGTTATCTGAGAAAGGAGATAAAATATCACTTTAGTGATTTCATCATATAATACTCATCTCTAATGTAGTTTACTCAATCTAGGGGTTTAGTCACTTCCCCACTTTCTACCTGCTTCCTCACCCCAGGAGTTTGAAACTGGAAGCTTCCATGAATCCAACAGTTACACAGAAATAAGTTTGACCAACAATTTGAAGGAGCTTAGAAGTGAGTCTCTTCAAAATAGGGATCCCAGATAAGAATAAGCTAAGCCACACTTGTATTCCTGACACTCAGAATGTGTGGAAAAAGTGAAGAGACAGAGGGAACAGGAGAGAGAAGGCAAAGGGGACACAGAAAGAGTTACGTTATGTTGTCTACATGTACCAACTCCCCATGATGAATGTAACCATTATGTACTGCAAATATGCACTAAGAAAAATTTAAAAAATTTTAAAGGAGTATTTTTAAGCCACTAAGTTTGCAGTAATTTGTTACATAGCATATAAAGCATTATAAGTGAAATAGAATTAAATTCTAAAGTTTACATAAAACTTTTTTTCTTTATATATTAAGTTTAAAAATATTGATTATATTCACCTTTGAAATTATATTGATATAAGTAATTGAAATATAATTTAAAGTTGTAATGTAGAAACTAAAGGGGAAGGAAAAGCATATTTCCCTTTCTAAATGATAAAACCTTTCCTTGCTATGCTAGCTCCTGGCAAAAAATGAAATTCAGCACTATTTTTTAATAACTTAAAACAGAAAATCTCGGTACTTTCTACCAAAACATTTTTAAAACATGGAGAAACCTGGAAACATGAAACAACTGTGTATCACACCGAAAGGATATTCAAGTAGTTTGATTTGCTAAAAGTCATTTAGTATTATTTTAGCTCTTGGCTTATACATAATGCAAATATAATCAGATAGTCTATCCAGAGATATATGAATGAATCTCTCATTAATTTCAAAGAAAATTTTGACCACATGAAGTCAAATTTTTTGTCTAGAAAAGTAGCAAAAACATGCATGTATGTATAGATACACTTAGCATGTGTTCTTACCAACTATATCTGATAAACTACATGCATACTAAAGCACTGATTTAAAGTATAAAATAAGATCCTGCACAGTCTTCAATGGACTTTAATCACATTAACGCAAAACACAAAGTCTTACATAAAGATTTTTTTATGTGAAATAAAGTAGAGTTCAAATAAACACTACCTCTCAAACATTTTAGTAACTGTGGCAAAAACATTGATTGTGAGTTTATTTTTCTTATAGCTTGTATATGTTTTCTTTTTCTTGGACTGTCTGCCCTGGTAGGTGGGAGATTTGAACAATTCTTTCTACAATGGTAATAGAGTCAAAGGTCAAAAGTTTCCAAGCATGGACTAAATCTAAACAGCAAGAAAAATATCACAATATATGCAAAAATATACACAGAATTCATTGATCTTGTAAAAGCAAAAGATAAAGCATACCAGAAAATTGCCTTAAGAAAATAAATCTTGTGTTTGTCTAACAAAACCCATAAAAGAGCATGTAATAGTCAAACCAACTGCTTTAAAATTTTTAAAACAAAAGTCTTTTCTATAGAATGAATCATGTCAAGCCATGTCCTGTTTACAGTGATAACAATGGTAGAAAATTCAGTGGCCAGTGTAACCAAAATGAATAGGAAGAAAAAGTAAACAAAAAAAACCTGACAACTAAAACATGAATAAATGAGTGTATGAATGAATAAAAGAAGAAAGAATGAATGAATAAATCAAGCCGATACTGTGATAAAAGTTTCAAGAATGAAATGAAGAACTGAAATAATTATCCGGATAATTAAAACTTGAAAATGTAAACCTTTCTGTTCCTTTATTTATGTATTTCAGGCAAAAATTTACTTGGAATTTTTAATTTATGTGACTGCATAGCATTTCTCCACATGACAGCTGTATGATTTTACCAGACTTTACTCAAAGGATGAGAGTAAAAAGAATTACAACACAGAAATATCTTAAAGTGTGTACTTCCATAACTTCAAAAGGCTATGTAAGCATTGAGTCTTTACTGAGTCTTTATCCCTAAAGGAAAGCCATCCATATAATCAAAGTTTCATTTGGAAATATTTGCTCTGCCTGTAGGATGGAGAATTCATTGTCAGAATAAAACTGGGAAGGCAGTAATATGGATGTAAAAGTAAGAAGACATGAATATAATATGCTATTTTGCTTTTCTATACCCTACAACCCTATTTTCTTTGCTTCATTTCCCCTTTGCTTATATTTTCAGTTTACACACCATTCCTTCTATGAAACACTTTATTAAATTCCATCCAATTCTGTAGAATCAAATATATATATATATATATATATCCTGCAACTATTCAATAAATTCTTGATAGAATCAATATTCTGTCTTCAGCATCTAAGATGATATTTAGCATTATCTGAATCAAGAAAACTCTGGTAAACATGTGAGATGATTATTTTGATAACCTCCTTTTGTTACCTCCCTGAAGACTACTCATAAGAGGACATAACAAATGTATCTACTCCGACAAATTTCAATCAGCTATTTCAACAACACAATGATTTAAGTTCTTAAGGAAAAACCTTGTCTATGTTATTCACACTATGTATCCTCTGGGCCTAGACCAATGTCTGGCTTAGAGTATGTAAAAATTGTTTAAAGAAATGATTCCTTTTTAGCTAAAGTATTCTCTTTCTCTCTTCCTTTAAGTGTTTCCCATCACTACTATTTGTGGAAAACAACATTCCTCTCTACTGTAAAGTGTTGTCATTTGTTTGCTAAGAACAATGTGGAAACCCATACTAAGAAATCCATCAATAATGGTGCCTATACAAATGAGAAATTGGAAGACTATATCACCCTTGGTGTCGAGAAAAATTCTTCAAAATATTAAACCTTCAAAAGTCAATTGCTGTATGAATATACCCTATTTTCTTTGTTCATCATTGTAACAAAGTAGATTCTACTCTTAAGCTATCTTCAAACACATTCAGTGCAAATATCTACCAACTCTCAACTAAAGTACTGTATACCCTTTGATATGCTGATTTTCTCCTTATCTCACCAGGATACATATATAGGTTATAATAAGTAGTCAATTTCTAAATGTCCATTATTTGGTGTAGAGTAACAAAAGAAGTCACAGAAGGATGTGATTTGATAATCCAAAACCATTCTTCTAGAAATTTGTCTATCTTGCTAAAGGAATCTGATCACTACCATCTTAGGCTGACCAGAGACTACTCTAAACCTCTTAAATCCTCCCACTATGCTTTTCCATTTGCTAAGGATATATAAGCATGGGTTAATAAGATCCAGTAAGCATGGCTGCACCCTATAATTCCCATCATTATTCAGCTTTGCTATTGATAGCAACCACTACCCCCTATATTTCCCCAAGACTTATATTTGGGCAACCACTACTCCCTGTACTTTTTCAGGCCTTGTCCTTGGTAGGCAGCCACAACTCCCTGTCACTGAACTCTCCCCCTCATGACTCTGTGAAAGACCTCATAGCCAGTTTGAGAAGAACCAGTCTGGTATAAGTGAAAAAGTAGTCCCTCTCAGGATTTTTCTGAAATAAATCTGTCCTGTTGAGTTTTTATCTTTTTTTTTTCTCCTTTTCCTACCATGTTGGTGGCCTTTATGGGGAGGATGTCAAGGGGACTACTCCAATATCCCTAACCTTCTCTCTCCCTCTCTCTCCCCTCTTTTCTGTGAGCTCCAGGAGAGGTCATTTGCCTTTTCCTGTTAATCCTCCACTCGACATTGGACTCTTCATTATCCAGTCCAGGACTGGCAGGATTGGCCCCTCCCTTCTTCTGGGCACAACCAAAAAGTGTCTATCCATTCCAAGCCATAGAGTGTCCTGCAGGGCTGGGCTCTGTTGTAGACTTCTGGAGAAACTGGAGTGGGGCTGTCTACCCAATCTTCCAGAAAAACTTTCTCTGATGTGGCCAGGCTACTTCAACAAGGGAACCTGTCTGTATCCCTAGTATTATGTGAGAGATGCCTCAAAACAAAGCTGCTCTCTTATCAGTTACTATGGAGCACCATATTTCTCAAATTCAGGCAGAAAACTCCTTGTGTTGCTGTCAAAAAAATATATATTTTTAAAAAATCTTTGGGGGCTGGGGATTTAGCTCAGTGGTTCTGCCGCCTGCCTCACAGGCACAAGGACCTGGATTCAATCCCCAGTACTAAAAAAAAAAAAAAAAAAAAAAAAAAATCTTTTGCCCCTCAGTTTAAAAGGGAATATTCAGTCTAAACATATCATATTTTATTCTCTCATGGCTTGGTCTACATACAACCTAGACAATGGAACTGAATAGACTGAATTTGGCATGTTAGATTTCAAGTTTTTTGAAACTTGATAACTACCTACAGAAAAGTGGCAAGTGGCAGAAGGTCCCTTATCCCCAAGCTTTCTTTGCTCTATGCTTGCATCCCTCTCTCCGGCAAAATTGCTCTGCCCACCCCCAGGGATAAGGCCCTGTTGTGGACAAATAAACAAACAGACAGAATGAAGTTTTATATGGATGACAGAAAGAAATAACAAGGGGGGCTCTAAATTATAATACCATATGCCAATTGGACCTGTTTTGCAAAAAGAAGAGCTAAAGGCAAGAGGAAAACCTCAGACTGTTATTCTGAAAACAGCAAAGCCAACACATGGGCAGATAAAACAGATGTCATGATGACCAGACAACCTTGTACACAAAAACATTTCTTGTGCATTGTGAATTATTAGACTATAATTACAGGGTTAATCTGTTTCTCTGCAGACTCAGAGGTTTGTTTGTTGGCAGCCAGCCAAATTAAAAATGTAATAATCTGAGGCAAATAAAAAGAGGAGGAGAGAGGCAACTTTAAAATTCAAGGAGCCACTACCAGGTTTATTATAAAAAATTATAGTAAATGGGATAGAAATGAGAAAGCTATATGGAGAAAGATATATAGAGAGAGATATATTCTTGATGTGAGAGGATTTTTTGTATGACAAGATGTTTTTGCCCTACCAGAAAGGAAAGGGAGAGCTAGCAGCAAAACTAGATGGCTAAAATATGTCAAAAAGAGGTTTGTGGAACATTTTATAGGAAGAAATATGTATGTTTAGTTATTATGAGGTTTGGTTGAAGCCAGTTTGTGCCTTCTAAAAGTTCCTTGTTACTCAAAGGAAAATGGGGAGTCCTGTGTCCCTGACTCTCCAATCATCAATCACTCCTTCCCAGTTCCCAATTCTTCTCTCTGGTCTATCTGGTGCTTTCAGACAAACACTTTAACTCTCATTTCTGAGACTGATACTGCACATGAATTTTTTCTGCATGAGGAGCAGAAACACCTTGACTGGTCAATGACAAGAAGTAGGACAGAACTGCCTCCTTGGGCAGTTCTGACCTGTTTTGTGACAGTCATTATTCTACCCAGATCTATAGGTCTTCAAAGATACAAAAGTGAAAAACATCTTATCATACCCATGACTTCCAGATTAAAATTGTTTATGGTGGTGAACTTTTAGGGTCAAATATCTGACTGTCCCTGACTTGTGTTTCAGCTATTGGTGATGAAATGCCAATCCAGCATGAAAATCCAGCATGAGACACCCAGCCAGATGATGCAAGGCCTATGCTCATGTGATTGTTATGTGTATGCAATGTATTTGGCACAACACTTAGAGATGCTCAAATATTGTAAAGTTCAGGCAATGACATATAAAGTACATCTATGGACAGATACATTCTCCTTAGATGGCACTCTATTGATGGATGACAAATTTAGGTAGAAGTTTCTTCATGTCATTTAATATGCTGATATCATCGTGATTGTTATGGAAAAATATTATGTTACCCTGGCTCTCAAGTTTTCTTAGTGAAACTTTATAACTGTCATCTATTAACATTCTACAGGGTTTCAATTTCTAAAACAACCCTGATTGGTAAGGAAATAAGTTTCCTGATCATATTGTATATTTCAAGATGTTTGGTATCTAGATAAGATCATAAGATTAAACCTGCTGCTCTCACTGTAATACTGATATAACTGATCTCCTGGGTATTAAACAACTGAGACTTGCAGACCAGAGTTAAAAAGGTAACTGGATGAAGAGAACAGCAAATATTTGCTGCTGGCCCTCCAAGGTCAACAAGTATCCAGGACATGAGAGGATCTTTCTATAGGATACTGCAATTCTGGTGAGTCCCTGAACCTCCTCAACAAGAAGATGGAAGAACTGCAAAGTACAGGAATCAACCAATGTACAGTGTGCAAAAAGGAGGGTCACCAGGCAAGCATCTCCCATTCTTCCATGGGAAGCCACTTGGCTGAGCAAGACCATAACCTATACTGGTGGCTGACACTGACAGAAGAGCTGAGAGGCTCTGCACATGATTCAGAAAGTAATGCCTGCAGAGCCTTGACTGACCTTGATGGATAGCAAAAGGCTAATTTTGATGAATATGGGTCTCACATTAACTTGTGCTTAAATATCCAGCAGAAAAGTATAAACAAAAACATATAAAAGCATTAGTAATTCAGGCTAGACATAAAAGAGGGGCTGCAATCACTGACCCTGCTGACAGTTTCCAGTTACACCTGTAGACAGGTCTAGGAGCCAGCTGGATACAATTGCTATTTCAATCCCTTAATAACAGTGTCTAGATGTGGCTCTTTCACCAGTATGTCTTTCCATTTTGGTGCTAATTCTTTGGCCATATGTGCTTTAGTCTCTTAGTTAAGGTTGTTTATTCTTGCCTAGAAAATGCCAAACTTCAAGGGATCACACAGATGGAACCAACAATAAAGGTGCCTGTCATCCATTGCCCCCACACAAAGTCTACAATATCTGGTTGTGTGTAGAAATTCTCAAAAGCACAGAGGGAGCTCTCCCTGGTATCTTGCTCCAGCAATGGCTGAAAATTGAACAGTTTTGTCTATCTGAAACATGCAATATTTGAATATTTGAATGAGAAGGACACAGCAAGGCCATAGAAAGCTTGCTCAGGTGAAGTAAAACAGGGCAACCACTCATAGGATATGCTGTCCCCAGTGGTTAAGGATTGATAATATCTGAACTTGTTGCCATAAAGGATCCTGTTACATGATATGTTGAACAATATTCTCATCTTAAACTTGCGGTAGGATGGATACCTAAACATCTGTGTTTATTGATATATGCTATTTTACGTATGTGATACAATGGAGAAAAATATCATAGAATAGTTCCCACAGACACAGTTACACAGATACATCAGGACATTTATGGGTCTGTGGTCAGTGTAACTGGACATATCTACCTGCTAATTGGACAGGACAATACACATGGGAACTTCCTTATATTCCTGGCTGTATTTTCTCCTCTCTTCCAGAACAGCCCCCAAATTGGGATACTATTTACCACTGGTGGCACTGTGTAAAATGCACTCCTTGGTGGTTTTACACCCTAGCTGTGACCCTTCCAGTATTAGCTGCTAATAAGGTATACTGGATGTAGCCCAACATTTAGCTCATGCATTAAAATAGGCCACTTGCCAGGCCATAACATTGTTAATAGATGAAACATAGCAATTGAAAAAGGTAGTTTTACAAAGTAGCATGGCTTTAGATTTCCTCTGCTCCCCACTCTGTCATGCTTCATACAATGTGTTGTATGTTTATTACAGATAATCATGGTAATGTAATTGCAGCTCAACAGGAAATAGACACAGAAGTTCAGGCAGTACAAATTGCTCGGGACCCTCTGCAGAGTTCATGGGATTCATGGACCCCTATATTGGATTCTTCCCTTTATTCTCTTCTTTTTACTCACTTGTTTATTATTGTCATGCCTCACCAAACTGTTCCAAAAATTTCTTACCAACAATAGTGCTGTCATTTTATAGGCAGTTGCCAAAAATGGTCCTCCTTCTTTAGTCCAGACAAAACCAGGACCACCACTGGCCCTAATCAGCAGTAAGTAATAGTTATGGAAGAAATGTGCTGCCCATTTTCTGCTGTGCAGAAGCTTTTTAATACAATGAGATCCTACTTCTTGATTCTTTATGTTAGTTCATGTGCAACTGAGGTATTTATAGCTAAATGGATGCACATTGAGGCGATACTCTCACGTGAAATGAATAGGACACACATGTGTAAATACCAAATAGTTTCCCTGGTTTGAGAAACTGAAAGTGTAAATAAGGAACCAAAAGGTATAATAGATAATGTGAAATAGGAAGAAAAGGTCCAAGGGGAAGGGGAAGTAGGAGATGTAGGGGAAAGGAAAAAAGGGAATGGAGTTAATATGAGAAAAGGAAAAAATGGGAAAAAAAAGTCTTTGTAAATAAGGAGGGTTGGAGGGGTTGAAGGGAGGGCAGGGGAGTGGGAAAAAATGAGAACCAATATATATTATGTAAATGTACAAATATCCGATGATGAATGTCATTATATTGTATACCTAAAATGTACCAATAAAATTGATTTTTAAAAAAGAATACAAAAAACAATAAAAAAGATCATCTATTACAAATTGCACTGCTATGAAACTTGGAAACAGCCCAAATGCCCATCAACTGGAGACTGGGTAAAGAAAATGTGTGTTTTTATAACATAGATACTTAGCCATAAAAAATGAGAAATTAGAGACATTTATAGCTAAGTGAATGCACATTGAGGTGATACTCTTAAGTGAAATAAATAGGACACACATGTGAAAATACCGAATAGTTTCTCTGGTGTGAGAAACTGAAAGTGTAAATATGGACTAAATGTATAATAGGTAATGTGAAATAGGAAGAAAAGGGGCAAAGGGGAAGGAAGTGGGAGGCCTAGGGGAAAGGATAGAAGGGAATAGGATTAATATGAGAAAATGGAAAAATAGGAACAAAATCTTTGTACATAGGGAGGACTGGAGGGGTTGAAGGGAGGGCTGGGCAAGGGTGAAAAATAAGAACCAAGAGAGATTATGTAAAGGTGCAAATTTCCAATGATGAATGTCATTATATTGTATACCTAAAATGTACTAATGATTAGAATGAATAATCGATAATGTAAAACAGGAAGAAAAGGTCCAAAGGGGTAGGGGTAGTGGGAGGGGCAGGGGAAAGGAAAGAAGGGAAAGGAAAAATGATGAGAAATGGAAAAAATGGAAATAAAGTCTTTGTAAATAGGGAAGGGTGGAGGGGTTGAAGGGAGGGCTAGGAATGGGGAAAAAATAAGAACCAAGATGCATTATGTAAAGGTACAATTCCCAATGAGAAATGTAATTGTGTTGTATACCTACAATGTACCAATAAAAGAATTTAATACAAAAAAAAAGATCATCTTAGGAAGATAACACACAACACTTTCAGAGTATGCAGAGAAAAATTAAGATTCCATAGCTACTTGTCTGTATTTATATCCTAGGCTGTCATAACAAAGTGTTACAAACTGTGTGGCTTATAACACTGGTGTTTATATTCTCAAAGCTCTTGAGGCCATAGGTCTCAAAACAAGGTGCTAGTCAGGTCATGCTCACGTTAAATCTTCTAGGAAAGTATCTTTAAAATTCCTTGTCCTGAAGATGTATCATTCTGTTCTCTGTCTCCAACTCTGTATGGTGTTTCTCCCCATGAGTGTCTGTCTCTGTGCCTGTTTTTATAAGGACACCATTCATATTAGATAAAGGGCCCACCCTACTCCATTGTGACCTCATTTTAACTAATTATATCTGCAGCAACACTATTTTGAAAGATCAAATTCTGAGAAAGATATGAATTTTAGTAGGTACTGTTCAACCCAGTATACCACTTTGGATAAAATTTCTAAGGTATTTTGGGGCTGTGACACCTATTTATAATAGCTAATGGGAATTTTGCTAGAATCTTCTATAACAACATTCAGCAGAAGCTGAAAAATTATATAATTTATTTAAATTCAAAATGAGATTATTAGTGTTTTATCCTTGTGTGATGCTATATGTAGGTAGTAATACAATATATAGAGAAATTCCATATTTTTTTTATATGGAAGCTACTGAAAACCTATTATCTTTGTCTATCCCAAAATTTCACAAACTAGGAGTCTTATAAAAAAATAGGAATTTATTTCTTAAAGTTCTGAAGAGTATGAAGTCCATAATCAATCCGCTAGCAGATTCTTTGTATTGTGAGGGCCAATTTTTTACTACATAGTCAGGTATCTTCCTGCTGTGCCCCTCTGAGGCTAAAGGAAAATGAGGATCTCTCTCTCCAGCATATTTTATAAAGGCATTGATCACATATTTGAAAAGCCCTCATGACTTAATCATACCCCCCACCAAAAAATACTACCATCTTGGGCATTAGCAGACAAATTTGGAGTAGAAATAAATATTGAATTTATTTCTTGTTTCCTGACCCTTGAGTACTCTGGGGAAGACAATTTCTCAATATACTTTTTCTACCTGAAATAACAACTGTGAGTTTCATGAATTTACTGTCAACATCAGAATACCCTTTCCTTTTATTTTCTCCTAAATTTGTTCAAGCCTCAAGAAAAGTTGAGGTTCCCTGTACATAAATTCGTAATAATGAAAATTTTAGATATTAAAAATCTTCAATTTTTATGCTTTGTTGATTTCTGTCAGTTTATCATTTATGCTTATAACATAAATTATTATTGTTGAGCATTGTGGTTGGTTGCTTTCTTTAGGTTAAAAATAGGAAACTCCCGTACTACTCTAAAAGAAAACAGAATTTATGATAGATGAATGTAGACACTTTTCTATATTATTTCCATTCCCTTTTTTGATGATACCCACACTCATGGATGACCTCACAAACTACAGAACAATAGTTTGTGTCTGCAGAGACTTAGCACAAATCCCATTTCTCAATCATAAAGCTCATTTGTGGCCTGATCTCCTATAAACATACTCAGAATTTAGATTATTTTTCCTTAACCTTGCTGTTATGTGAAGCCATATGCAACTTCTCTACACACACCCTGCCTCAGGAGATCTTCTGCAGCTGTGCATCCATTAAAATGACATTTTGTTATGCAAAAGAGCTCTGTTAGCACACGGAGATTGGGAATTTTTGAGGTATTGCTCTTTCCTCAGATTAGGTTAAATAAATCAGGGCCTTGCAGCAATCTATAGAGGCCTCTTACTATTTATTTTGATCCATGTAGAAAAGTGTCTGTTCATCGTTGTTTTCTGTCACTAAGCTAGTTCCCTATCCATGACTAAACAAATCCACCTTCCCATTTCACAGGTATTCACATACTCACAAAACAGCTTTTGATGGGGAACTTTGCCAAAATCTAAATCAAGTCTAAATAACGTATATTCCTTTGCCCCTGCTTATCCATTATTTTAGTTACTCAAAGATCTACAATAGTCAGGCATAATTGCCCTGTACAAAAACCAAGTTTACTTCCTACTAGAAAGTCATATTTATTTATGTTTTCAGCATTCTTGTCCTTTTTCATAGATCCCACCTGTTTACTAGTTGCGTAACTTCACACTGGCTAAAACATCTTGTTCTAGAGAATTATTTACATTTAAAATGTCAAAAGGGGCTTAAATTTGAATTTAGATATTGTTATTTAACATGTTATTCATGCAATCTTTATAAAAAGTTATGTCAGGAAAGGAAAGTAAAATACCAACACATTTTTCTCAGGAAAGACTAAAGCACAACAACATAGTATTTTCATAACAATATAGACTAAGACCGAATTCAAAGATGGAACTGTCAATACAGAAGATAAAATCCACAAGATTTGATGTATTCAAGAAGATTGGACAGAAGAATTCTGTCCAATTTGAAGACTTATTGCGAAAGCCAAAGTATGGTATGTTACAACACTTTTGAAAAATATGAGTCGCAATGCGAATATCCTCTATCATCTCTACAATCTTCTGTTTATTTCACAAGAGTGTAGCACTATCCTTACAAACAAGGACAAGGAGAAGGAAAAAAGACTTATGAAACTATTTTGTTATATTTTCCATTGCATGTAATAAATCCTTAACTATCTTAGAGGAAATTATACTGTACTCAATGAATTTTTTTGTGTAGTAATTTTGAACATACTACTATTTCTCTAAGTTTAAAAATTATATATACATATATATTTATAAAACATTGAATATGTTTACAAGAAAGAGTCAAAATTATTTCATGAATCAAAGCAGTTCTTTCTAGGTCAGAACTTGGCAGGCTATGAAACTAATGTTTATTTTTCCTTGCATAATTAAATCTTTTTTGTGTGTGATTTTTTTCAGTTATTTCTCCCCCAGAAAGGACATCTGTAGTTTTTAAACTTAGTATAAGTACTTTAATATTTCATTCCTCTTCCCAAACCACCATTTTTTTCCTAAGGCACATTCAAGATTAAAATTATTTTCCTTTTGTGTTAATTACCAGTTTCTAAGGCACATTCAACGTTAAAATTATTTTCCTTTTGTGTGAATTATCAGCTTCCTTTTGTAAATGTCTTTTAATTAGCCGTTATATATGAATAAAATTCCATCATAAAAATTAACATGTTATATAGAAAGTGATAGTTTCCTTCATATCAATTCTATTCCTCAGATACACTCATTGTTAGTGTTACATATATATTCTATTATATGCATGTCTGCACATTTAACATACACAATGTAGGAAAACATACTGTTATGTCATTTTTCAACATGACATTAGCCTCAAGATTTATCAGACTACTTTATTCTTTTAAGTATTATGTCACCTATAGAATGAGTATATCATAGTGCATCCGCTGTATTGATGGACATACTGCCACTTCAAAGCATTTGTTATTACAATAATAATAAAGTGAATCTCTGTACCTGTTTCTTAATCACATGCTAAGTGAGTTCCTCAGTTACATACAAATTATTACAACTTCTTGGCTATGGAATATTTATATTTCCATTTGAACCACTCCAAAGGACTGTACCTATACTCATATTTTTTGATGTACTTCATTACCATGTGTCAGACAATCCAAAGAAATATCAACATTATTAAAGGCTAGAGTTACTTTGGTTTTTTAATGTTTAAAAATCTTTGATTTTTCACTTAGAAGTTATACTTCATTTCCTTCACTGCTTTCTCCTATGGCTCATCTATCTGGCCTCCTAATACTGTACCTGGTAAAACAAAGCTGCAACCCTTTCACTAACCCGATATTCTATATCCGCTTATTATGAGCAACATCAATTTGAAAAAACACTAATGAAAACAAGAATGCCCCTTGTATATTCATAGAATAGTCATTGCTTGGCAACCCTGACTACCATACTGACTATTGGTGACATGTTTTCCATCCAACTATCACCAAATAAGCCAGGCTTAAATTGCAAGCACTTCCTTCCATATTAACAATCTCAATGTCAAAATCAAAAGCACTGTATTTCAACAACTTCCAGGAAAACTTCCTAAAATATCATCTTAATAGCATGATTCATTTTCCCAATATGAAGAGCCATGAACTACAACTATCCAATCTGTCTTCCCAAATTTCTCTCAAATTATTCAGGCAACATTTCATTTTTTACAAGCTTATTTAAGGCAAATAAAATGTTATACACTTTATACCTTTGTACCTTGTTATGTCCTCTATCTAATATTCTTTCCCTTCTCCACCTGATTCAACTCCTATTAAAATGTCATTCAGAAAGGGGCTGGGGATTTAGCTCAGTGGTTCTAGCACTGCCTTGCAAGCACAAGGTCCAGATTTCGATCCCTGGTACCAAAAAAAGCAAAAAAATGTCATTCAGAGTATCTCAAACATTACTGATATCTTCAACTCTATTCGTATTCCTCTTTTGTCTTTCCTTAGAATGTGGTTGAACTTTTATTTTGTTGCTTAAAATAACACAGCCTCTTTATAGCTAGTTACCTGTGTACTTCTTGGAATAAGTAAGCTAATTTTGTTAAGTCTTCTTCAACAAAATATTTATGTTGTAAATATTTTTTCTTGTAACATGTTCCATGTTACAAAACTATTCTAAGTTCTAGTAATGCAACAAGGAAAAGGGTTACTGAAGATCCTAGTTATATAAAAGAGAAAAGACCATATCTTGCTCTGTATCTTGAGTGTATTCCACCAACGAGCATAAGGTCATAATTGAATTAAATGTTCAATAAATCTTTTTAAATGACCTATGCACATGATATGATATAGATACATAAATGAGAGAAAATATCTCTATACAATGTGTACAATCATTAATTTTATATGTCAAATTTAAGCTCCATGGTACCCAATATGTGAGCTAATATTCTATATTTTTGTAGGTGATTTTGGATGAGATTAACATTTATGTTGCTGAATTGTGAGTAAAGCTGATTATATTTTATAATATGGGTAGGCTTCGTGCAATCATTTGAAGCCCTAGATGAAATAAAAGATAGACCTCATCCAAACAAGCAGGAAGTATACTTGTAGATAATCTTTGAACCTGAACTGAAATTTCAGCAGATCTCCAGCTTGATAGTCTTTCAACTTGAATGGCAAATTTTGGACTAGATAGTTACTATATAATTATATGACAGATTCCCTAAAGCAAATCTTTACATTCACATATACATATACCACATTTGTTCTATTTCTCTAGGGAATACTAAATAATAAACCTACAGAAAAGAATAAAATAACTTGAGTTTTTACTCAGAGACCATGGATTGAGATTATAATATCCTCTATTATGGCTGCCCCTCCATTTAGAAGGACTGCCAAGGCCAGGGTTGGCTATATACCTAGTGGTACCTCTTCCTATGGGAGAATCGTGGGTCCTCACTCCATTAACATAATACGACTGTCCCTTGTAACTTGATGCAGCCAATGACAGTGAATGGATTACAAATACATGATATTTTCCTTCAATCTCATAAAATGCACATCCCAGAAAGACATTGATACTTAATACTCAACCCCATAGAGAAAGGGCACAAGTATTAGAGCAGTGACTAATGCATAAGCACTGCACTTAAAACAATATTTTGCAAATTCCATTATTACTGCAAAGTTAACCTTAACTGAGTGATACCTTAATCTGAAGAGGTTATTAAACATGTTTACCCTTTGTAACCACAAGTCTATAAGATTATGTATTGTCTAAAAGATTATGTATTGATGAATACATTTTAGAAATGTGTTCTTTCTCAGACCCTGGAGAAAGTGTCCACATATATAATGTGGAATACTCAAAGTGATCTTTACCTAAAAAAAATTAATAACAAGGGCAAAATGTTAAATGAAAAGGAAGATGGTACTCATAAATAGTTGTGACTAATATTCCAAAGAGGCATCCTTCAGCAGTCTTCTACATTATGCTGACTTACTCTCCATGAGTGTTTTATAAGCTTTCCTATGAAAAAAATTGTGCCTTCTTAAGTAGATATCTCTAAGGTAAAATCTATTTATTTAGAAAAATATAAACTGAACATGAACTCTATGCTAGAGACAATAGGAGTTACTGGTGACACAGATAGATATGATTTCTACACTCTTCTATTTTATATTTCAGAGAAATTATATAGAAATACAGATTTTTTCATGATAAATAATATAACTAATGAATCTAGAATTCAACCTTCCTAAGACTATTTTCAGATATACTAAATGTGTAAGAATATAAAAACACACCTAAATTATTAAATTATGACAATAGCATCATCAAAATACAGTAAATCAAAGTCAATAATAGTGGTATAAATTATTAAAGTGTCTATAGAAATTCTACAGGTGAAAACATAATCAGTTAACAAAAGTCTTACTATAGGAGCTCAAAACTAGATTTGATGTGGTAGAAAGAATCTGTGAACTTATAACATATACTATATATACCTATTTAGTTCAAAGATTTATTAAGAAAAATAAACACATGAGACAGGCAGGTCTGTGCATGCCCCACCCAGGTCCCGAGTCTCCCGGAAGACACCAAATCAGCCCGCGCCCTGGCAACAATCCACTGGACCCCCCACCCCCCACTCCTCTGTACAGCCAAGTGGTTCCACACTACAAAGACACAGAGGACACCGGACCACCGGACCATGGTACTGAATCCCACTGCTCCTGGCCCAGAGGTAGGGGCTTCTGAGCTGCCGTCTCACTGCTCTTGGTCCAGAGGAAGGGGCTTCCCGGTCACGATCCCTTCCTCTGCTCCCAGCCCACAGGAAAGGGGTTTTGGGCCACCATGTCTACTGCTGCCCCGAGCCCCTGTTCCACCATTCCTAGCTCAGAGGAGGTAATCCGCGCAGGCACCAACAGCCCCCCCCACCAGTCAAAATGAGAAAATATGTAAATAAGTCTCAAAATCAGACTCCCAGATCACCTACAGCAACCCCAAAGGGAAATGAGATGGAACACTCTGATACTCAACCACTTGGACCCACTCAACTGGCAACA
>NW_004624837.1:2595083-2672273 GCF_000247695.1 Heterocephalus glaber | reverse complement strand
AAAATAATTAATTGATATGAGCCATAAATAATTCATCAAAGACAGATGAATACTTTGAGTCCTTTCTTCCAATATTGAATATGGTACTAAAACAATGATCAAAATAAAAAATAAAACTTTGAGCAACACTATGAAGTAACTAGCCCTAAGAAAAAGTGATACAATATCCCACCCAGCAATATCAAACAAACAAGGGACATTCTCTAAGATTTATCATATACAGTACTAAGCCATAAAAGATGCCTCAACACATTTAAAAAAATTGAAACCACACAAAGAATGCTCTCCAATTGCAATACAATTCACCCAAAATTCAGTAAGAAAGATACAATGTCATATTTCTAGTCAGTGGATCAAATTAAAAATCACAAATGAAGTTCGATTATTAATTTCAGATGAATAAAAATGAAAATTTAACAAATTTATAGGCAGATAAGTAATTCTCAGAGAGGATATGGCAGTTGTAAATGCACATACACATGTACATACACATTAAGTGAATAATCTTTAACCTTAAAATGCAAGAAAAAAGGGAATAAGCCCCCAAAAAACAGTAATAGAAACAAAAGGTAGAACTGAAATAAATCATATAAAGAATAGAAAATTAGAAGAAAATAAGTCAACAAAATCAAGATTGATTCTTTGAAATATCAAAAAATGAACAAAACTATTGCCAAAATGATGAAAAAATAGAGACGTCCCAAATTAATTAAGTCAAGAATGCAAATAAGGACATCTTACAAAAATAAAAAATAACTTAATGAAATAAACAAATCACTAGAAAATACTAATTAGCAAAACTGATGCAAAAATAATTTGAATATAACAGTGATAAGACAAAATGGAAAAGGCATAGTATTTTCAAGAAATTGCTTTGGGAAGATTTGGTTTTCACAAGCAGAACAAAGAAATTAGACCATTACCTTACACTACCACATACAAATATAAGCTCAAAATGTGGAAGAACCTAACCATAAAACTATAAAATTTCTAGAAGAAAATAAAGGGAAAGACCCTTGACATTGTTCTTGGGAATGATTTCTTAGATATTACACAAAATCAAAAATAAATGGGACGTAAAACAAAAAAACTTCTATATAACAAAAAAACTATAAAGATCAAAAAGCAACCTACATATTGGGGAAAAAAATTCCAAACTATATATCTGATAAAGGGTTAATATTTAAAATATATTTTTAAAAACTCATACAACTCAAGAGCATGACAACACATTGTCTTGTTTAAAAATGGTCAAATGAAAGTTAATAAAGCCTTACCCAACCTTATGAAAAAAGGAAAGAAAAGGCTCAAATCCATGCAATTAGGAATGAAAAAGGTGAAATCACAACAGACCCAGCAGAAATCCAGAGGATCATCAATACCTACTTTGAGAACCTGTACTCTAATAAAATGGAAAACACAGAAGAAATGGACAGATTTCTAGATGCATATGAATTACCAAAGTTGAACGAAGAAGATATAAAAATTCTAAACACCCCAATTACAATCAGTGAAATTGAAGACATAATTTAAAATTTACCAACAAAGAAAAGCCCAGGTCCTGATGGCTTCACTGCTGAATTCTACAAGACATTTAGAGAACTATCGCCACTACTCTTTAAACTCTTCAATGAAATTGAAAGGGAAGCAATACTCTCAAATTCATTCCTTTAAGCAAGTGTTACTTTGATTCCAGAACCTGGGAAAGACCCAACCAAAGAAGAGAACTATAGGCCAATCTCCCTAATGAACATAGATGCAAAAATCCTCAACAAGATACAGAGGGTCATCAAGAAGATCACACACCCTGATCAAGTCGGATTTATCCCAGGGATGCAAGGATGGTTCAGCATACGTAGATCAATAAATGTGATACACTGTATTAACAGAGTCAAGGACAAAAACCATATGATTATCTCAATAGATGTAGAAAAAGCATTCTACAAAATTCACTCCATCCTGTCTTTGTATCATATCTTCTTTATCCATTCATCCATTGACCAGTATTTAGGGTAATTCCATAACCTGGCTATTGTGAACTGTGTCTTGATAAACGTGAGTATACAGGTATCTCTATAGTCTGCTGACTTTAATTCCTTTGGGTATATGCCAAGGAGTGGTATAGCTAGACCAAACTAAAGTTCTATTTTTAGTTTTTTGAAGAACCTCTGCATTGACTCCTGTGGTGGCTGTACTATATTCCCCTAAAGAGTGTGTAAATGTTCTTTTCCCATTACATCCCCACCAGGATTTATTTTTGGTATTTTTGATAATAGCCAATATGACTGGGTTAAAATGCAATCTCTGTGCTGTTTTCATTTGCATTTTCCTGATAGCTAAAGGTGTTGAACAATTTTTCATAAACTTATTGGCCATTTGTTCTTGTTTTGAGAAAGGTCCATTCAGTTAATTTGCCTATTAATCGATTGGATATTTTTTCTTTTAGTGATTTTTAAAAATTCTTTTATATATTCTGGATATTAATCCTCTGTTGGGAGACCAGCTAACAAAGATTTTCTCCCAGTTAGTAGAATCTGTCTTTACTCTGTTGTTTTCTTTGTCATGCAGAATCTTTTTACTTTGATGCAATTTCATTTGTTACTTCTCCCTATTATTTCCTCAGCCATTAGAATCCTATTTAAAAAGTCATTGCATGTCTTTCTGTCTGGAAATATTTACACTATGATTTTTTTCTAGCGTTTTCAAAGTTTCAAGGGTTTAATTTAGGATTTTCTTCCACTTTGAGTTGATTTTAGTACAGAGTGAGAGACAGGGATCTAATATCATTCTTCCGCATATGAACATCCGGTTTTCCCATCACTAGTTCTTAAAGAAGTCATCTTTTCTCCATTGTATGTTTTTGGCATCTTCATCAAATCAGATGCACAGGTGTATTTCTGTGTTCTCTGTTCCATTAGTCTACAGGTCTTTTTATGCCAGTACCAAGGTGTTTGCTCTGTGGGATATTTAGAAATTAGTTATTGTGATACCTCCAGCATTTCTCCTTTTGCTCAGGATTGCTTATGCTACTCTGGAACTTTTACACTTCCATATGAAGTTTAGAATTTGTAATAGTTATTTGATGAATGTCATTGTTATTTTGATGGAGATTGCAATGAGTGTGCAGGTCATTTTCAATAATATTGTCATTTTAACAATATTAATTATGCCAATCCATGAACATGAAAGAGCTTTGCAACTCCTAGCATCTTTGATTTCTTTCTTCAATGTTCTGTAGTTTTCATTGTACAGGTTTTTCACTTCCTTGGTTAGGTTGACTTCTAGGTATTATCTCTTACTGATACTATTGTGAATGGAATCTTTTCCCAATTTCTTCCTTAATGGATTTGTGATTGGTGTACAGAAATGCTATTGATTTTTATGTTGATTTTGTAATCAGCTACTTTGATTAATTTGTTTATCAGATATTTATCAAGTCTTTTGGTAGAGTTTTTAAGGTTTTCTAAGTATAGAGTCATATCATCTGTAAATAAGGATAATTTGTCTTTTTCCTTTCCTCATTGTATCTCTTTTCTTTCTCTTGTATAATTGCTCTGGAGAAACTTTCCAATGCTATATTGAATAGGAATATTGACAATGGATGTTCTTTTCTCATTCTGATTTTAGAGGACATGCTTTCAAATTTTCCTAATTCAGCATTATGTTGGCTATGAGCATGTCATACATAGCTTTTACTATGTTCAGGTAAGTTCCTTCCACACCTGTTTTCATCAATGTTTTTATCATGAGGAGATGTTGAGTTTTTTCAAAGGGTTTTCCTACATCCATGGTAATAATCATGTAATTTTTATCCTTGATTGTACATGATATATTGTCTATTGATTTGCATATGTTAAACCATGCTTGCATTCATAAATTTAAACCAACTATAGCTTGGGTTGGTGTGTGGTTGAATTTGGTTTGTGAATCCATGGAAACAAAGTAGACTGACAGTTTTCAAGAGTAAGAGAGGCAAATAGGAATGAAGTCACTGATAATGTATACAGGGATTTTATTTGGCTGAGATTCTCTTGTGGTGTTCGCAACTCTACTTCTGTAAGATGCTATTAAGACTGTCAATCTACCTAACTTATCTTCCAGCAAGTTTAGTGTTTCTGTCTTAATATTTAGATCTTTAATCCACTTTGATCTTAGTTTAGTGCATGGTGATAGGTATGGGTCTAGTTTTAATCTTTGGCAGGTTGAAATCCAGTTTTTCCAACACCATTTATTAAATAGGCTATCTTTCCTCCAGTGAGAGGATTAAAATGAATAATTGATAATTTGAAATAGGAAGAAAAGGTCCAAAGGGGTAGGGGTGGTGGGAGGGGAAGGGGAAAGGAAAGAAGGGAAAGGAAAAATTATGAGAAAAGAGAAAAAATGGAAATGAAGTCTATGTAAATAGGGAAGGGTGGAGGGGGTGAAGGGCATACAGGTAATGGGGGAAGAAAATAAGAACAAAGATAGGTCATGTACAGGTACAAGCACCCAGTGATAAACGTAAACATATAAACGTACCAATAAAAGAATTTAAGAAAAAAAAAGACTGTCAATGCAGTAATCTCCTTTATTGTAATTAGAACAAATTTTACTTTATTATCAAGCTAATTTGTAGGGAAATATTTCTATGTATTGAGGTTCATATTGATAGCTTTTCCTTTTCCCTTCTATATTGTAAATACATTTGGAGACTTTTACAACCCTAAAATAATTTTAATTTGATATTTAAAATTTTCCACATGATTGCAAAGTTATGTCATATAATTTACATTATAGTGTCAATATTGACTGTCTAAATAAAAGGGTTATATCATGTGCCAAATACCGTCTGACATATAAATCAATCCAATAAATATAAATAATGATATTCTAAAAATTACATTTTAAATTATAAAAAAATTTAATATTTGGAAATTTAAAATATTTTTTTCACCTTGACCTAATTTTATTCTACTTCCCCAACAAAACCTTATCCATACATAGATAATATTTTCTTTTCCTTTAAATTATCATTGTTATTATTGTTGTAAAATTGATTATAATGATAACAGATTTTGACAATTTTAAACATAAAAATTCCACAAAATCTTATGGGAAATCAATTTCAATGTGGTGTTAAGCACATTTTAGAAGTTAGTTTTATACTTGGGGATGAAGAGGGCTTTATGCTAGAATATACATTTGTCAGCATCAATACATTTCCTGTTTTATTTGGATACCTGTAAAGACTATGAAATCTTGTTCACATAAATAAGTAGGTGAAAACCAGAGGCATTTTAATATAGAAATATCTTTCAGTTCTTTAACACATTTTGAAGTGCATGCCAAAACTCACATAGTGATCTTTAATCAAAAATTACTCTTTAAATATCCATCATATCTCATTACGTCCACTTTCAATTTCATTAAAGAGAAAAATTGGAAACAGGCTCATTTGCCAAAGGATTGAGACCTGGTGTTAAAGCCATTCATTTCTCCATTTCTGGGAAGGCCACCAAAAAAAGGCTTTACCAAGATGTAGCAAATAATTATTACCCTACTTATTTTTTTTCCATTTAGTTTATTGCTACATTTTAGGTATATAATACAGTTACATTCATCATTGGGATTTATATCTTTACATGATGTATCTTGTTTCTTATTTTTTTCCCCCATTCCCTGCCCTCCCTTCACCCCCTCCACCCTTCCCTATTTACAAAGACTTTCTTTCCATGCTTTTCCTTTTCTCATATTTTTTCTTTTCCCTTCCTTCCTTTCCCCTACCCTTCCCTCTTCCCCTACTCCTTTAGACATTTTCTTCCTATTTCAGGTATCAATTATACATTTTGATTCTTATTTACACTTTTAGATTTTCCATACCAGAGAAACTATTCAGTATTTACATATGTGTGTCCTATTTATTTCACTTAAGAATATAGCCTCAATGTGCATCCACTTAGCAAAAATGTCTCCAGTTTCTCATTCTTTTTGGCTGAGTAGTACTCCATTTTATTTAAAAAAAAAAAACCCACATCTTCTTTATCCAGTCTCCAGTTGATGGGTAAGTGAGCTGTTTCCAAGTTTTAGCTATTACAAACTGCTGCTATAAACACGGGTGTGCATATATATATATCACTGTGGTATGATTCTTTTAATTCTTTGGGAAGATACCCAGCAGAGGAATAGCTGGCTCAAATGGGACTTCCAGTCCTAGGTGTTTGAGGTATCTCCATATTGATTTGTAGAGTGGTTATACCAGTGTGTACTCCCATCAACAATGAAGAAGTGTTCCTTTCTCCCCACACCCCGCCAGCATTTGTTATTGGTTGATATCATGATAGCAGCCATACTTTACAGTGTGAGGTGGTATCTCAGCATTGTTTTCACCTACATCTCTCAAATGACCAGTGATGTTGAACATTTTTTCATATGTTTATTTACTGCTTTTACTTCTTTGTCTGAGGATGTCTGTTCACACAGATGCCATTTTTGAATTGGGTCTTTATATTTGAGGGGGTCTGGTTTTCTTTAGTTCTTTATATATTTTAGATAGTAGACTTTTGTCTCAGGTACAGCTGATAAAAATTTTTTCCCTACATTGTAGGTTGTCTCTTAGCTCTGTTGGTGGTTTCTCTTGCAGTACAGAAGCTTTTTAATAAGATGAGATCCCAGTTGTTGATTCTTTGGTGCCAGTTCTCATGCTATTGAGGATTTGTTCATAAAATCCTTTCTTGTGCCAATATCTTCAAGAGTTTTACCTCACTTATCTTACAAGAAGTTTAGTGTTTCTGTTTTAATATTTAGATCTTTAATCCACTTCAATTTTAGTTTAGTGCATGGTAAAAGATAGGGTCTAGTTTTAATCTTTGGCAAGTTGAAATCCAGTTTTTCCAACACCATTTATTAAAGGGGATATTTTTCCTCCAGTGAGGATGGTTGGCCCCTTTGTCAAAGATGAGGTAGCTGAGTATGTCTGGAGTTATTTCTACATCTTCTAATCTATTCCACTGATCCTCAGGTCTGTTTCTTTGCCGGTACCATGCTGTTTTCATCACAGTGCCTTTGTAGTCCAGTTTCAAGTTGGGAATTATGATACCCCCTGCCATGACCCTGTTGCCTAGAATTACTTCTGTTATTCTAGGTCTCTTCTGGTTCCAGATGGACTTTTGGATTGTTTTTTCTCATTCTGTGAAATATGCTGTTGGGATTTCAATCAGGATTGCATTGAATCTGTATAGCAGTCTTGGAAGTATGGCCATTTTCAGTATATTGCTTCTTCCTACACAGGAACAGGGGATGTCTCTCCATTTTCTTATATCCTCTTCAATCTCTTTTTTCAGAGTGCTGTAATTCTCAATGTGGAGGTCTTTTGCTTCCTTGTTTGACTCATTCCTAGATATTTCATATTTTTGGATGCTATTGTGAAAGAGATTGTTTCCCTAATTTCTCTTTCAGTGAGTCTGTTATTTGTGTATGAGAAGGCTATTGATTTTTTGAGTCTTGACCTTGAATCCAGCTACTCTACTGAATCTGTCAATTAAGTCTAGAAGTAATTTGGCATTGTTTTTTGGTCTCTATGTAGAGTGTCATACTATCAGCAAGTAATGACAGTTTAACTTCTTCCTTTACTATCTTTATTGCTTTTATTTCTTTCTCTTGTCTAATTGCTATGGCTAATGTTTCCAAAATTATATTGAAAAGGAGTGGTGATAGTGGACATCCTTGTCTTGTTCCTGATTTTAGTATGAAGGTTTTCAGTTTTTGATCATTTAGTATGATGTTGGTTGTTGGTTTTTCATAGCCTTTATCAAGTTGAGATAAAGACCCTCTATTCCAATTTTCTGTAGGGTTTTTATCATGAATGGGTGTTGAATTTTGTGGAATGCTTTTTCTACATCTATTGACATGACCATATGTTTTTGTCCTTGACTCTGTCAATATAGTGTATTACATTTATCAATTTACATGTGTTGAACCATCCTTGCATCCCTGAGATAAGTGCAACTTGGTCAGGGTGTATGATCTTCTTGATGACCCTCTGTATTCTGTTCACCAGTATCTTGTTGAGGATTTTTGCATCTATGTTCATTAGGGAGATTGGCCATAGCTCTCTTCTTTCGTTGGATCCTTCCCTGGTTTTGGAATCAAAGTTACACTTGCTTCGAGGAATGAATTTGGAAGTATTGCTTCCCTTTCAATTTCATTGAAAAGTTTAAAGAGTAGTGGCAGTAATTCTTCTGTAAATGTCTTGTAGAATTCAGCAGTGAATCCATCAGGACCTGGGCTTTTCTTTGTTGGTAAATTTTTAATTATGTCTTCAATTTCACTGATTGTAATTGGGGTGTTTAGCATTTTTTATCTTTTTCGTTAAACTTTGATCATTCATATGTATCCAGAAATCTGTCCATTTCTTCTGTGTTTTCCATTTTATTAGAGTACAGGTTCTCAAAGTAGGTACTGATGATCCTCTGGATTTCTGCTGGGTCTGTTGTGATTTCACCTTTTTCATTCCTAATTGCATGGATTTGAGCCTTTTCTTTCCTTTTTTTCATAAGGTGGGCTAAGGGTTTATCAATTTTATTTTTTCTTTCAAAAAACCAATACTCTGATTCATTGATTTTTTTGTATTATTCTCTTAGTCTCCACTGCATTGATTTCTGCTCTGATCTTTATAATTTCCACCCTTGTATGAGCTTTGGGTTTCTCTTGATCTTCTTTTTCTAGGAGCTTAAGATTCAGCATTAGGTTGCTTATTTGAGCTCACTCTGTTTTTCTAGTGTGGGCATTCACTGCTATGAATTTCCCTTGTAGAACTGCTTTCATTGTGTCCCATAGATACCTGTATATTGTATTGGCATTATCATTTAATTATAAAAACTGTGTAATTTCTTCTTCAATTTCCTCTTTGACCCATTGGTTGTTCAGGAGTACGTTATTCAATTTCCACATGTTTGTGAAGTTCTTGTGGTTTCTTATGCTATAGATCTCCAGTTAACTTGCACTATGGTTTGATAATATACATGGTATAACTTTGATTCCTTTGCATTTAGTTAAACATGTTCTATGAACTAGTATGTGGTCTATTTTGGAGAATGACCTTGTGCAGCTGAAAAGAATGTATATTCTGATTTTGTGGGGTGGGACACTCTGTAGAGGTTTATTAAATCCATTTGTTCAAAAGCTTGGTTCAGTTCTAGTATTTCATTGTTAATTTTTTGTCTAGATGATCTGTCTATTTGTGACAGTGGGGTATTGAGGTCTCCCACTACAATGGTATTAGTCCTTATTTGTTTTTTCATGTCCCCTAACATTTGTTTTATATGGTTGGGGGCATTAGTATTTGGTGCATTTATATTTATGATTGTCATCTCTTCCTCTTGGATTGTTCCCTTAACATGGATGTAGTGACATACTTTGTCTCTCTTAATTAGTTTTGGTTTGAAATTTACTTTGTCTGCAAATAAGATAGCTACCCCAGCTTTTTTCTGGGTTCCTGTCACATGTAGAACTGTTTTCCATCCTTTTACTTTCAGTCTATGAGTTTCTTTTTGAAACTCCATTCTGCAAGTCTACTTCTTTTGATTGGTGAATTGAAGCAATTAACATTGATGGTTATAACTGATACATATTGACTTATTGTCATGTTATTTTCCTATTGTTGGGGTTCCCCCCCCCCCGTCCTTTTAATATCTTGCCTTGCCTGATGAATTTGCTCTGCTGGGCCTCATGAAGTTGTGATCTTCATAATCTTTTTCTAGGATACTGTTCAGAATTGTTTGGAGTGCTGCTTTGGTGTTCATGAAGTTTCTCGAGTGTCCTTTGTCATGCAAGTATCTTATTTCTCCATCAATTTTGAAAGATAGTTTTGCAGGATACATCAGTCTAGGTTGGAGGTTGTTTTCTTTTAGGGCATTAATACTTCACTCCAGGCTCTCCTTCACTTGAGGGCTTGTGTTGAAAAGTCTGGTTTGATTCTGATAAGCTTCCCTTTGCATTTGATTTGTTTCTTTTCTCTAACTGCTTGTAGTATTTTGTTCTTCTATTGGGTTTCTGGGATCTTGATTATTATGTGTCTACGTGTAGATTTTTTTTTTTTGATCATGGCTAGTTGGAGTCCTATATGCCTCACTTAAGTGTATGTCAAATTCTTTGGCTCTGGGAAGTTTTCTGTCATTAATTCTGTGAACAATTTTTTATGTAATTTGTACTCTCTCCTGCTTTTTCATAGACTCCTATTAGTCTTACTCTTCTTTGAATCATCTAGGAACTGTTGGATTGATTTTTCATGGTCCCTTACTATTTTTAAGAGATCTCTCTTTTCTTGGTCACTGACCGCCATCCTGTCTTCTGTATCTGATATTCTGTCTTCAGATACACTCAGTCTGCTGTGTATGCTTTCAATAGAGTTTTTAATCTCCTGGATATCTGTTCAAATCTGTTTCATGGATTCCATTTCTTTCCTATGTTGGGCATTCATGGTTTCCTTTTCTTTCCTATGCTGGGCATTCATGGTTTTCATCATGGTCCTGAGCTCATCTATTGTTTTTAACTGTTTCTGTTCGAGAGGCTCTAATCATGTCTTTCATTCTGCTCACCATTTCTGTAGTTATCTGGGAAATTATTTCTGTTTTGAATTTTTCTAGAGCCTCATTCATCAGTTTTGTTACTTCCTGTGCTATCAGTTCAGGGTGTCCAGGTAGTTGATTATCAGACTTTTCTAACTCATTTCCCCAAGAATTTGCCTTTGGTGGGGTGGAAGTCTAGGTTTGTGCCTTGCTTAAATGTCTTCTCATTTTTGTTGTTGATACAGTCCTTGGTTTAATTCTTGGGTTGATACTTTAATATTGCTTATTGTAAGTATCTTTGTTGCTTGTATTTAGAACCCTTGCAGAATGATTGTGTCTCAGAGGTGTCTTCCAGATATAGCTGGTCTTTAGGTTTTGAGTCTCTAATTACTCTTAGGCTATCTCATTTTCATTATACCAGGAAGGACAACTGATTAGATCAATCACAACACCTTAGCCCAAGTGATACAATGAGCAACACAATAGCATCAAGCACAGCTTAGAAAATGACAATTTGTGGTACTTATTAAATCAAAATCGAGGACCAGCCCAACATATGTTTATAGTGAATAAACTCTTCAATATAGCAACTTTACCCTTCAGGATGAGGACTTAGAAGGAGTTGGAGTGGGAAGGATAGATAGGTAGAAGGATAGGGAAAAGCTAGCAGTGAGGGCAGAGGACACAGGAAGATCACACAAACTCTAGGAAACTGTTGAAGACAAGAGGAAAAGACAGAATGAAAGGACAAATACAAGAACAGAACAACCTAATAGCAATAGGGAAGCTAGAAACTATTTACTTTCCTTTAAAATTAATGACAATCAAGAGAAGGAAATAAGAGAAGAAAAGAAAAAGAAAGAAGAAATCCTAATTAGAGCCAGAACAGGAACAAAAAGGGAGAAGAAGAATGTGGGTAGGGGGGAGAGAAAGAGAGAGAGGCAAAAGAAGAAAATAAACTTGAAAAGTAGAAAAAAATAAAAATTAAAAAGAAAAGAAAAAAATTTTGAAAATAAAAAATGAAAAATGAAGGGCCTCCTGTAGGGTATGTCTCTGCTATCACAACAGACAACATGGACAGCAGTGTGCAGGTATAAGTCAATGAGTCTCAGCAAGCCAGTAACAGACCATGAGATTCAGGTAGATTTCTGGCTGCAAGTCCCAAGTTGAGCTCCCTGTCCTCCTGCAGGGTTGACTCTGCAAGGTTCTGCTGCAGGTTGCAGCTGCCCTTCGCCTTAAGACAGTCCAGGTTCCGATGGGATGTGTTGATCTTTCCAACTTACCAAGTACGGTGGTCTGGTGTGCCTTTATTGCAGAGATGCTCTTCACTTTTCCAGTAGGCTTCAATTTTTATCAAGGAGCCTGAGAGAGGCCCTCTTTCTGTTGTTCACTTCTGCTCTATCTTCTGGAGCTCAGGACAATGGCCTTTATGACCCCCTGTGCCTCTGTAGTGTGAAACCAGGTACCAGTGCAGCCAGGAGGCCAGAGGTACAGGGGTGGGGGGGTGTGGCGGGGGTGCTAGTCGCTGGGAGGCTCTATGTGGCTGAGGTTCTCACCTTCCGCTGGCTGGTCACTGGGAAGCGGGCCACCCTACTATTATTTTTCACTTAGTGGTACTTTAACTCAATATACCTGGCACAGTTGGAAAAACAAAATATTATTAATTTCATTACAAGCTTCCAAATATTTATGATAAAGTGATTTATTTTTAATGTGACTTATAGTCTAATTAAAACCTCTCGTGCAGATTTAGCTTATTGTAAAATAAATGTTTACCATATAAGCTAGCTGGCAAAGCTAGGCCACATTGCTAAATCAGTCAGCGAAATCTTAACTTCATGTCTGAAAAAATATTTTAACTTTATTCTTCCATTTTAATCTATTGAATTTTATAAAAAATAAACACTTAAATAAGAAACAGCTAGAGGTATATCACTAAGGCATTATGCCCAAGTAGAATGTTATAGATCTAGTATAATTTATCCATTTTTGTCAGTTAGAAAACTAAGATAATATCATTTATTATTAAGTTTATAATACCTCAATATAATATTTAATTCATATGAAAAGATATTTATGAGGTAAGGAATTCCTTTAGAGTTTGTTTGCGCTTGTATATATTCTCCCAAACTCTATAGTTCAACCTTGGGGAATGATTAAATAAAAAACACAAATACAAACTAATAACTATCAATGCCAATATGAATTATGATTATACTTGTCTATACTGTATTTTGAGCCAAAGGAAAATGTATAACTTATTAAAAGCTCAACTCCAGAAGCTACAAATTTATTTGTCTTGAGAGAAACCATAAAATACTGAATTAAACATTTTATGGAAGAAAATAAAATGAATATTGACTATGATTGCAACAAAGAGCTCATGATATGAATTGATAAAATCAGTTTGTTTTAGAATAATCTACATTGAGACTTGAAATAAAATACACGTTTTGTCTTTTTTGTTGGGATTTATCCATTATGCTTTGATTAAATAAAAAAGAATTAGTTTTACTAATCTATTCTACTTTGTGGCTGCTTTTATTTCTAGCTAATTGCATCACAGGGATGAGGGTTTACAGAAGCATCAAGTTTAACAACTGGAAGAAGTCAGGGTTATCAGTTAGTAATTTTTGCTCTCAGAGGACTCTTCCTTTCCAGTGGGGAAAAAAAATGCATATTTTTTTAAATGATGAGGGTGGAAATGAGAAGGAAGAAGCAAAATTATTGAAAAGAAAATTGACATTACATCCAATATACTACACTGACATGGATTCACAATGTCTCAAAAGACAAAATATCCAATTTGTGAAATAATGCTTCATTTTTCAAAAGTAATTTTCACAAGGAAGAGGATGTGGGGAAGCATTCAGGCTTCAGGCTGCCTTGATTAATCACTAAACAACACCTCTCCTCTGTGTCACAGAAGTTTTTACATGTAAGAACATGTACCCCACAAAGATCAGGGATCAAATAAAAGGCATATCTTAGTTTTTTAACACAGAAGTGCTAGTATAAGGCCAGGAATATTTTAAGCAGAGTGATTTTTAGAAAAGGAACTGAAGAAAGTTGCCAATCTGGAAACTGGTTGTGCACCTCTTCAACATTGTCAGTTTGATGATCACCATGTTCAGCCATGAATTTGAGGAATAGGAGAAAGCCAAGAAAATAAGAGAAAGACGTGAAGAGAAACAGGGAGGAAAGGGGCAGTGGTCTGACTTGGCAGGAGGTTGGAATCCAGTGGAAAGTTGGACAGGCTGAAATCCATGACAGAGTTGCGATGAAGGGACTGGTAATGTCATTGCGCCAGGCTTCTGAGATGTCTCCCAATGGTTCCTGCCTCTTGGTGTTCATCCCCTATGTAATTCCTTCCCTTTTGATGTGCACTGGGTCTAGTGATTCACTTGTAACAATACTGTCACTTCTTGGTTTAGATTACAAAAAGATTTTGCTCTTTTATCTTACTCTGGGTACAATGAGCTACCATGTCATGAGTCCTTGGATGCAGAGACCCATAAGGGATGCAGCTGAAGTCTCTCTCCAATAATCAGCAAGCACCTATGTCCTGCCAATAGCTATGAAAGTGAGCTTGAAGCAACCCTTAGAGAGGGGGTTACAGCCTCTGACTTTGTCTTGATTATAGCCTTGAGAGACTGACTCTCAGGTACATTGCTAAGATGTATTTGGATTGCTGACCCCAGAAAGTGTGAAATAAATGTTTGTTGTTGCATGTTTTTAGGTTTGGGGGCAATTTGGTACTCAGTGATAGTTAATGTATAGATATGACTATCTAATATTCTATTTTATGTTAAGTGTCTAGTATGTAACTATAACTTAGGACAACACAAAATATATGTGCACAATCTTTACTTGAAGAATCAATGTCAGAAATTTAATGATTATGTCAAACCTATACTTTTGCATAACAAAATGAATTCAGAAAGCCATATTCTGATCAATCTGGTTTCCAATTAGTCACCTTTCCCATTTTCAGTTCATTCCTCTTATCTTCATGTCCATTTGCATTTTCTTTACTGCAGTCACAAATGCACACGTGAATAAAAACTGAAAAATGTGCATACACACACAAAAAAACCCTGTTTTGTGCCAGGTGTGAATAGCTCACACTTGTAACCCCAGCACTCCAGAGGCTGAGGCAGGAGAATCGCCACTATTTTGAGGCCAGCCTGAGCTACATAGTGAGACCCTGTCTCAAAAAAAAAAATTGCCCAAAAGAAGTCTTTATGTAAGAGCCTTTTAAAGAAACAAAACCTGTTTTGTTGCCAACTACATGTTACTATTGCTGTAGGATACAGGCTAAAGCATCTGAGATGACTCACAGTCTAATTCAAATGTAGGAAAGTATGACAAATTTGTGGTTGTTTTGTTTCTATAACCGCTTTGCCACAATTTCACCTATGTTTGCATCTATGAAATGAAATAACACATCTGTAGTCTTAAGAATTTAGTCAGAGTTAAAATGACCAGAGTAATAAGAAAGCTGGTAAAAAATTTTTTTTTCCCCTTAAATTCTTTTATTGGTACATTTGAGCTTTACAGTACCTTTACATTTATCATTGGGTACTTGTACCTGTACATGATGCATCTTGGGTCTTATTTTTTTCCCATTCCCTGTCCTCCCTTCACCCCCTCCACTCTTCTCTATTTGCAAAGATTTTGTTTCAATTTTTTCCTTTTCTCATAACTTTTCCTTTCCTTTCCCATCCCACCTCCCCTACCCCTTTGGATCTTTTCTTCCTATTTTAAATTATCAGTTATTCATTTTAAGCATTTTAATCCTTATTTACACTTTCATTTTCTCACACCAGAGAATCATACCACAGCAATATATGTGCACCCATGTTTATAGCAGCACAGTTTGTAATAGCTAAAGGTTGGAAACAGCCCAAGTGCCCATCAACTGGAGACTGGATAAAGAGGATGTGTTTTTTTTTTTATAAAATGGAGTACTACTCAGCCATAAAGAATGGTAAGAACCAGCCTCCAGTCACATTCCTAAACAGAAATAATGCTTTGTTCTTTGTAGTGTATCATCGCAGCAATCGTACCTTATCAACCCATCTCAGTAGAGATGATGTCAATTTTGATGGCCTGGACAAGTGGTATCTATCAGCTTTCTCTACCTTTAATTCATATATTTGTCACTTGAAATCAATTAGTATTTGATAGGGAGGTATTTCAAGATTGCAGTAGTATCTTGCTTCTCATTGAACTTTACCCACCAGCCTTAGCATCCATGGATATCTGCAACTAAAACTTCCCCACTGGCTGTCCAATGGTGATTCTCTAGTCTATACCCAGCATTTTTTCACTGATACTCTCCACTATTTACTTTTTAATCTATATTAGTATGTATTCATAGATTTTTTATTCAATAACAGATAACCACTTATTATTATTTTGATGCTCAAGACATCCTCCATTTTTCCAGTGGGAATTACTTCATGGTGATTCTTTTGTCCCTTTAGAACATCCTCACTAATTTTTAATTTTTAACATTTCCTTATTTTTTGTAAAGATGTTTAAAGCACTTCTTGGGCCTTCTTTATCCCCACCTTATAATCATTCATTTCTCATTTAGCAAATATTTTAGGCTTTATGGTTCGGTCTCCTTTAAAATTGTTCAATTCTTCTGTTACAACAATAAAGCAATGAGGGCCTGGGATTTAGCTCAGTGGTTCTGCTGCCTGCCTCACAAGTACAAGGTCTCAAGTTCGATCCCTGGTACCAAAAAAACCCCCCAAAACAATAAAGCAGTGAAAAGTAATACAGAAATAAATACATGAGGCTATGTTCCAATAAAACTTTGCTTACAAGGGCTGAGGGTGTGTCTCAGTGGTAGCATACTTGCTTAGCATATGCAAGGCCCTGGATTCAACCCCCAACAAATATATACACACAAACATACCCCATTTACAAAAGTAGACATAGGGTTGAATCATGGAGAAAACAGCTAGAAATTGTTATCCATAAAAAATAATAGAGGAGGGGTTGATGGGAGGGCAGGGGAATGGGAAAAAAATAAGAACCAAGATATATCATGTAAAGGTACAAATTCCCAATGATGAATGTCATCATATTGTATACCTAAAATGTACCATAAACTTAATGAATTAAAAAAACAGAAAAACATTGAGACCAACAATACCTCAAGACCCATGATCCATGCTTCTTTTTTTTTTTGGTACCGGGGATCGAACTCGGGACCTTGCACTTGGGAGGCAGGTGGCGGGACCACTGAGCTAAATCCCCAGCCCAAGACCCATAATCCAAGGAAGAATGGAAGTGTAACAATGACGTGACATAATATAAGGGAAAAAATGAAAGCACAAGTAGAACCTCAAGGCAAATGTAAAAATGCTTGGCTCTCTGGAAATGCCAAAAGGGAACCTATGGCCATTAAGAAGATTTTAAGAAGATACAGTGATTTGTGGTGTATTGTGTAAAAATAAAAACTTGATGGAAATGGTTTGTCTGAAACATATAGTCATTAGTTTACAATTATTTAGAAGTTAGAAACACATGGTACCTTTGTTTCTTGTTATATATTCACATGTAATTATTGTTAAACATTTTAGCATCTAAGAAATCTGTGAAAAACATTTTCATTACACATTCCATGAATTAGACCAGTTGATCTCAAATGCTAGCATATATTAAACACTGTTAAAATGCTTACTACATGTGTTGAATCCATAGTCCTGCCTTCAAAAACAATGGTTTACTGAATCCCAGGTGGAGCATCCCAAGATACTTGGAACATCCCAAGAATGTTTCCAGAAGCACACATAAGAAATTCTCCACTAAAGTAATATATACATATTTGTTTTATTTATTTACTTATATTACATATGGCATGTATTTGCCCAAATAGCAAGGAGCTTTAGGAAAGCAGAATAAGGGTTCTACTAACTACCAAGGATATTCAAGAACCAAGTATAAAAATTGCAAAGTAAAAGCTACTTTCTAGCATGCGATAAGAATTTTCTGAGAAATTCTGTGTTTGGGAATTAGAGATGAAGAAACTGCTCCCGTTCTGGCTAATAGTAATTAAGGGAGCATCTCTACTTGTGCTGGGTCACCCCAACTATGTTAATTTCCTATTGCTGCCCTGACAGAGTTCCACAAACTTAGTGGCTTAAAATATAAAGTATTATCTTACAATCCTTGAATTCAGAAGCCAGGAATATCTCTCATGAGATGTTGGCAGGGATAATCAATTTCTTTAGGACCTAGACCCTGGCGGCAGGGAAGGGTTTGTCCATCATTCTGCCTACCATATCCCAGAGAAGATCTCTCCACAACCCCAAGAAAATGGCGAGTCAGGTTAAGAATGAAAAGGGGTGGTGTAAGGAAGTGAGGCTGGGTTCCTGAGAATGTTCAGGGTATTGAAGGCGCCGATAGAGCAGCATGTATACCGAAGAAAGGTGAGTTGCAGCCTGGGGAAATTCCACAGTGAAAAAAAGAAAACAGAAGGAGGAAAGAAATGTATCACATATAGATGCAACAGAATTGAGGGAATGTCATGGAGCAAAAGAGAAGAGCTCTTATCAGAAAAAAAAAAGATGAAACAGAATGCCATAGTTGTATCAGCTCAAAACTCATGTGTTAAAATCCTAAACACCTGCATTTGGAGACAGGGCCGCTAAGGCAGTAATTAGGGTTAAATGAGAGCATAAGGTCAGAGCACTGTTGTGATAGTACTTGTGTTCTCTAGGAGATACAGCAGAGAGCTCCTGCACCTGCACTCCATTCCCTGTGCACCTTGCAAGGAAGGACCATGTGAGGATGCAGCCAGCTGCTATACAGGAAGAACATCCTTACCTGATAACTGAATCAGTCAGATCCTTGATTTCAGACTACTAGCTTCTAGCATTCTAGCTAAAACTGTGATAAAGTAGTTTCTGCTGTTTAAGCCACCCAGTCGATGGCACTATGTGCTCAAGTAGACTAATATAGAGGGAAAAGGAACAAAGGAATGATATGAAGAATTAAGAGCCCAAGCAAAAAAATCTGATTCATATGGGTGCTTTATAGATCTGACCTTTGGCAAATGCATTCCCATGATGAAGCTATTTCGCCAAATCTAATTCCTGTCCATTGAGACAATTCATTCTTATTGGCAAATTTTTAAAGATATTCTAGGGAAAATTCTTCTGTATTAATAGTTTTCTATCCATTGTTAACAAGGCCAAGGATTTAGCTCAGTGGTGCCACCATCTGCTTCGCAAGCACAAGGTTCAGAGTTGGATCCCTGGTACCAAAAAAAAACCTATCCATTGTAACAAAATTCACTTGGAAAAATAAATGTTTTGTGAATATTTTTTAATATTTTCTAATAGGTTTCTAACATGTAATATCCAAATATGAATAAATTATACTAATCAATATATTTCTATGCATTTGTTTTATAGGTAACAATTGGAATGCATTTATTCAATGAGATCAAAACTTACTTGAATTTTTTAAAAATTGAAGCTTTCATGAAAAATAAAAAATTCCATTTGTCTTAACAGTTCCCACTTTTTATATTCATGAGTTAATCATTTCCTTGCTTGAATAAATTTGTTTTCAAAACTAAGTTTTTAGTATGCAGAACATGTGTCACAGTATATGAAGTCACAGGATCATAAGTTTAGAATCAGAACAAAATATTCTACTCTTCTAATCCTTCTATTTGTAACTGAAGAAAGGGGATTCATTAAAAAAAAAAAGACAAAAAGAGAGCTTCATAGACTTGTAACTCCAGTTTTTCCCTCCTCTATACTTTTGTTTCATACTATGATATGCACTAGCCAGACAGACAATGATGGAAAACCGTAGAAGAGAATAGCGAGTTTTATAAGCTAACAGAAACTTTGTTTGAACTTGAACCAATACCACCTTAAAGGTATTGCTGAATCCAGCAAATTAAGTTTGAACATGTCAAAACTGCATGATGGAGAGCATATAAAAGCTAAGCCTATGAACATTACCCATTCATTGAACACTTCTTTTATGTAGCACTTACCCAATCTTGCTCAGAAATTGCAGTGATGTAGTAACAGGACAAGAAATGCTCAGCACCATGATTGGTCAAAAAATTAATACATGTGATACTCTACATAGCTATTCAAGCACATCCAAAACAAAGAAATGATCAAAAACTATCAAAGTATTCCTGTTTATACCTTAAGAAATTTGGTATTGTAGAAGATCTTACTAGTGAGATAATTCTACTATGTCTGATTTTAGAAGAGGAGGTCCTAAAATGGTGCAGGGTAAATGGTTGGTCAAAGACTGATCATGTTATTTGTGCCAAAGTTAAAGCCTTTATACACAAAATATGAACATTTTTGTTATTTTTCATTAGTTCATTTTTACATATAATGATTTTTACATGTAATGATTACATTCATCTTGGGAAGTTGGTACATGCACATATCTTAATTATTTTTCTTTTCTTGCCCTCCCCTTTCTCCCCCTTCCAATTTTGAAAGACAGCTAAATATTGATTTATCACTTCCCTTGAAATACAAAATGACACCCCAAAATTCAATCATACAGTCACAGCAATGACAGAGTTCTGAATATGCCACATTCATAGCAAGTGAGCTTTGTAATTTCTGGCCTTGCTGTTGAATTTGGCTACTAAAAAAAATTACTTCATCAAACCAGGCCGCTGCACAATTTTCTTCTCACTAATTGTACTATCAAGTCAATTAAACTAAGTAAATCATTGCCAGGGTGGATACTTCTCAGGGTACACTCTATATTGCCCAATTTTTCCTTCATTTATTCCTCCTCTTGTCTCTTATTATTGTAATGAGGTAAAGGGTGTAAAATAGTAACCCAAACTTGTATAATCAGCTCATTTTTTTTTTTTACTTAAATTCTTTTATTGGTACATTTTAGTTATACAATACATTTACATTTATCTTTGGGTGCTCATTCTTACCATTAGTAAAACTGCTAGAGTAGTTATAATGGAAATAGACGGATCCAGGCTTAAATTGATTAATTTTTTAAAAAATGATTAATATAAAATTGAGAGGAGAAAGTGGGACTCGTTACAATCTTAGAACTCACTCAGGAGTTTCAATTAAATGAACTAAATGTGTACTGAGTTAATGGTCTAATGATCATTAAATACTTAAGAATGTAAATACCCACAGCAATATATAATCATTTAAATAATATAATTAGCTGTTTCCTAATCAGGAGAAATGAACTAAAATACATTTAAAAAAATAAAAACCTTAGGCATAGTTCAAGTAAAACTCTTCATTTTATTGAAAAAAATTTCACAGGATATATTTATCAGCTGCTTACTGTTATAATAGGAGCCTGAGGAAGCCATGGCGAGGCCATGGTAAGAATCCATCCCTGTGTCCAATATCACCAGCCTGCCACCTGGGCTCAGGGTGGTCAAACCTCAGAAATGCAAACCATTCTCCTGAGAGAAGAAAGATGGTAGGCACAGGCTATTCTCCTTTAGTCTTCTTCCACTACAAACAAAACTACTATAGCTACTTCTAAATACAAAAGCCTAAAATGTTGGTCCTGATTCTGTGTTTTGACAGAATGCAGAGTTCCTGCTGCTTTGTTTTCCTACAATAGTAAACAACAAGAAATCATTACCAAAGACTTTTGAGGACATGATTACAATAGCAGTCACAGATGCTACCTCATATAAGTCAGTCTATTATATGCAAAGAAAAAATCATCAAAATACTAAGCATTGCAAGAGAAGACCACAGAGAAATTGTGGAGGGAGATATTTTTGGAGTTTTGGAAGGCTCAGGAAAAGCTCCACAGGGCCTAGGATCATGTGGTAGGTTAAAGGAAGGCTAGAAATTAGGTTAATCCTCTAGTAAAATTCTAGAGTGAGCTTCAGGCAGCAGAAAGGTAGCATGCAAAGATTTAGAAGCCTGCCTGGTAGAAAACAAACAAATCCAGTTTGCCTAGAGAATAGGGGAGAATTAGAGAGGTAAAAGGCAAAATAAAGAGACAATTTTCATATACAGGATTTAAGATTTGCTTTTCACCCACATTTCCCAGCCTTAATTTCCCTGTGAACAAGTAAACAAATTAATTCCTTTGCATGGATTCCAAGGCGGTAGAATCTGAACTGCCAGACCTAAGCAATAGACAGGGTCTGCTCTTGGAAAAGTAGCACACTCCTGGCTTAGAGATCAACAGCTGGGAAACATTTCTAGGCATTGGGGACAGTCAGAGGACTCAGCAATAAAGAATGAAAATGTGAATCATTTGTGGGAGAATGGGTGAACCCTGAGATCATAATGATACATGAAATACATCAGACACATAGGCTTAAGTATCACATGGTTTCTCTTATATGAGAAACACAGAATAAAAGACAGATAACAGGGCATAGGGAAATGGATCTTTTGCAAATGGGAAGGGAACCAAGAGATGAAGGAGAAGGAGGGAGTGGAGGAGGAGGGGATAAACAGAGAAATGAGATGTGCTGTGTATATGTGCCAACTCTGCACAAGGAATGCAATCATTATGCACCATAAGCATGCACTAATAAAAAATCAAAATTAAAGATAAAATAAAAATGGCTTCATTCATAAAAAGACAATAGCAATGTACATAATAAGCTTTTAAAAAATACTAATGTATTTCACTTAATCAGGAAAGAGTGTAGGTAAAGCAGTATGTGGAAAATTCATCTGGATAAGGCTTATAAAATTTGTAAGAAGAGGGAAATATGGAAGCAGGAGATGTATTAAAACATTATCACTTGAAATAAAGTAAAAGACTAAAGAATGAAAAGACAATGTTGGTATGCTTGAAAGGAATTAAGAATTACAGCGGACCCTCAGGTTATGACCACAACTTGGGTTATGACTGGAATTTTAGTTTTAACTTCCAACCAAAGTCTTGAGTTATGACCGAATGTCAGCCACTTGTACTTCCAGATGGTCTGAGATACAGCTGTAACCCTTAAAGAGTTGCAGAAGGAACATTACAACATCCTTTCCTGTGTGGGAGAAATCCTAGGCTAATGTCTCTCTGAGGACACTGAGGTCTGCCTGTTTAAAGCACAGAGACTTTGAAGGCCGTGTGGAGGAGCTTGAGTTTTCAACTGACCAACTTGAGTTACAACCAGCCTTTGGGAATGAGTTGCGTTCATAAGTCAAGTGTCCACTGTATATAGTTACCTTCAGAACTGGAGCACAATTTAGGAGAATAGATTTGATGCTGACTTCTTGAGGACGAATTAGTCCAGGACCTCCTGCTTAGGTTACACATGATACTAAAGATGATGAAATTTTAAGCCATTAGGTGCAGATGCAAGTACTGTATCTTCAATTGTGAGGAGAGGAGGGAGCAGAGAGCAGATGGCGAGCAAAGCATATAAGCCCCTGGTTCTCAAAGCTACTCCGCCTGCATTAGCTGGGGACTGTTAATCTCCAAATCTCTGGGTTTTATCCTATACCTTCTAAATCACTTACACTGGAGTGGGACCCAGTCATCTGTACCTAATAAGCACTCCAGACAATCCTGATGCATCCTGAATTTGAGAGCCACAGGTCTGGTGTTATAAACCTAACAGAATCATTTCAGCGGAAGATGTGTGATGATTACAAAGAAAGGAGTCCTAGATAATAGTCAGGAGTTGATCACCCATGGGTGACTGAATATTTGTTTGCACATGCCTCAACAACGCAACTGTATTAGAAATGATTCCCCTAAAAAATACATGGCAACAGAAATTTATTATAAAAATCAAAATTTAGAGTATTTTACAAGGCCAAATCAATTTGAAAAGTTGATTTTTTTTCTCTTTCGTTGGGATTATCATTGCCAATTCTTTGTCTTACTACCCAAATCCACTACAGTAACATAAAAGAGCTTCTATAACAGGGAAAAGAGAAATACGTTTGGTAAAACTTTCCTCTACCATAACATGTAACAGCGATTTTCTAGATTCCACTGAAGAATATGTTTTTGCATCATTTTTTATATTTTTATATTTAAAATTGTCCTACCCACTTTATCACAGGTTTAGCCGATGCTTTCTAAACTACTTTGATGAATACAATAAAAGTAAAATATGAAAATAAACTTCTCACAGCACCTATGAACCTCCGCTTTGGAATGACTAATATTAAATACTACACTAAATACATGATTTTGTTTTGAAATGTAGATAGTTCCTGTCTCCCCATTCAATCCTACACTTTCCAAAAAGGGGGTCAGGAGCTAAAATTGCTAAAGCTTTGATTTCTTGCTCATTTCGGTCAGGTTCAAATTCAGTCTAGTTATAAAAGTTCTAGACATACCACACCATGCTTCTGCCTCATTACTTTACTTTTATATAGAACTCAGGAATCATATCAAAGGAAGTATTTTAAATCATTCCAAACTCTATATTAGTATGATGCAGCTTTTATGTATTTTTGAAATTTCTTTCATATAACTATCCAAATTTTATTAAAGTTAGTGATCTTAAAAAATAAGGGCCAGTTACTAAATAAACCCAAATTACATAGGTCCGTATGAAAAAGTTTCCACTTCTCCCCTAATCTAATTGTTTGGTTTATCAGGATCCTGCAAAATCATCAGGGAAAACATTTGCAAGCTTTTTTATGAGGAACAGAAATACTCAGAAAACCTTTCATGAGTATTACCCTTTCATTACTAAGGGAATTCTAATTATTGTCAACTCAAAGTAATCTATGCCATAATTTGAGCTTAGATCTTTCACCCTCTTCAATGAAGATGGGGAATAATTGTTTCCATTATACAACATGTTCCCATGTAGAAATGTAGTCATCAAAACTCAAAAAAGAGAGATTTCAAGATGGGCAAAGTCACTAAAATTATATTAAGGCTTTATAAAGGGGACAGAGTTAAAATTATTTTTATATACAGTACTTTATCAACTTGATTCAATTCAATCATAGATTTGTCACATAGATATGATGAAAAGGAGAAATGAGATATCAAAAATTGTCTTTCTGTAATACACAGCCATATTGAGTCACCAGTTTTTGCTATTAGCAGATTATGGAACAACCAGATTTTTCTTTGAAATTATTTGAAAATTGAAGTTGTAATACCAGTAAAATTTTCAAATGTCTATTTTTGTGAAATTTAGTTTTCCCATATTCTTAATTGGGAGGAAAGATACAAAGTCTTGAAATGAGTTGATTACATTCAAAATTTAATATTTTCTCATTTTCTTTCCCCTTCCAAAAGAAAGAGGGGAGAGCTCAAGTATCTGAATTTCATAAATTAGAAATATACATATATATGTGAATATATATATATATGTAATATATATATATACTGACTAATATATGTATTAGTCAGGCCATTTATCATCCAATTCAAGTACAAAAGAATGCCAGATATTGCAATTCCAAGACAAGCAGTCTATTCTACATAAACATTTGAATATTTGTACAAGTGTTTTGAAAGTAGATTTGTGGCCACTTTTTTGTAGCAAAACATCAGAATTCTAAACTTTCATATTTGATATGGGAATTGACCAGTCATACCTATATGTATGAATGAGTAGAGTTTATTTATATTTTTGTATTTTCAAAAATAAATACTGTATGCATAAAAAAGGTGTATATGAGATAAAATGATGTGTAAATGTATAGATAACAGTCTAAAAGGATGTTAATAATGCAGGAATTATAATATAAATAACTAATATTATTGACTAATACTATACATCAGGTAATCTGCTATGTGTTTTTCATAGATTATCTCAATCCTCACAGAAGTGTTGTGACCATGAGTTAAAATTTCACGAATATGAAAACTGAAGAGTTTTAACAATATTACACTGTGGAATGAAAATGAGAGTGACTGACCAAGTTAAGACAAATTTACAGTTTTTACTACATTGGGATATTTTTAAAGCATAGTTTGTTAATTAATAATAAAGGAATGAATTCATACCAAAATAATCGTATTACAAGACAGATTGATGATACATGTCCAAAAATATGATAACAAAATTGCAAAGAAGGGAAAAATTAATTCTGTCAGAGTAAGAAAATTATTTATAAAGGAAGCATCATTTGAAATAGCACTGGAGGTGGTGGGATTTTTCAAAAGTAAAAGATGAGAGGAAATCGCTTCAAGAGAAAGAGCCACAAAAGGAATGACAAAGGGCATGATTTGAGTACAAGATGAATGCATCAAACATCAAAAAATGGTTACAGGATCTAAAGATGTTTTAACATAATAATGAGACACATAAGACTAGAAAAATAGAGGGGCTTCAACAATTCTACTACATACATTCAAAAAACTGATAAAACATAGTGGGAGATTAAAACTAGAGAGGCAAAAAGGCTTAAGGATTTAATTTACTTTATTTAAGAAAAGACTAGCTGTAATTTATTTAAGAAAAGACTTGTAATTTATTTTAAAAAGTCAGCCTAGATTTATAAGCAGATAGAGATAGATAGATAGATAGATAGATAGATAGATAGATAGATAGATAGATAGATAAACCTGAAATACAGATTTGCCAAATAGGTGATTCTCAACTTGTAGACCTTAGATCCTTGATAATTTGCAAAGGTTTGGAGGAGGTCCATGAATCTGTATATTCAACTTTGACAAAAAGTCTACAGTCTAAATAAATGTCTTGAATTTCAAACGTCCTAATTTCAGGCTCAGTGGCACATTGCAAAAGATGATAAAATCAGTTTCTTTGCTCATTTTTCATCCAAGCCTCACTTCTGCTTCTCCAGTCCACAGGCTGAGTCAAGGACCTTCAGCACTGAAGCACAAGAGTTAAAAATATATATATATAAAATAATATACATATATATACACACACACACACACACACACACACATATATACACAAAAAAATTCTTGGCTGGCACCAATGTAATTTGAAAATTTGAAATTGGTTTCCTCTAGATTTGTCAACACACACACACACACACATATTTTCCCTTGAGCTTTGTTATGTGCTCTTTCTAGTCTTTCTGCTGCTGGGGATTCTCACCATCAGTCACCATAGCTGGGCTCTGCCTCCTGTGGGTGATGCTAACAGTTTCCTCCTTCAGCCTTCTTTTAAGCTTTTGTTTAAGCAACTCTATACAGACATTTTATTTGGGGGTCACATTATTCCTCTTGAACAAAGCCTTCTCTGAACATAAGCTCTTCTCTGGCCCCAAATAATCCTAGGCATACAAGGTGCTCCCAAAGCTATCCCACCTCAATGCTCCACCATCAGATCCCTACCCAGCCACTCTCTTCCTTCTGGTTTGCCCATGTGGGAGATCTCTGCAGCCCCCAAATTACTGGAAATACAAGTGAAATTCTTCAGTGGGTCTCCTTGAAGTCCTCCAGAGAATGGGTGCTACAGCAGCTCAGCAACTTTTACCAAAATAATGTTCCCCCTCCCAAATTTGGCCATTTCTTTGCTCTTTAATATACTCACACTAGGTGAGGGGCTGAAGATTACAAAACAAATTTTAGACCACTCCTTCACAAGTTCTCTTAGTGTTCTATTCTTGTTAGGAATGTGGAGATATTTGGCAAAACCAAAAAAAATGTTTTGTTGGATCGTGAAGAAAGTAACAGTGAATCCTGATACAATAACATAATCACAGACCTAACTAAACCAGAAGACTGAAATTATATGCAAAGTAAAAATGCATATTCATAGGATATATAATATGGTATATATGATCTATCATAGGTATACACAGTCTAATGTGGTGACGAGTCCTGTCTCTGCACATACTCTTCTGTCTACAAAAACAAAAAATAATAATAAGTGAATGAGTCTTGACAAATGTAAACCACACGTAACTACCACTCCATTCAAGATACAGAACATTTATTTGATGACAGAAAAATCTCTTCTGCCCCAAGACATAAACTTACTACACTTCCCTCATTCTGCACCAAAACTATCTGGACTGTTATTACTCTAAATTAGTTTTTCCTGCTCTAGAAATTCTTATGTATAAAATCATACAGCAGGGGTTGGCAAATTATGGCTTGTGGGCCAAATCCCACTTGGCACCTATTTTTGTAAATAACGCTGTCTTACAACACAGTGAAACGCTTTTGTACCTTGTCTGTGTCTGACTTCAAGCTACAATGGCAGCAAGTTGTGAGAGATGATACAGCTCAGAAAACCTAACATATTTACAGTATTTACAGAAAATATTTGCTTTAGCTGGGGATTTAGCTCAGTGGTGAGGATGCCTGCCTTGCAAGCACAATGTCCTGAGTTTGATCTCTGGTACCAAAAAAAGAAAAAGAAAATATTTGCCTTATCATATACAAGGTATTCTTTGTTCTTCTCCCCCCCAAGCACAGTATATAGATTGATCAATGTTGTGCATTCCTGTATAGTGTATTGGTTGTTCATGCCTTATTATTGCTGAGTAGTATGCTAGTAGCATATGAATATAGTAAGTTCTTTACCAACTATTTTATTAAGATTCACACTTGTGTATTTTAGATATTAAATATATATATTTTATAATGTATAATATAAACAGAACGACTAAACATTCTGGTATACATATATAGGGTCCTGCTCATATGTTGTTTAATATAATCCTAACATTTTATATCTGTTTACTTTATTGGAAAGAGTACTACATTTTTATTTGACCTTTCATTTCTTAGTGGTAGAGTATAAAACACTATACCTATATACATATAAGTATATGTATATAAAATGACCTTTTAATCTATAGATTTACTACATTCACTTTTAAAATTTAATAGTATTTTTATGAATGCCCTGTGATTCTCTACATAGCTCATTATCATAGAGAATATCTATATAAAGTTTTAATTCTTCCATTTTAATTTTATGTCTCTTGTCCCTTGCTTTTATGCAATGGCCAAGACCCTCAGCAAAAAAATGTTCCAAATCTTGTCTAATACTGTATGATGTTAGGTGAAGAACATTTATAGATGTTCTTTATCAAATAAAGGAAATTTCCTTTTACTTCTAGTCCATTGGAATTTCTATCATAAATAGATAATAAATTTTGCCATATTTACATGAGATGGTTTATGGATTTTCTCCTTTATATTGTTAATGTAATTACTTACATTGTTTGAATTGTCACTATTAAACTAAATTTGCTTGTGTGGAGTTCAATTGGTTGTAGATATTTTTAATGTTTTGCTAACTTGAATTTCAAAGATTTTTCTTCTAAATTCATGAGGAATATTGTCTATAATTTTCTTGGAATGTCTTTAGCAAGTTTTTTTGGAACATGTTGACCTCTATAAATGAATTGAAAAGAATTCCCTATTCAATTTTCTAAAATAGTTTATGTAAGATTATCATATTTTTCATTTTTTAAATTAATTTAATTGGTACATTTTAGATATACTATATAATAACATTCATCATTGGAGATTTGTACCTTTACATAATGTATCTCGATTCTTATTTTTCTCCCATTCCCTTGCCTCCCTTTAACCCCTCTACCCCCTCTATTTACAAAGAGTTTTCCATTTTTTAAATTTTCTCATATTAATTCCATTTCTTTCCTTCCTTTCCCTTATCCCTCCCAATTCCCCTTTGCACTTTTTAATGTATTTCACATTATCTATTATACATTTTGATCCTTACTTACACTTTCAGTTTCTCACATCAGAGAAACTATTCGGTATTTACATGTGTGTCCTATTTATTTCACTTAAGAGTATCACCTCAATGTGCATCCATTTAGCTATAAATACCTCAGTTGCACATGAACTAGCACAAAGAATCAACAAGTAGGATCTCATCTTATTAGAAAGCTTCTGCACACCAAGAGAAACCACCAACAGTGTGAAGAGACAATCCACAATGTGGGAGAAAATTTTTACCAGCTGTTCCTCAAACAAAGGTCTACTATCTAGAATATATAAAGAACTTAAAAAAATCTGACCTCCCAAATATAAAGACCCAGTCCAAAAATGGGCATCTGAAATGAACAGACATTCCTTGGACAAAGAAGTAGAAATAGCAAATAAACATATGAAAAAGTGTTCAACATCACTGGTCATTCTAGAGATGCAAATGAAAACAAAACTAATATTCCACCTCACCCCAGAAAGAATGGCCATCAAGAAATCAACCAATAACAAATGCAGGTGGGGATGTGGGGAGAAAGGAACCCTTCTCCACTTTTGGTGGGAGTACAGACTGGTGCAACCACTGTGGAAATCAGTATGGAGATACCTCAAAGAACTAGGACTAGAGGTCCCATTTGACCCAGCTATTTCCCTGCTGGGTATCTTCCCCAAAGAATTAAAAAAATCATACCACCATGATGTATGTGCACCTATGTTCATAGCAGCACAGTTTGTAATAGCTAAAGCTTGGAAACAGCTCAATTGCCCATCAACTGGAGACTGGATAAAGAAAATGTGTTTTTTTAAATAAAATGTCATATTTTTCTTAAATGTTTGATAATATTCACTAGTGAAGGTATCTGAACCAGTGCTTTCTATGTAGGACAAATTTAATAAAACTCCAATTTTTAAAATATATTTGAGGATATTTAAATATTCTAGTTCTTTAGAAATCAAAGCTTAGTAACTTGTGTTATATAAAGAATGTGTCTATTTCATCTATCATTTCAAATGTATTTGCATTTGTATATTCCTTTGTATTTTAATTATTTGTATAAATTGTAGTAATGTTACCTAATTTTTCTGTCACAGTCCTTTATTCCTTGATTAGTTTTGTTATGGATTTATCAATTTTATTAATCTATTTCAACTAAGTTTTACTGTATAAATATTCTTAGATTTCTATTTTATTGATTCCTGTTATGTTCATTTGCACTGCTTAATTTACTATTTTTTTGTATCTTCCAAAGTGAACCCATAAATTCTTCAAATTCTTCTTTTTTCCCAATAGAGAGATTGAAAGTTAAAACAAAATACCTGGAAGCATTCTTAGTTGCATCACACAAATTTTCACTTTTTAATTTTACAACATTTAAAATATTTCTATACAGTAATATCCCTGATGATTTCCGTGTGAATAAGTGAGTGGTTAGTAGTATATTTCCTGGTCTGGGGATGTAGCTCAGTGGTAGAGCACTTGTCTAGTAGTATATTTCCTTTTCAAATATCTGGAATTTTTCTACAAATTTAAGGTTTTAATCTCTAATTTGTTTCATTGTGGTTAAAAAATAATAATAATAAAAGCACCCTAAAACTTGCCAGTCCTTTGCATTCTGGATTAGAGGCAGAAGGACTCTGGAAACTCTCCTGGGCTCTGAGGCAGGGCTTTTGGAAGGTGATTGGCTCACAGGGCACTGTAGTTGAATGTGGTAATTAGGAGATGGGGCCAAGCAGCTTTTCCGCTGCTGCAATTCCCCTCCGCCATGCTGTTTCTGCCTTGGAGCCGGTGACCATGGACTGAAACTGTGAGCCAAAATAAACCTCTCTTTTAAATTGTGCTTGAAAGGTATTGTGTCCCAAGCAATGCAGAAAGTGACTGAGACATTTTGAAATATATTCAATTAGCTCATTATCTGGCATATGTTTTTCTTGGTGAGTGTTTCCTGTGTACTGCAAAAGAAATGTTATGTTGTCATTGTTGGTAGTCTTTTCTAACTATCAATTTGGTCAACATGGTTGACAGCACTATTCAGATCTCCTCTCTAAATATGGATTTTGAGGTTATCTACTCAAGTTACTCAGAGAAGGTTAGTTAATTCTCCACTACATTTGAAAAGTGTTTTCTATTTTCCATTAGTCCCCTATGGATTTGTCTGATGAATTTTGTAACTCTGTTACTTGGTTCATATATTGTACATTTAGAAACTATGGATTTTCCTAATGAATTGTCATGAATCTAAAGATTTCTCATGAACTTAAAAAGTTACTTAACACCTCAGTCACAGTCAGGTTTTAATTCAGGCTGATACTGCATTTGGTATAGATGCTCAAACACTTTTGGTTTATTATCTGTTTGACTCTATTAAAGTCCATGTAACAATAGATACAGTTTCAATCCTTTGTGAAATACGCTTCTCTCAACTTCATTAAAGCTACTTTATTTGAGTTTCCTTAGGTCTATTGTCTTTTCCCCAAGCATTTTTGTCTAACTCAAAAATATTTCTTGGAAGTGGCGGGGGTGGGTATCAAATTAATCTCATCAAAAGATTTTAATGCTATAGTAAAGATTCTTTACCTTTTTTTTTCCTCCAATGCTGTCTTAACCTCAATATTAAGCAGATTTTGTGGCTACACAATTTGTTAAAATTTTCTTTTAAACAAGGAGAAAAGATATCCTATTTCCCAATGTACAAGTGTCAAAGATTTCCTATTTTGTTTCTCATCTTATTTTTTAAGAGGATAAATTATTTTATAAGTTTAAGTCTTTCTCAAAGAGCCATATTTTATGTAGCTGATAACAACCAGCTCATACTAGTAACATTTTTTTAAGAAAACACTTTCACTTATAAGTCTCAAATTACTGTCCTTACATCTTTTCCAAGTTTACTGTGGTTTTTTGAACAAAATATCTCAAATGTTGAAAACAAATTCAGTCTTTCTCCAGATTAGTTTCTTCCCTATCAACAACTTCAGGCTCCTTCCCAAAGTCAAAATGACCATGAACAAAATGTTTTGAGTAGATTCAGGACATTGAGGCAGGCACAACTGTGCAAGTAATTATACTCACAAAGGAAAACTTCCATAACTGCTTCAGAAAGTGATAGGAATGATGGGATAAGTTGTTTGAAGTGGGTTGAGAGGTGTTCTGAGCAAGATTAATGTCAATGTGTCTTAAATAATTTTTTTAAATTGAACATTTTCAATCACATCTTGTATTTTTCTGTTTTGGTTGGGCAGTTCCTCACTTCCAATATCAACTTCACTACATTAGGCAAGCATGCTTCAATAAAAATCTCCAGATCTCAGTGGCCTACTATATTAAATATTTATTTCTTCTTTGTGCTATATAACAACTGCCAGTTGGCTGGGGCTCTCTTCCGTCTGTAGTTATACTCCATCTACTCATCATTCTGATCCAGGTTGAAGGAGGACTCCCAACATGGCCCATGCCCACTGTGTAGCATGGGTTTTTTCCTCGATTAACCTGAGAACTCTCTCCTAGAATCCCCTTCCCTCTAAAGCTCCATACAACATTTGACCAGAAGAGGATTTGGTGGATGTGAAACCATGGCCTTTACTCTCTGAAAGTTGTGAAAATAAGATGCCATGATGAACAGATGGAGAAGTGCACTCTAGTTAATTCTTGCTTTTGTTTGCTCTGCATGTAATTATCCTTCATGAATGCTGTCTTGCTGACCAATAGTAGCCTCCTGATCACCACCAGATGTTTGGTTATGGATGCAAATGGCTAAAGACCACCCTGCAAACTTCTCTTTCTGTGACAGGATGTGGTTGTCTTTTCAAATTGACTAATGACTTTTTCCTAATCCTCAATATTGCTTTCTGGACCTTCTCTCCTTTCACACTTCTGTAACTTTTTATACTTAAACTCCCCATCCTACAAAAGTGACAGTAGCACTCTCTTTTATGAATCCTTGCAGAAGCACCCACTCTCTGGCAGACGGAAAGGTAATATTTAAAGTGATTACTTGAGTGTGGCATAAATTGTTACTTTTCCTGTTCCACTGGCATCAGCCCAAACACGTCATGTGACTGAAGTGAACATTTGGTGGGAAGAAGAAGCATCCATTTATATGAATAGGAATATGCAAATATTTTTCAAAATAAGATGGTCTACCATCCTTACCTATCCCTGAAGTAATCACTAGATTTTACCTGCCCAGCCCTCATAAATGTTTGAGGATTAACATAACCCCATATAAGTTATATGACTGAGCAGAAGGGAATGAATTCAAGATGTAAAGAAAGAAGGATAATACCTGAGGAGCAGTAACTCAAGAGGTACACAGTGACTCATTTCTGACAAACAGGAGAGTTGTTCACTTCACAGTGAATGATCATCTGTCCTTAATATTTTCTTATTTATTTTTAAGAATTTAGAATCCAAGCCTGCCTCATCTTAAGGATAAGTACTTGAGCTAAATATCAAAAATTATGATACCTACATTTTTGTTCAAACTTTAGGAATGTAAATACACCATAGAATAGCACTGTTCATGATGGAGAATGTCATTCTTGGTCTACAGGGTACCTCTACATTTCTGTAGCTTTTACACTTGTTTTTAAATAAATTTAAGGAAAATTATTTCTTAAAAGAAGAAAAACATCACATCATCTTTGTGTATTTCTCACTTCTATTTCTATTGTATATAAAATCATGCTTCTGAAACAGTAGTAGTGAAGGATTTTCTAACTCATTTAATAACACACAAACCCTACTAAGCATCCTTAGGAACAAACCAGCCAACCTAATTCAGGTGGCAGAGAAGGCACATCTGCAGAATTGTCACTTTCATTGACATTTTAATTCCTTTCTGTCACAGAAAGCTTACATTTTCAATGAAGATATCAACACCAAGGCAGACCCAAGAGCATCCACAGCCTTGTACAGCCTTACATTTCAGGCTCTTATAGATATTTGAAGCTGGATCAAGTCCATATTGCTAAATACACTCTACTGCATCTATACCATGGAAACAGTCTTGATAGCACAGAGATAGGATTGTAAATTTGCTCCCTAACTGAGGAGAAGAAAGGAAAGGGAAGGAAGGAAAGGGAAAAGGAGAGAGAAAGGAGAAGTAAGGGGAAGGAACAAGGTAAAGTGAAGGAAAGGCAAGAAGAAAGGTCAAACCTACTTTTGCCTGTAAAACAAGTTAACTAGGCATGGTGGTACACACCTGTAGAGCACTCTGAGTGGCTGAGACAGGAGGACTGTAAGTTTGAGTCTCACCTAGACAGTTTAGCAAGACACCATGTCAAAAGAAGAAACAAAAGGACTGAGGATAGAGCTCATTATGAAGCCCCTGGCATCTGTCACCAACACCAAAAAATAAAAAGTACAAAAAAATCCTGTGTCAAGGACAAAGAAGACATAGAAAACATCAAGAAATTATTTCTTCTTTAACAATATTGAGTTTTATCAAAAGGAAAAAAAATCTAATTTGAAGCTAAAAATGACCTGTTGCTTGGAAATGTAATAAGAAAATAATCTGAAGTGATGTCAGCTACCAGAAGCTGGAAGTTATTTTCAGGGCCAGTCATTGCGTGTTTTCCTGAGTAGCTGCTTGTAAAGAAAACCATACTTAATGCGGTGAGCCACTTCTAGACTGTTACGTCAGCTTCCTAACTCTGCATCTCTCCTTCCAATCCTGCCACTCAGAACCCCGAATGATTATCCCTATTTCATAAAATAACAGGAAAACCCCTTCACCTGGCCTGCAAGGCTTCCCAGACTCTGACTTCAAACCCACTTAGTAACTTCAGTCTTTAGGAATTTACTCTATGTCCTTATGTGCAAGTCACATCCCTCTGATCCATTTGTCTGTACACATTGCTTGACCATTTCTGCCAGCCACATTTTGACCATTTTTCTTCCCAAAGTAAAAATTCTGATCTGTCATTACAACTTAAAATCATGCCTATTCTAGGGTGGTGAAGCCTTCCTTCACCACCCTATCTGTTAGCTGCCCATCTTGTACTTCCTTATTTCTAACCTTATCATAAACATAAACCCACTGGTTCAAATTGTCTTTATTTCTTAGGCTTTCTTTTCCTTCATCACAGAAATCTATAAGCCAACATAAAGTATTAGAAAAATGCTGCCTTATGCATAATCAGTGCTTAGTAAATATTGCCAAAAGTAGCCATAAATCAAGATACTGAAAATTATGTTTGTGCACACACATATGTAGGTATGTGTGTATTTCAATTTAATGTATCAAATCCAGATAGAACTTAAACTGAAAAAATAAAGTTCTTGTAAATCTCAGTATTGCTTCAGAGTGAATGGGATAATAACTCACTTGGAATCCTCCTGTTTGATTTAGAAGAATTCCATAAGTCAAGGTAGAAAGGGTTTAGGCTTTTTCATCTTCCTTCTGGAAATGAGAAAGAATAGTGCATAGAGGCTGTCTGGAGTATGCAAGTCATGGAGAAGATCAGAATTAAAGCTTGTGTTAGATCTGACAACTTTCAGATCAACTGCCTCATCCACCCAGTCATAACGTCTCGAGGGAGCCATCCTAAACTCCTCATCATATTGACTCTTTTTCAAAATTTAGGTAGTTTTTATACCTGAATGTCACTCTCAGAAATCAGTGCCAACAAAGCTGGGAATGGTGCCACACGCCTTAATGCAAGCACTCTAGGAGACTGAGGCAGGAAAAATGTAAATGTAAGCTCAGTCTGGGTAACTTAGCGACCTAGCAAGACCCTGTGTCAAAATAAAAGAAAAAATTACTTTTAAACACTTTAAATAAAAAACAGCTACAACAAAAGAACAGTAATCAAAGAACATGAGAGATGAGACAACATAACTTTTTCTGGTTCTGTGTACAAAATCGTTAATTTCCTTTTGATCTTAGTTGGGAATTCACTTATTGTACACTCCTCTGAGAAGATGAAGCCCTTAAACCTCAACTATTGATAAATAAGGAAGAAGCATTATCTTATGTATGATGCCAGAGTTGACAGGTGACAAATTGCTATCAACACTGCCTTCTTTCATGAATCAAACATTTATTCTGCTATAATTTGGGTAGCCAACATGATTTTTAAAATTATGTCCAATTTTCAGGACATTTCCCTGGGATCAATGCAAAGGCCTTTGGGTACCTGCAAGTTGCAATGTAAAACATACATCACAACTAAATTAAATGAAATCATTCTCCTAGCCTATTCCCTTCAGGAATTTGAGTGTTTCTCTTCTGCCTACAACAATTGATGTCTACTTAATGATTCCTGGCAGGAAGGAGAGAAATATTCTAATTTATAAGGCATCATATAGCTGCTATCTTACCTCAAAATCATGGTCTATGCTCCAAGGTCAAAGTTCACAATTATTTTGCAGTGATATAAACCAGTGAAAGTCTAGTCAGAAGTAACTGTTGGAGGGAGTAATGGCCAGCACTGACAAGGCTTTCAGTGAGATGTGCTTCTTGATATTCAACCCCTCCTGTAATGTGCTTTGCAAATGGACTGGACTGGACCTAGGGACTTACTTTTAATCAACAGTACCCAGAAAAAGTGATGAATGGAACTTTTGTGGTCACATTATTAAAATGTATAAATGTTCTATGGCTGGCATTCTTTTCCCATTTACTACTTAACTTGAAACTTTAATAAAACAAGGTGCCACCTTGAAAGGAACTATGTGGTGAGGAACTGAGAGAAGCCTTCAGCCAATAACTAGCAAGTACCGGCATCCTTTCATCCAATCGTCTCCAAGGAACTGAGATCTGCCAACAACCATGGGAATAAATCGAAAGCAGATTCTTTCCCAGTGCCCAACACATTTGAAGTCTGTCAGAGGCTCTAAGACAGAGGGCCCAGGTAAGGCACCCTCATATCCTAACCTTCAGGAACTGTAAAATTATAAATGTGGTTGTTTCAAGCTATTAATTTGAAATGATTTCTTATGAATAGAGGGAGTTATAAAATTTTAAGGAAATAGATTCCACTATTGGAACTAGGGACACAGCTTATGATGTAGGAAAAGTAATCAATATATTCACCTCTCAATGTTAAATTTAGACATGCAGCCTAAGTTAGATATTCAATCATAAAGCATTGTATAGAATGTTGATAAATATGGAGAAAGCAGCATATATCCCAGGGGTAGCTTGTGGGCCTCTTGAAACCACAAAGGGAGCTTATCTACAATGAACTTGCATCTGAGAAAGGCAGAGTGACAAACAAACTTGAACCTGGATAACATTACTAGATACTAGGTCAAGCTTTGTTTGAAGCTAGTATAGCTCTGGGATTTTTAGTTAAATGAAATATTATTTAATCTAGGATAAAATGATTTGTTAATGTTCAGCATTAAAATCATTCTAAATGGCATAATTCCCACATTCTCATATATTTGAATAGCTCAAATTAAGAATCATAAAAGGCATTAAATAGCACCCTGAACCTTTTCCAATTAAGTGATAAAATATGCCTCCCATAATAGAGACAGTCATAAAAAGCACACATTGTAACTAAATATTTGATATAGGATAATTGCAGTAAATGAAAAGCAATGAAATTAGCAGATAAACAATTCAAGAAAACATCAACACAATTTAGTTGCATTATGATTGCTTGGTAATAATTCAACATCAAAGTCAATGCATACAAAAGAATACTTTTGAAACTGTAGTATAAGGTCCCTTAAAGCCACCTTTACTTGAAGATAAGCCTTAAAATCTACTAAATAGAAAAAAAAAAAGCCTCCTGTGAAGAAAGGTTTAGAAATTGAATGGAAATTTAAATAGCTTTTGAATGGTATAATCTGTATGTGGTATTTTCCATAAGCTTAAGACATTTTCAATATTATATTCATTTCCACCAAATCTCCAACTCATTAACAAAATTTCTATTAGACTATATAATGTAAAAGAATAAAAAAATAAATCCTGAAATATACAAGAACAAAGAAGGAATATACAGTCCCTCAGAAGTAACACAATGGATAATATTGTGCCCTCTATGTTGGGAGACAATGTTTTCATGGCCTTCTAAGCAAAAGACAGAGATATTTCCACAGGTGGGTCTACATCTTTCAGGATGGCCACAAGAGAGCACAAATAATTTGACCCAAATTTTCTACCTATTTATACAAAACCAGCAAATTTTTGAAGATTCTATAAAACTCTGATACTTCCCTGTGAAACTGCAAATGTCAAGTGCGCAATTATGATCTAAAAAAGTGACTTTAAATTTTTAAAAATTTATTAAGTAAAGGACACATTGCCATTAATCCCCCTCAAAATACTCTTCCTCTATTTGAACACGCTCATCCTATTGTCCTTGCCACTTTCTGAAGCACTCCTGAAAGTTCTCTTTCATGAGTGTCCTTAGTTGTGCTCTCATGGCTGCCTCAATGCCTTAATCAATTCAAAACATTTACCTTTCTTGGTCACTTTGACTTTGGGAAAGAGCCAGAAGTCACATGGTGCTAAATCTGTTGATTAACGTGAATAAGGACACATCGCAATACTTTGACAGAAAAGCCCATAAATATTTTATTAGCAATATATGATCAAACATACAGTTAATGCTGAGAATTTTTTAAAAACTTATTACAGTAAAAGACACACTGTTATTAGTCCTCTTCAAAATACTCCACCTTACTTTCAACACATTTATCCCATTATTCTTAGTAATGTATCTTTTACTGTAATAATTTTTTAATTTAAACATTTGCCTATTTCCACTGCCTCTTTGTATTTCATATCAATGTAAAGATTCTCACTGAAAAAATATCAGAAAAATTTCTTTCATTCTAAAATCTTTTCAGCCAATTTCACTGCTAAGGTAAAGGAATTAAAATTTTATGTTCTAGGTACTATTTTAGTCTTAGTTAAAAATAATGCCTGAACTTTATTAGAACTTTATTATTATTAATATTTCTGCATTTTTCTATAATTGGCGACATGAATGCACATCCTTCTCCCTACACAACTATGCCCAAAGGAAACAAGGTTTCCTTCTTGGCACAGCCTATAAAGTAGCTTATAATAAATCAGAACATAGATATATGAAGCTACCTAGAGAATTCTTAATCACTTCTCCTGCCTAAAGTCTTGTTAATACCCTGAAAAACAGTCTACTCAGATCAAAAGTAGAGATGGTCAACTATGGAAGTCTTGATAAAACAAGAACCAAAGTGCTACTTTTAGGGATGGCTCAGATCAGCATATTTCCTGTGCTGAGCAGGCCCTTTGCTGCACATTGGAATCAACAGGGGGGACTGGAAACTATTGATGCCTAGGTCCTGATTCCAATTTTAGCTGATCTTGATTGTATGTTTGACACTAATTTCTTAAAGTTCCCAGAAACACTGTCTTAACTCCACTCTGTGATCATGCTTGTCCATCCCACACAGGAACATCCTCACTAGGTTACTGGGAGAGGTGGACAATGTGTGCTTTCCACAAGGTGTTTCATAGAGGTATGTTATTATATTATATAAAATCAATGTAGCCACACTGTCATTGGCATCTATTTTTCCTTAAACCAAATGATCTTCACTTTAATTTTCATTAAATTAAAATGCTAGGAGCATGGCTACAGGTGAAGGAGGATAAGTACTGGGCATCTTAACTGACGAAGTGAAACAAAGAGAGTGACTCATAGATTATAGCAGAAATAGAAGTCCTAATAAAATATTGTCTTTTCTTTTTCCTGTACTACATGGAGTGTAGGTCCACATATAAGAAACAATGTTGTGATCATAATCCTGATAATACAAAAATTTATATTTAGTGTAACCTTTGCTTGCACAGTACTGTGATATATGATATCATATATTTGTCAAATATATGATCTAATATTTTACTTGTTGTGTGTTATAAACAAACAACCTCAATAGGAAACAGAAAAGGTTGATAACTTGATGTTTAGATCCATCCAATATCGAAAGAAGGAAAAGAGAGCCATGTAATGTAGTCAAAAAAGAAACACTTGCCTCACGCAATCCCCAACCTCAGGATTTATCATTTATACTCAAGCCCTCTCTAAGATTAGATTCTTTCCCCTTTGTGGCAGTATACATTTTTCTCCCTGTAATCAAGAAATACCCTACTTGAAATCAATACATGTGTAATGTTTTCCCAAGTTCAACTGGCCTTTGAAATCAAAGTAAATCACATGAATAATAAAAGACAAATTTCAATTGCATGTTGTCACTTTCTACATAGTCATAGATCTTTTGCCTCAATCCTACCTCAGAGAGGCTCTTCAGAAGTAACTCAAATGTGTCCACTGATAGTTTATTCTGCCTCCATTTATCATTCCTTCTAGATGTGTTTGAGACACTTGCATGTACTAGATAAATCCTTCCAATAATGTCCACCCTTTGTAAATGATGATCTCTCTCCCTGGGCATTCTGGGTCAGTTCTGCCAATCTGCACAGGGTTATTTCCAATGAAAGATGGAACAAAAAGGGAAGTGAGTACAGTTCATGCTTGTTGGACCAAAGCTATCCTGTCTTCTACAGAAATGGGAAGAATATTTTTTTCTTAAATTCTACATCATCTTTCATCATCTATGAAATACACACAACTTGTTTCTATACCTGAGAGTCCCTAATTAAAATTAGAATCTTCAGTTTTTTCTTCAATCTGTTGCAGTAAGTCTCAATTCTAGTCCACAGACTTGCAATAGAAATTACTCTCCATCCCTCCATATCTGCCGATAGACACTTACTCTTTTCTGCTTCTTCTAGCCAGTTCAAGGCAATGCCTGAAAATCATTTTCCCTACCATTTTATCACCAGCTCTATACTCTGAATTATAGATTTGTCTGAGAGGAGACTCAATTCTATTGGAAAAATTATATCTTATTTTGGGAAAATAAAATTGATGCATAAAATGCTAAGTGAATTTGACAGTGTAAAAAGTTACTTTATACCTATCATGAGTTAAGGCAAACATCAAATAAACTTATTCAGTAAAATAAAAACAAGAATCTGATTTAAAATAATAACAGGCTTATTCTTTTGCAAATAGGACTAAGCAAACCATAAGAGCAAGGAAATTACATGCTGAAGCAGAACAGAGTTTCACTGGCTGAACATAATTTGGCCAGATCTCAAGCAAACTATGCAACTATTTAAATTGATGAATAAAGTATATTCAAAATGAAAGGAGTATAAGTTGGGAATAGTTAAAAATATGGCACACAATGTATCATCATATTCAAGAGCAGTAGGGGAGTCTATTATGTATTTGTCCCTGTTTTCAGAAAAGCTATTTTAAGATTCTGCCATCTTACCCACACATCCTTGGCCCAGAGATGGAAATCTAAAAAGCCAGTAATCTACATAGATTAATCAAAATCTTCCTCAACAGCCAGCAACCAGTCTTACATAGACTGACATTCACCAGTGGAATCATCAAGAATCTTTATCTCAGGAACTCTGAATGTAAGACTTAGAGAGAACTAGTTGGTTTTAGAAGACAGAAACACACACAAATTTATGAGACAAAAAGAAATAGGGCAGATTGTTGATAACAGCAAGAGGGAAGTTGCAGCACCATTCTGCCGCAGGATCATAGGGAGGGCTACAGAGTAGGAATTCTTACAATTACTACATACTAACTGCCAGGCAATGCTGTAGGTGCTTAGCATGTATGGCAGTAACTCATTTATTTAAAAATATAAGAAAGATGCAATTTTATTTTCATTCTACAGACATTATGAAACCTCCCCAATGTCAAAGCCTGGAAAAAGTAGAAGCTGTGGATTCTGAGCCAGACTATGTAGCCAGACTATGTCTCAGCTCAGCTGTTACACAGACCAAATGAATTACTACCTCAGTTCACAAACTTAATTTATTTTACAATTTTGAGGAAGATGGCTGCATTTGTGTTTGTGTGGGGAAGATGGCTGTGGTTGTGCTTGTCACCTTATGCGGAGTTTGTGAATATAAAATTTTGCCAAATGCTTTTGTTTGCAAAGTGAATTTTTTGCAAGCAGAAGCATTCACGAACCAAGGTATTACTATATTTGAAAACTGCTTAAAATATTGCTTGGTACATAGTAATCACTACATAAATGTGTACCAAGTGTAAAAATAGAAATAAATACCTAAAAATGCAAAGCCAGGCAGTCTGACTCCATGTGTGTGCTTTAATCGCCATGGCTGAGTTGTAATATAAAAGCAGCTGACAGCTGCTACTGTGAGAAGACAAAGCAACAAGGTGAGTTACAACTGTGTGTGTTGCACAACTCCAGGAATTGGGGTGGTGTTCACACAGCTGCAGTATGAATCAAGAACCCTTTGAAAGGTACACGTTCGGCCTCTGGATTAATGCGATATACCACTCCGGATCCTGAATGAAGTTCCATTCTGTGCCCTAGTCAGATTGTATAGTTGTATTCACATGAAGTAGGCCTACAGAGAAGAAACCAGTACCCCCTGCTTACCACAAATAGCTCATTACCATTACCACAAATCACTGTTACCTTAGGACTTCAAATATTGAGGCAAATTGAGAATGGGCCATTTCCTTGCAACCCAAAGAGTCAAATTTACATAAGAACACTGAAATAATATTTTAGATCACATTATAGGGAAAGTATCATGATCATCCCTTGAGTTTGGACCTATTTATACCCATGTTAATATTTGTGTAAAGTTAATGTGGTTAGTTCAGATATCTGAGTGGACAGGTGACCACTAGAAATCTGATGAACACTTTAAGTAGATTTATTACCTATTAACCAAGGAGTTAAATAAGAACTTCCATGTTATTGTTTTCTGGCTTTTTTTTATGAGAAGGAAAGGAAAAAGGTAATTTGGCACTTTCTGGAATTTAGTACGTTATTGTCCTAAGCCATAAGGTCTTCTTTTGACCTAGTTTGTGTTGTCAGTCTATAAGTAATAACAAAACTTTCCAGGATTTATTCCCCAAAATGTCTTCTTCCTTTTTTCTCAAGATGTGAATGATTCTCCAGGGTAACCAACTTTACTGTTGCATTATGTGACAAATAAAATTCTGTATTGATAAATGTAATTTTATTTTTAAATGCCTTGGAAATTATTTAAAAATTTTGTATACCTCATCTATAAACGCTTGACAGTGAAAATAGATCCAGGTCTCATATTCTTTCAGTCAAGTTATATTCTAGAGGAATAATTTTGGTGGAAAAAGGTCTTTAATTTTTCTTTTTTTGAACCAGGGATCAACTCAGGACCTTGCCCTTGCCAGGCAGGCACTGGTGCCACTGAGCCAAATCTCTGGCCCTTTTAATTATTAATATACTTCTTTTTGGAAAAAAAAAAAAGGAACCAGCATATTCATAATATTGTCCATCTATATTGTAATGACTAAAAGGCATAAACACTCAAAAATATAACTTATACATCTTAGGGTTTATATTAATATTCTTAAATTAAAATTTTGATTGACCATTCCATGACTTAGTAACAATTTATTAGAGGCAGATAAATTCTTAGGGGAAAAATATTTATTGTATACACTCATAAAAGCAAGAAGTAGAAAAAATCCACAAAATTAATACTAAAAATAATTTCTCAAGTTAATTGTTCACAACTACAAAAATTGCAAGCTCTTATTTAAATACAGAGGTCAACATAATAGCCCCATTTTTGGGCAATTACCTGAATAATTGAAAAGGTTGTCCTTGAATTACACAGGCATTTATTTCAAATTGACAAAGATTAACAGTACTATGTCTATAGTAATTGGGTAATTGGAGTACGTGTGTGACAGTACAGCCAAACTCTTTTCATCTTCTTCAACAGTTTGCTTCAGTGTCTGCTTGTCCATTCGGCTGTCAAGTATCTATCTATAAAAACAGGCCCGGAAACAAGGGTGGGCAAAATTTAGCTAGATTCCATTGTGGAGTTATGGGGGAAAGAACTGTGTATTTCCTGTTTCCTGACCTTTTTGATATAAAAGAAGCCTGATTTTCAATAATCCTTCAATTCTCATCTGTTTCTCAAAGCTTGGAGCAGCCAGGCCTGGTGACACATGCCTGCAGTCTCAGCATTAGAGGAGGCTAAAGCAGGAGGATTGCAAGCTCAAGCATAGTCTGGGCAGCTTAGCAACTTAGCAAGACCCTGTCCCAAAATAAAAAATGCCTGAAGATGTAGCTCAGTGTGAAGTCCCTGGCTTCAATCTACAATATCACAAAAAAAGAAAAAAGAAAACAAAAATTTGGAACAGAACTATATATTGTCTTATCTAATTCAAATTATGTAACTTTTCTTCTCTATCAGTTGGTTTCTCAGGTTTTAAAAGAAATCTTTAACATATAACTTACAGAAGGAAATGTCATTTCTGTAGCTCAGCATTGATTTAAAATTTAAAAATTGAAATAGTACATATAATTAAGACTTTGAGAAGACAATCGTAATAAAAAATGTTTTAGAAATACAAGAAACTTTTTCAAGAATAGTAATGAAGGAATATAATGATGTTATTTCCTAACAAACATGGGAGAAGAAAAATTATAAGACAATTTTGGGAATTGTTGATATCACTTTGCAATCCTTTAATTTCATTTCTCATCTCACTTAAATGATTTAAAGCCTCTAAAATCAAAAGCATATTAATCTTGCATGAGTTAATTTGTCTGGGTTAAAAAGAGAAAATTACTCTCCCCTACAATACTCATCTGATTTGACAAAAAGGCCTTAATTCATCTGTTAAAAATTGTGAAATTACAGATATCCCTTGACTTACCGTGGGGTTATACCCTGCTAAATCATATATAAAATGAAAATATTAAGTCCAAAATGCATTTAAAACATCTAACCCACTGAACATCACAGTATCAGTTGTTTACCTTTGTGATTACATGGCTGATTGGAAGCTTGCTACAAAATATTATGAGCTCAGTTTCTAATGAATTAATATCACTTTGACATCATCATAAAGTTAAAAGTCATAGGTTGAATAATTTCAAGTTAGGCACTATTTGCATAGGAAGTTTCTGACTTCAAAAACATGTAGGATTTAAATTTATTCCAGTATCACAAAAATGATTTGCCAAATTTTAACCTTCAAAATAATAAATACCCAAATCTGAAGTAGATTTCATATCTTTCTGGAAGGAAAGTTTCCTCATTGTTTACAATAGTAATCATAATATTTAAGTCTAGTTCATGAATTTGGTGATATGGTTCTGATGAGCATTTTAAAATAAATGTTGTTTATTAAATGTACTGCATCAAGCCTATACTGGAATTAATTGAGAAAGAAAAGAACTGTCAATAAAATTACTTGCCAAAAAATACATTCCCTACCAATGTGAGGCTTTATATAATTTGTTACTGAAATCTAGCTGAACTAAAAAATGAATTTCTGTGATAAAGTATTTGCTTGAGTTGGTCTATAGTAATTCGCTAGAACTGATTATCAAATTTTCAGGATTTTCACAAGCTGGCTATTAAACAAAACTATTGCTACAAATTAAAACAAATAAATTTATTATTCAATAAATTGTGGATGTCTGAAATACTCAAGCCTCGATATTTCCTAATTATTTTAATATAGCTTAAAATTTCTTCACATTGAAAAGGATTTACTTATCTTGCTTCTATGTGAGAGAAATATAGTCTGCCACTCCATATCTCTTCCCAATTTCATATTTTTTAACATTAGGTCAGTAGCTTGAAAGCATCCATTGGAGAGATACTTACAACACACTAGTTGTCAAATTGGTTTTATTAATTATCTGGATTCACAAAAAATGATAGAAAAAGTGTTAATAAAGCCTTATTACTATTATTTGTACACACAAAATAACTGAGGAGATATTCTACCATTATTTGGAAAGTGTAATCCAATTCAGAAAAAAATGTTGGTCGTGCCATTGGCAATTGAGAAAAGCTCCAATATATGTCTTTGTAGTTCTACATTATATTATTCTTAATACAAATGAAAATACTAACCAGCTGTCATGTTGGAAATCAAATCATTCATTTATCAAAACCATAGCTTGTCTACAAATAGATTTAGAAAAAAGCATTATATGAGGATCAATTGGCTTTATAGAACTTGTAATAGAGCAATGTGTGTTTTGTTATTATTTATAGATTGCATCCTATCCATTTGTTGCCAGTACATTTTAAAATAAATTTATGTATATAGAAGTATATACTTTTTGTTTTGTTTTATTGCTTTAGAAAGCTGGTTGTTAGATTTTTAACAGCAAATCACAGATTTTGTGTCACTATATTGGCCTATATTGTAGAGAAGTAGCTGGGCAAAGTGTCCAGCCCTGTATGGAGCAGCTAAAACTGTGAGCAATGAGTGGTGTCTGGCTCTTTCCTAAGATGTAAGGACATCCCCGACTGCACACCAGGGAGGAGCAAGAATGGTCTCGTACGGCTTAGTGCCCATGTGTCAGGGTTATGCCACACTTGACCATACAGAAAAATTTGAAATAAACAGAAGTTTTAAAAAATGGCTGTAAGGTTATTGATCTAAGTAAATGATCTATTTTGATTAAATGGTGTTATGGTTTAGACCTAAAATGTCCCCCAAAATTCTCATGTGTGTGGAAAGTGATGGGATTATGAGGCCTGTGCTCATCTGTGGATTCATAATGAGTTCAGTAGCTGAATGTGGTGTATTCTTCTCCCCAGATTCCTCCCATCTCCCTTTCTCAGTCTAGCTCTTCCCTCCCTCTCCCCTCCTCCTCCATGGCTGCCATGTGTTGATCACCTTTTCCTCAGTCAGGCCCTTCTGTCTTTCTACTTGTGTCTTGGAGCCAGCTGACCATGGACTGAAACTGAGCCAAAATAAAACTTTTTTCCTTTTAAGTAGCGGGTGTCAGGCATTTTGTCCCAGTGAAAGGAAATGGCTATGACAAATGGATTTGGCTTAGAAGACTATTAATTCAAAAATCTACAATGTCATCAAGCTCTTCCCTTTTCTACTCTATCATTCTCATGGTTTTTTCCCCCCACAAATAGTTGAAACAACTCCAAACTAGGTGTAAATCTTTAATTCTTCTCAAAACTTTGCTTATAACATTCAGCAGATTCTTTAAATATTTGGTAATTCTGTTTCCTCATCTTTAAAATTTAGCCAAATTTAAAAGTGAGGGGGAAATAATACAAATGAAATTATACAGGTACACAATAAATGGAAAATTTGCATAAAATGTAGAGCAGAGAAACTGAAAGTAAGGAAATATTTTCATCTAAATTAGAATATTTTTATTATGTTAACTTGAAATTATGACCAATAGTATCTCTGACACCTAAAATGCCAAGAATGTGAGAGAATATTTGTCAGAGAATGTTTCACTTTCAGAACAAATATACTTTCAACTTCCTAAGATTTTAGCTATCCAGTCAACATATATGTATTCTGTGGAATGCTTCTCAGATGATTCATTACTTTCTTTCGTTGCTAGGAATCCAGAAAGATCATGACTCGGAGGGAAAACAAAATGGAAACCTAGTGATGTATAAGATGACTGAAAGATTAGTATATACTGTATGCATGTATGGAAATAACACAAAGGATTTTGTTAATTTATCCAATTAATATATTATATTAATAACATATTAAAATATATTTAAATAGACTTTAAAAAAATAATTGGATAAATTTTTGGTGATAGCCCACTTCTGCCACCTAATGGCTACAAGTCAAAATTACAGGGCCAGCATTTTAAAACAAACCAGACAGAGAATTTCTTGCTGTTTTTCTTTGTTTCATTTCTTCATTCATCTACCACATCTTAATTGCAAGCATCATGTGCAGCATTGTGCTAGGTTCTGGGAATTCAAATAATTTTCACCTTGGTCTCAGCTGTCAAAAAAATTACTACCTACTGAAAGAAAGAAATGTAAATCCCCAAATGCAATATGTTAAATGTTTCAGTATGCAACATGGTATAACAGCCAAGAAGAGGAAAATACAGTTTTACCAAAAACGATATTAGATGACCTTCTGAAATGAGTGGATTGTTTGTAAGTTTAGTGTCTATATGCTTAATTTAGGAAGAAGTAGCAATACCTCTTTGGATATGCTATGTCTGCTTCAATAAAATCACTGAACCATAAATTACAAAAACATCACAATTTTCATCTCATCTAGGGATTCACTACCAAGCACCACTGTCTAAATCATTCAATCACATAGCTGTCTGTGGAAATTTAGTGATTCCCTTGAGATTAGGAATTCACAACAACCTAACAATCCTTGGTAACTTATGTCAGTACTCAATCTATCTTACTGTCAAAAACATTTTCCCCGTGTGTGAACTCTTCCTTAACAACAAATGCAGCTCGTTTCTTTCATGAGTCCATACCTAGGAAGATGAAGAGCAGGTGAGCAGGAAAATGTCATTTTATAAATAGCTTTTTGAAAATTCAAAGACAGTCATTAATTTACTCCTTCAAATTTATAACTGCAACCCCCTTTAATTTTGCCACACTTTCAGTCATGTTAAATGCTTTGTAGACACTTTTGCAGCTTCCTGAAATACATTACCTCAATAGAACACAATATTCAAATAAAGTTCTTTTTCAAAGATTTTGTTTTTAAAATGTTGTTTTACAAGGAAAAGCAGAAGTATTATTTTTGGAAATTATTAAAATATATACAATTTTTATGGTTAAAATAATATTGATTATTTTTAACTCAAAGATGGAAAGGCATTTATTAAGATATTTCTTTATTGCAAAAACTTCAAAGGCAACATGGGATTTTATTATACATTCCCAAGTATTAACCTGTGGGAAAATATGCTATGCGCCTTATCACATACCAGCTTACTACAAAATACAATTTTAAGAAAAAAATTTAAATAACTGGTTATATCAAGTTATAACTGCTTTGTGACCTGATTTCAAGTACTGATATATTTAGTTTTGACCCACTATAATCCCTTGATTAAATTATGTGATTTTTCTGCCATTGTTAATCTGTCTCCAGTGAGTTTAATTTTCTGTGGATCAATTTACTAGCTGAGAAAGAACACCTTTGAAAAAGTTTCTTAAAACACTAGAAAATTGGGTCATACAATATTCATTATCAATCTACTTATACATAAGCTTTACCTAGTCACATATGGGTACACAAATTTTGGGGACAACAATGAATACACAATAAAATGAAAATACAATTTGAGAATCAAAACCAAGAAGCTACTAGAAGAGAAAGTTAGGAACTGAAAAGAATTCAAACATGTAAGCCATAACAATATAGAAGGTGAGGCTTCAGTTTTCTATTTAAATCTCCTGAAAATTGAAAAAGTCTTTTTGTTTTTGCTGCTGTTCTAGGACTTAACCATAAAGATAATGCCTTAAATACAGGTCTTTAATGTCTACAATCCTAAATAGTCTTGTGGAAAATAATTTCAAAGTATTCAAAAAGCAAATAGAGCAACGAATTTCATATGATGATTTTTTTTTAACATCAAAGTGCAGCTTAATAAAATTTTACTACTTCTTCTAATTCATCTTCTTAGTGTTCTGGAAGTGGAAAGTAACTTATTATTTCCTTATCTCCTTAGGCTCATTGCAAGAGAAAGTTGTTTACATCAGATCTCTTTCCTTTTTTTTCAGATACATTGCAAGAAACTAATGAGTACCTGCTAAAGATTTGTCCTGACTGGTATTAGGTAAGAGACCAAGAGATAAAGTACTCTTGTCACTTTCAGCTTGGATTTGCTTTCAGCAAAAGCCCCCAGACAAGAGAGAACAGATAACATGAGTAGCCCTTATTTTATGACTCAGAAAGTCCAATAAAAACAGACTGCCCTTACTTCATTGTTTCTACAAGGGAAGAGACTCATTCAGAATGCCTGAAAGTGTAAAACACTCTATAATAAAATCTAGGTCAAGGGAAGACTTTCAGAAAAAGAGTTTCTTTGCAGGTAATTGATGCAGGCTGACTTGGAGACCACTATCAAGAATGCTGTTGAAGAAAACTATTAAAGTGATATTTTAGAAAGGAGTCTACTGATTCTCTTTTTTTTTTCAAATAATTTTGAAATGCTTATGAAGCTTGATGAAATGTAGCCTATGTATTATGTGAGTGTGCAATAAATTCAAAAATTGTTGAAAGCCTAAATGATTTCACACATTTGCATGGATTCGCATGCATGTACACATGCTCACGTGCACGTGCACACACACACACACTTCTTTATTATTGTTGGCATTTTATCCTTCCATCTATGATAGACAGAAAATTTAGCAAAATTCCATGTTTTCAAAATAGGAAGCTTTGTTATTTTCTCTCTCTGGACCCATAATATTACAATACAAGAGTAGATTTAAAAAATAATGATGTAGCACATTCCTGATTTGCTATGCACATTTTGATTGCTAAACACTAGATTCCCTATTCACGTAGTAATATTTTAAAGTACCTAGGATTTACCCTCAAGCAAAGACACATTCTCTGTGAGGTTAATATAATCACTGAGGAAATGACCTAAAACTACATGACTAGAAATTTTAACAGATAGTGTTCACGATTTGATTAATAAAATTTAATTCTATATTAGAAACCAAAATTATCTCTTTTACAAATTTGTATACATGCTTATGGCAGTGGTCTCGCTGTGTAATAACATATTCAACTAATGTTTTATTTAGGTATTTGCCGATCAAGACAGCTGAGTATATAAATTATTTTATTTAAATGTTGTAACTGTCCCTAAGATTGGCTCATGGATGTAGTCCCCAAAGCGCATTGCATTGTGTTGTGGTAAAAAGTATTTCACTTATAGTAACCTGTTTACAATTCACTTTTACTCTTTGTTTTTATCTAAGACAGATGTAGAGAATTTTGTAATCCTTTTAAGATAATTATCAGATGAAATCTTTCATTTTAAGGTTAATTCAATATTGCTTCTAATTTTAAAAATTCTTAGTAAGCCCCTTATCCTTTCTCAATAACTTTTCACATAGCTCATAATAAAAACCAAAATGCTTGTTGTGACCTGCAAGACTAAATGATCAGGGCCATCGCTCTTTGTCAGATCTCATCTTAAATTTTCTGTGTCAGTCACATCGAACTTCAGTTATTCTATAGTTAATGCAAGACAGACTTGTACCCCAGGCCTTTGCATTTGCTGTTTCTTCTTTAAGTAAATGCTCTTTGCAGAGACACCAACATGACTCACTCCTTCACATCTCTAAGATCTTCACTCAAAAATTATCTTCCAGGGAGTTCTTTCCTGGTCAGACTCTGCATTTGACCTACCCAAGCACCTCACTCACTCTCTCCCTCTCTCATGGATCTTTCTTTTTTTTCAATACTTAACATTTCCCATTGGGCAACTTCAATTCACTGATCTATGTTTTCTTTCTCTGCCTCTTCCTCCAGAATTTCCAAAAGTATTTGATACAAAGTAGTTGCTAAATAAATATTTTTAAACAAATTATCTCAAGAGTGTCCAATACTCTGCTTAAGAGTAAACAATTTTTATAAGAAAGAAGAAAAGAAATTCTAACTAAACTATAAAACATAACAATGTCATGTAACAATTAGAAATTATAAACATAAAATCCATTTACTCAGACCATCTTTTCAAATAGCTTACAGGTTTTGTATGATTTATAATGATAAAGTGAAAACCAGGGATTTTGATGAGCTGACCAATTTTTATATTTCATATATAAAATGTTTCTATATATTTTATTCTAGGATGTAAGCAAAATGTCAACTATAAAAATATAAAATATCAGGAATATAAAATGTTGGAAAAAAGTGTCTAAATAGCATATCAAGATAAAACTGAAAAAAAGCATAGATCTCAGGAAGGGAAGAGAAAGGATGTGTGGGTACAGGGGAATAAAAATGATATGTATGTGTAGGAATCTCCCGAACTGAATGTATTCACCATGTATCACAAACATATTTTAAAAAAGGATAAAAAATGAGAACCAAAAAGAAAGCATGAATAAACTGATGGAAATGTAATATTATAAGATCTCATACACAAATTAATTCAATTTCAATATTTGCCAAAATAAGTTCCAAAGTTTCACACTGTGAAAAATTAAAAGCTGAAACAAAACAGAACCAGAGAAGGTATTAAATTGATTACTTTTCTAATAATAAAGTGAGAGAATCTACTCTGGACATAAAAATTAAGAAGAAACAACAAAGACAAATTTTGACATATTTAAACTATATTTTATGACATATTTATACTATACTTTAAAACTTGTATTTAAAAATCATGTTCAATATAATAAAGACAAACAGCAAACTACAAAAATATTTGCAACATATGGGAAAGCCAAAGATTGCTTATTCTTACTGTGGAAATCATAGTTCGAAAACAATAAAAATATGTTTACCTCCTGTGCCAAGGAAAATAGACACTCACAGAAGAAATTAAAACAACCTAATAACATGTACCAATCCTTTTGCCCTTGCTTGTAACAAACAAATAGGAATGAAACTTGCATTGCTAAGGATACATTCCCAAGGGCCCCTTTGCAATATTTCTGGGAATGTAAAGCAAGAGGACAATGAGGAGATAATCTGCCACAGTGTTTGAAGACCTTCCATGTATTTCTATAATTCACCCAATAGATTCATGTCAAAAAATGTGTTTTAAAAAATAAATCCAAATTATAAATAAAGAGGAAAACAAAAGATGGATAATAGGAGGTAGGGAGATAGATCTTTCTCAAATGGGAAGGGGGTCAAAGATGGAAGGAAGGAGGCAAGGAGAGAGGATGAAAAAAGGAATTAAAATGTTTTATGTACCAGTTCCACAGAAGGAATGCAAACAATATGTGCTGCAAACATGTACTAATAAAAAACAAATTTTAAAAAAAGAGCTAGTCTCCATGGGGTGGGAAATAATCAGAAATATATGGTAGTTTTTGTAGATAAGAATATTTTTTTACTGCTTCTACCTAGAATTGTGAAGAGATGGAAACAATCTAAAACTTTATATAAATATGTTTTAGAATATAAACTCATTTTAAGTACTACGGAGAATTCTCATGATATAAATTACATAAATACAAGAGTATACTTAATTATACATCTTTTATAATATAAGTTTATATTAAATATCTGTATAAATTACATATGTCAAATGGTAATCATCACTATTTTTAAATACTTTTGTATACTTTTTCATTCAATAGAGCCAAACGTACTAATTTATTTTTGTTTTTGAAACAGAAGTTGATGCATTTATTTTATGTAATGTGGCTTAGGGAAGGAAAAACAGTGGTAGTATTGTCCTTCCATCCTACGAAATTGTGGTACAGTAGATTGGCTAAAAGGACTGATTCTGGAGTCAAACTGCTAAACTCAAATCCTAAAGGGCTTATTTTCATCGATGTGAGCTTGGCAATCACTTATACTTCCCACTTCAGTTCTTCTAACTGCAGAGAGAGGATGATAATAATAATGTCAGCCTCGCTGAGCTGTTGTCAGACAAAAACGGAGCCATCCTGACACAGCAGGCACCATATTAGCGTTAGCTATGATGACTGCTAACACCACTGTAGGGAATGAGAGTCCTCGGAACTCATTCATTCCAACTCCCGATCTTGGGCATTGCACTTTCTTCTTTTAAGCAGTGAAAATGTGTACATTATGCGATGGTGGTGATTGGCAGTATGAGTAAAGTCAGACCAAACTGGCAACTAGGTTTTAAGTGCTCTGTGAAACCAAATTTGTCTCAAAGGGAATTTTTTTAAACCAATGTCTGAATACGATGGAAATTGGATGGTGGACTATTGCTTTCCAAATTTCATAATGTGTGGTTCAAAATTCTAAAAGCCATGGACTTTCTGATAAAATCAGGATTGCTGAAAGGTACAGCTCATTTAGAATTACTCATGTCCCAGAAACAGCACATCTTACACCTCTCCTTTGCAGTTCACTTGCCTGCTGAGGTTTCCCTATGAATCAGACACAGAATCTCTGAATAAGAAACGACTGAGCCTATGCACATTTTCCCCTTTGTGTGTGTTCCATTTTTACTTTCCAGGTATAATTCCAAGTGGACTATGGATACTAATACATTAAAATTTCCAGGTGGGATTTTCAAGCAATGTGTAGAAGGGTGGTTTATTGAGCTGTTAATTTATGCTCTGTTCTCACTATAATTTTCCCTCTTCACATTCCCAAAAGGTGTCCAGGGTCTTTTTGCCTCTTTTTTTTTTTTTTTTTTTGTAAGAGAGGCTTGTAGTTTCAGGGCTTAAAGCATTAATTGCCTACAGTTTCCTTTCCAACTTTGAGTGTTTTGAAACTAAACTTTAAGGATGACAGGATCACGATAGAGTGAAGAAGAGAAGACTTTTGACAGGGATGGGACACACTAAACAAGGGAGGAGCATGGAGATTCCTCACAACTGAGTGGGATGGAGCTCACTGGATCCTGAGAATAGTGGGAACCCATTTGCTGTCCCTGGCAGGGTCCCAAGATGTGGCAGGATTTCAGCTGTGGGCTGCATTTGGAGAAATCGGACCTACCACATGGAATTATAGACACTAAACCATTCCTGTGCCCACATTTTGGAGAAAAGCCAATACAGACCACTAGCCACCAGGTCCACGAGAAGTATATCAGCAGTTGCACTGATAGGCTGAAGGCTAAGGGGCTGCCTTCAGTGGCCAGACTTTTGTAAAATAATGGGAGTTAAGGCTGGAGCCTTCAATGATCAAATATCTGAAATTTTGCTTCCTACAAGTTCAAGGCCAGATTGTGTGTTTGGCCATGTGTGGGTACACAAGTACATATTAGATCTCTTGCTCATCTGAATTTATAGATGATAATTCATAACTTATAAAGTTATAATATCAATATCACTGCTTATGAGTAGCACAAATAAGATATTGGTAACACATATGCAAAATTTCAAATTTTTATCTCCATTATTCCCAAGTTCTTGCAAAACTGAATGAAAACTTATGTTATGCCTTTGGATTGAAAGTAGTATAAGAGTGATAATAAAGAAATGATTGCATTTCATTTTCCACTTTAAAGAAAATGATAGGTTTCTTCTCAAAGTTACAAGTTAAATTGCCACACTGTGATCTTTTTTTAAAAGATCAGAGTTGAAGCTAAATCACTTACTGCTTGCTTATTTCATGATCTAGCTAGTGAAAGGAGTTATAACACTGGAATTTAGTATCTTTTTTACATCTATTGGACAAGTAAAGTCCATTATTTAGAAAAGGTTGTGTGGCGGCATTGTATCATAAGTAACAAATCATTATGATTTCCTTCACCATTCATTGAAAGAATATTAGTGATAATTAATGTGCATGTAATATGTAATTTCATAGGAGCAAGGCCATCAATTAGCATTAATTACAAGACTTCTCATTCTCTCATCTATTGAAATACTTAGCGATTCCATTTAAAGTGCAGTTTTCAAAACACCAGTTGGCCATTCTAATATTTTCAAGGTGAATCTGGGGTAAAGTGCATCTTTGTAAAATATGCAAATTATCTTTCCTAATCTCTGCATTGTCCTTGCATCTTGTCAGAAAAATGTTACAGTTATCCTAGTCTGGTAAAAATGTGTTAACTCGGACAAAGGGCAAGAAATTTTTAATTCTGAAAATGCCCACTTAGTTACCAAGAGAAGAATAAGGAAAAGACACTTGATCTTCATGAAGCAAATTCTCCTTTGCTGAAAGTCGCTCCCCAGAATATGTCTTAAAATATGACTTGAAGACTTCTTTTCCATTGCTATTTTGGTGCCCAAAATGTCTTGCTGTAATGTAGACTGACAAACTATAAGTGTTATTGAAAATTGTTACGTGTCCTTAGTGAAAGAGAGATTTATGACCAAGATTAAATCTGCAAGTTAATGTTAGCTGAAGCAGTTCTATCATTTCATATATTTGGAACAAGCTGTATCAGTTCACAGTAGTGATTCAGATGCTTCAGTCAGATTACTTGCTCCAATTGACAACGCAAGAGCTGTGGTTCAGGCAGCTCCTCACATCCAAAGCCATGATCTGCTGTGTCAGGAAAGCAGGAGCACTGTCACAGCGAATCACTGTGTCTGGGATATGTCTTACTGACAACATCACAGACTTTTGATTTACATGGACTGGACTTAAAATAAATGAGTGGAATATTCCCCAAGGCATATAATCAATTTCATCTGTTGCAATCCTGGTATTTCCTTTGCCCTGTTTATACCATTACTGCCTCTACTGAAGCAGTATTATCGTTAAGTGTTTCCATGAATATATCCTGGCACCAGCTCTTAGTACCATTGCTGCACAACAAACACTTCCAGCCTCAAAGGACCACAGAGGTGTTAGCATTGCTCTGATACTGTATTGATTGTGATAAATGTTACGAGAGAAAAGAATGCACATTTCTTATGGCGCTTCTCTGTATCTTTGTGTTCAATGAAATAACAGCAAACTGTTGTGGGGAGAAAAACATCTGTTAACAATGGTGAGGTAATCTTCTGTACTGAAGAATAATGCAAAAATAAATTACTGAGTGTTTCTGAACAACATTTTCTAAAGTCTATAAAAATTGGAAGCATTTGACTTTGTTGTAGTAAGATTAGGAAATATCAGACAAGAAAATGTGCTTTGCATTTAAAACAACATATGGCGGGATCAGACAATATTTGTGCAATAAAAATGTATTCCTAAAAAATGGAATATATATAAGTTCACCTAACTGATATGCTCTGTTAATTTAGACTTCCTATACTTAGTTTTGGTATCCAAATGGATAGAAAACTTTATGCTGAAAATGAGAGGGGTTAATCCCAGTTAAAAAAAGATGAAAGAAAACCTATTATTCTATAAAGCTAAACAATGAAAATTAAGCCTGTAAACTTTCCAAGTTTCCTTAGATGTTTTCTTCAATTTAAAACTGGTATCACATACCTTATGTTTTCAGTACATATAATGATTCATAAATAAGGACATAGCTTCACAAAGAAAGTTCTTTTCTAATTAAGTGAATTATTATTCAAAGTGTTATAAGATTTTCCTAGTAAAAAGCAAAGGAACCCTGGTAATGAAATGATTCCATTCTGTAAAACTTAAGAACTCTTTTTATTAAACTTTACATAGAAATGAGGTTTTGCTTTGCATGTTGGAAAATATATTAATATTTTATTGCTGTACAGATTTTAAAATATATCCAGTAGCTTGTATTAAATTTAATATGTTCTTGCAAATGCTTACTAAGAAATTAAGAAAACTGTAGTTATAGTATGTCTAAAATTAAAAGAGAAACTTTAATTCTAAATGCATGTTAAATTTTTAATCTTAGTGCATATCATGTTCTAACAATATTTTCTTAAATATTCCATTAATCTCTAACCATTGAGATTAAAAGTTCTCAAATAAACCTGATTAAATTATTAATCACTAACATCCTGTGTTAAACACATTCAAAACCAAACAAAAAGTTCAAAATTAGTCACAAAAAGTTCAAATATTTAACATTATAAAAATTATATAACTCAAGTGAGTATTATATATATATTTTTTTGCTTAAATTCTATTATTGGTACATTTTAGATATATAATATGTTTACATTTATCATTGGGTGCAATAAAATGGAGTACTACTCAGCCATAAAGAATGAGAAACTAAAGACATTTATAGCTAAATGGATGCATACTGAATGTTATATTTTTTAAAAAATAAACTTTCCACTGTTTCTTTTATCTTCTTACTTCCTAATAATGAATGCAAAGAAATAAAAGAAAATATAAGTACAAAAATAAACATCTTAATTAGCGGCAGTCTAATATATGCCTCAAAATAAAATAAATTCAAGTGTATAAAAACATATGTATAGGTGCATCATGCATCATTCATGCTAATGGATAATGCTATTCATGCTAGAGGAAAATCTGATTTATTAGTATTGCTAGTTTCATCACCATTGCATGACTTCATCATTGCAACGTGATTGAAACTATCTTGCAAAGTTTTGTTATTAGTCAGCTTCACATTATACCCAAAGGCAAAATCGGGCCACATGTGGCAGCAACTGAGACAAGGAGGCATGGGGGACACGTATAGTATGCAGTAGTCCTGGAAACTTCTCTAACTGATAGGCAAGCTTAAGTTAAAGCTCTCAAAATCCTCAACTGCATCACCATGTCCCTCAGAGGCAAAGCTAAAATCCTTACAATTTCTTGCAGTATACTACAAGATCTGAGCTCATTATTTCTTTGGCCCCACATCCTATACTTCCCTCTCGCTCTCCCTACAACTAATCACTCCCCACAATACGCTTTCATTTTGGGATTTTGCACTTGCTCCTGGCTCTGCCCAGGACATTCTTGTTATCCCTAAATTCAATCTGTCCCCTCCTTCAAGTCTTTGCTGGAGAGATTTTTTTAGTGAGAGTGTATATCACCATGAACAGCGCACTTCCACCCAGGGCTCCCATCCATCTGTTTTTTTTCTGTAACACGTGATACATCTTCTAGTGCACAGTATAATTTGCTTTGTTTGTAATGTATTGCCAGACTTCTCTACTAGAATGTTAAGTTCCTTAAGAATGGAAATTTGGAAGAGGGAATCAGGAGGTCTGTGATTTACTTCCTCGCGTCTCCAGCACACACGGCATCAAAAAGGCGCTCGGTGTCCATAGAATTTGAATTGGGAAGATTGTAATATACAAAACAAAATATGAGAATCAAGAACTTTCTTTTTTGATTTCTGTGAAACAAATTTCTGAAATTAGAGTTCATTGATTATCCTTTACTATCACTTCCAAGATAAACAAATTTTGCAGCAAGTTGCTTTTTAATATAAATACTGAAAATGTTGTATGACAAAGGCCAGGCAGTGAATTTCTATGAGTCCAACATCTACTATTTATTCCACCACTGACAGAAAATGGATCATGCCTAAGGGTCCTTTCAACCACTTAAGAACACAATAATAGCAAAAGACTGAATTTTATTAAAATTGCCGTATTAAGTCAGGAATTTTGTCATAAGTAAAGGTTTTATAGTCCAAAAAGTAACTTACAAGCAGGATTATTTCCATTCAAAATTACTGAACTATTTAGACATAGTCCAGTAAATAATTCATAGTCCAGTAAATTGAAATAAACCCAACTATGAGTGTGTTAGGTTATTACTACCAATTTAAAAGAAAAGAATCATATCTTCATATCTTAGAAACAATGAGGATAGGGAAAAAGAACAAGTTCTGTTCACAGTATCTTTGAGCTGAAAAGAACCTATGAGATCATCTGCCCCCATGCTCACCTTTTGTAAATGTCTAGAGGCAAAAAAGAAATATTTGTGAAGTAAAATGAACAAAATTGAAGGAAAGAGTTCATATGATTTCCTGCAATTCATACTATGTGGAAGAAGCAGGAATAGAACACAGATCTGACTTTTATTTGCTGAAAACTAGTTCAATCTAAGGAAGTAAAGTGCTTAAATAGGAATTATAAGAATTGGCAAATTCTGAAGTATAAATCTACATTTTTTTAAAAATGTGAACTGTGACCAAAAAGGAAACAGACTCTAACATGTTTCTCAGACTTACCAGACCCTAAGAATGGCATAACATAAAAGTAAAACTTTAGATCCTCTGAAGCCCCAACAGGGAGCAGGCAAATGAGAATCTACAGGAGAATGACCTAGAAATCTATATGTTAATATGACCAGAAGTGCAAATAACTCATTTGGCAAGAGATGGAGAAGAGCCAGGTAGGTCCATTTCATTTGGCCCCACAACCAATTAATAGTCATAATTAAAAGACTGTTGTTGCTCTCAGACCTGTAAAACCAATTATAAGATTCACTTGAGGATGATTTGTCAGCTGCCAGTCTATAAGACAAATACATTATTCTTAATGCTTCATTATTTCATACATAAGCCACGGAAGAAATCTCTCTCTCCTTCCTCCTTTTCTTCCCCTCTTCTGTCTCTTACCCTTTTTCCTTCCCTTTCCCTCTTCCTATTTCTGAATTTTTTGGTTCAAGAAAAGTCCTCAGAATCTATAGTTAGAAGTTTAATCTCATAAAAATCTAAACTATCTGCAGTTAAGCTTGAGGGTATTAGGAATTCACATTCATTTGCCAAAATTCAAATGTACTGTTTACGCTTTCAAATATAACTTACTTCTATTTAACAGATGTTCATTTATAGACCTATGCTAACTTTAGATTCAAATCTTAAGTCTGAGCACTTTGTCTTTGTTACTTAAAAGACAATGACATTTAAAAAATGAAATGTTTCTAAATACTAAGAAAAATGATTTGTCATATAAACCTTTTCTCATAATGACTATTTCAATGTTTATTTCTTTTCATTTGTAGCAGTATTTTCAAAATACTGTTGAATTGTCAAGTTATCACAATCTTCAACTTCATTTCTAAGTGCTAATAAACATAACCTCAGAAATGAGGCAAACAGAAAATTTCAGAAAAACTTTTATGTAGTATATTTATAATCATTATCAAGAGAATCAACACTATTCAGTACACCAGATGAGAAGTTAGAACAGATATTCCCTGAAGTGAAGTTGATCACTGTACAGGAGAGCATAATACACTGAAAAATAGAACTAAGAAAATTAGTATTACTTACAGGAAGGACTTCTTTAGAGAATGCTCTTTAAAGAAATATACAGAATAAAACCTTGGGCAAATGTTCACAAATATGAGGAAGCATAAAAAATAACAGCAGTCATTTTAAACACATTTAAACAATCCACATTTAAACACTTCAAGTAGTACTTGGACTACACTTTGGAAACTGTAATGTAGGTTAACTCAAACATCCACATTTCAGAGTGATCTTTATAATAGTGATATGTGTGCATTTACCTAAGAAGTTTCTTAAGTAAACATCACCTTCTGCACCAAATATCAAACACACACACACACACACACACACACACACACACACACAGAACTAACTGTGTTCCGGTCCTGGTTCTAATACAAAGTAGCATTTGGCCTGGGCTGACACCTCCTCTCATGAGATGAAAAAGACAGACTCAGAGAAAAGTCTCCAGAGAAATGTTTGCCTTGGCTCACCCAATTCTGACTCTCAATAAAATCAGAAACCTTTTCTCTCTTAAAATGTCCATTTCAATGATCAGATTATTGTTTGTTAAAAAGATTAGACCAAGTGAACAATTGACTCACAACTGGTTCACAACAAGTGAACTGTTATCATTGTGTGCCTAATGCATTCTATGTGCTCATTTACACAGATGCTAAGAGGAAGAGTAGACTCCTTGCAGTAATAGACTATATGGTCACCTATAAGAAAAATTTTACGAGAATACTCCTTCCAGCCTGCTGCATTGTAGGTCAAGCTCATTTGTTCAGTCCGCTCCTTTGTCTATACTTATGAAACCAGTTAGAGCTATTTCCTCCTCTGAATAAATGCTGGCTCTTAAGGTAGGTGTTTAAAAAACATCAAGGGAGTTGGAAACAAACATTCCCCCGTAGCATGCCTTTCCTTTCACAATCGTGTTTCTCAGAAGTCACACATTGCCAAGACTCTGGAGGCCTATAATGATTTTTCTTTTCCCTCAAATCATTCTAGATATAAACCAAAATTGGTAGTAAGAAGTGAGGACTTTGTCAAGCATACTAGATGTACTTCTAACATTTCTATCAAAATAAAATTTCTATCAAGCTTCTAACATGTCTATCAAAAACTCATCCTTTAAAATTTGTGAATACATGATTTGATCTAACGTAAAACATGTAAATGCTACCATTAAAAGCTAATATGGTCCTCTATTTTAGAACATATCTATACGCTTAGGAAGGTGAGAGAGGAAAGGAAAGCAAATGATTAAGATACAAAATACATATGTACCAGTTCCCTGAGATTAATATCATTACTATGCACTGCAAACATTAGTTAATAAAAAAGAAAGTAAAAGAAAAAAATATGAAAGCTTCTGTGTTGAAATCTATAGTTTCAATTAAACATGAAAAAGAGGCTATGGTGGGAAAAGGTATTTTAATAGCCAGGGAATTACTTCTCCATAATAGGCAATATTCACAAAACCATGGTAAAGAGACTTAGATTCTAGTTTTAGCTTTCTCCCTAACTAGCAGAATGACCTGGAATCCCATTACTTTCTCTGGACTTAACATTCCTTATCTTTAATAGGAGCCTATTACAGGCAACAATTTCTAAATTCTTTAACAAGTTGAAGACTCTCTCATTCTAGATTAATCAAAGAAGGATTTTTACAATGAGTTTTACTGAGCTGTTTATAAAAAGATATGCCTATTCTGGGTAAGCAAGCAAGGGAAATAAAAGAATTTACAAGAGACTATTCAGAATCACGGTTTTATTTCTTAAGCCAAGTACCTAGAAATATGTTATACTGATTTAATTTAGACAAAAATATACTGCACTATCTAAAGGATAGAAAAGTTAGTTGATTAAAGAGAATTCAAAGAGCTTTAGGACTTCAAACAATTCTTACAATTAATTTACTGATTTCCAATATATTATCCAGCATATGGATTAAATTGTGATAGAATACAAACAGGTCAAATATTAAGTCAGTACAGGCTTGACAAAAAATAATTTAAAGTTTTACTTGCTCTCAGTTGTCTATAATTGAATTATCTCCAAATGTGGAAAGTTTTTCCTATCCCTTATGTATAATACAAAGATTACCAAATATCATTTTTTCTGTCTATTTCTATTTGTTGTTAAAATATTTCACTTGCAAGGAAACCTAATAGAATGAAAATCAAGAAATGTCATTTTTCTAGCATTTTTCTAACTAAGTAATTTTACATGAAGAGGGACTTCAGAGTCCAAGTAACTTACACTTTTTCAATTATAGGTAGAACAAAACAGAATATTTAGATAAACCAAATTATTAAATCAAACGGATAGTGAGCAAGGAAGGCTGGGCTATTTATTCCCTTATGATTAGAGCCCTTCATTTCGCCACTTTATTGTTTCCATGTTTCTATTACACAGAGAAAAATAGGTCCCATTGAAAGATATGTATAGAAAATGCCATGTACTTACTCCCCTTACGTATTCATCAAGCACTTTACCAAACAAAGAGGTTCTTGTATTATCTAACATGAAGGAATCTTCACTTGATTTTGTTCACCTCAATCCCTACCCTTCCTCTGTTACACATTATAACTGTGTATCTTACACATACTGCTTGATACATTATCTGAAATGCCATACAATTTTTAGAATACTTGCCTCAATGAAGAGTCAAATTTTGTCCTATGATTTATAAACCAAAATAACTACATTATTTTATAGATTTCATCAGTCAAAGCTTGGATAAAATATATGGGGATAAATTCAAAGGACGCTAGTTCAGCAAATGAAGAACATAAATTTAGATCAGGCCAAGTCATCTATACAGTTATGCAGATCAGAAATTTTGGACTAAATATTTTAGATTAAACACTTCAGTGTGCTTCTAATATGTGCCCAGTCAACTGCATGGAACTTGAATTCAACTGTAGCCTTGCATTAGTAATTGAGATTCCAAAACCTCTTTGGTGAAAGTCAGAGGAAATATTCCAAAGTTTTAGGAAGACAGGATTGTTGGCATGAATTTAATGTGCATTACCTACTCACACATCCCTAGATAGTTGAGGAACACTACATTATTTTTTCAGAGAATTATAATCAACCGTTTTGTAACTTTTATTTCAGCTGCTGCTGTTACAGGTATACCTTTTTTATCTAAAACCCCCCTTAGAGTCTAGCATGGAGCACCATAGTTGTTATCATTTGGACCCTAAGTGCCCCCCGAGGGCCTATATGCTGAAGACTGGGTAATCACCTGTGGTGCTATTGAGAGGTAGGAGAGGTCTCAAGAAAGAAGCAAGGTCTCTGGAGTATGCCCAGGAAGTGAGCAGTTTCTTGTGCAAGTGCTCCTCAGCATGATGCTCTGCCTCACCATAGGCCATGGGGAAAAGTGACCATGGACTGAAAACTCTGCAACCATGAGCTAAAATAAATCGCTCATCCTTCAAGTTGTTTGTGTCAGGTATTTTGTCACAATGACAGAGAGCTAACACAATATCAGAGGGGGAAAAACCTTTTTTCCACTATATCAATGAACACAGAATTATCAGAATCAGTTGACCTTCATCCACCAAGAATAGCAGGTCATTTCATTGTCTCCTCTCAGAACAGCACTACTCTCTTGACTTTGACATAATTTAGTGCTCAGAGACCATTATTTTAATAATTGGCTACATTGATAAGATCATGCTTATAGGATTTAATGATCAGAAAGTACCCCAGGTATCATTGCAAAGTATATTACAGGTTTAGGGGAAAGAATGTGAAAAAACTCACGGAGAACACAGTAACTTTTCCTCATTGTAGCATATTCTAGGTATGGATCTGCTTAGTGTATCTTCCATGCTTTTATGATTAGTAACTGAGGGCTTAATGATGCTTTATGCATCTTCACTGACAATTCAGCCTCTCAGGTACTTTTCCAGATACTACTATTTGCTATGAATCATTTACCAATTCATGAAAAAGGTTACTGATATAGCAAGAATCAAAGAAACTTAGAATCAAGAGATAAAGATGAGAGGACTACCTCTCAGTACTTTACTCAATAAGCCTAACAAAGGATTTTACTTTTGTCTACAGGATTCTGGGTTATCTGAGAGGATTTAGATTATTATACCGCATTGGAGTTTTAGACAACTACTGGTCATTTTTGGATCCTCATGCAAGCAAATAAATACATAAACAAAGTGCCTGCTGAATTTTACTCTATCATAAGGATCTAGCATTACTGCACAAAAATCAGTGGTGGAAGAAGCATGGTTTATATTTGAAGGTTCCTAAGTTTGTTGTGTTCACAATCTAATGTTTACAAAGAGACTTCCACAATAAATCAAGAGGGGCTCAGATCTTCAAGGAATGGTAGGCATATGTCACCACACCAGGAATATAAGCTAAACTATCTAAGATATTGTATAAGAATAAATAGCACCTGGGATATGCAGTGGAGAAGGGAAATAATAGAAAGGAACTATGGTCTTGTGAACATTGCAAAAATGAAGATAGAGTTAACTACCTACATTTTCATTTTCTATCTACATTGTAACTAACATATGACTATTTGTTGATGGTAGTTAATTTTATAATTTACTACTTCTATTAAAAATCTGAGTTAGGGGAACATGTGAACTATACAAATAATAAACATTACCCACCCAGAGGTAGAAGCAGTGCCTGAGAGACTCTATACAGAAAACAGCGAGGGCAGCTCCCTTCATAGAAGGGAAAATTGCATTGTGTTAGGTGGGAGCATCTGATTATTGCTTTTGCTATTTGAAAGATTTGGAATGGATAAATAGTGCCTTGATGAACATGGAGAAGCCAAAGGAACATACTGTGCTGGATATTGTCCATAGGTCAATGGTGTTTACTCAGCACATTTTCCACTTTTTTCCATATTTCTTCTATACTACAATCTCCACTTGCGCCTCTACTTGCAGCCTGTAAAATTGTTTCTGCCAATTAGAAACACTCAAGGGACATTTGGAAAACATACAAGAGGCAGAAGCCTGCATCCTGCTTCTAGTTCTTCTGGAAAGTAAGGCAATGGAGCACAAGTATTACATGTACTTCAGTAACAGTTTCCTGATGCCTGCATTACAGACATTGCAATGTGTACTTGAAATCAATAGCTCCAGGGTTAGCCCTGCAAATCCAGTTTCTCCAGGACTTCTGACAATTTTGTAAACACAGCATTAGTTAAACACTGTATTTTTTTAGCACATTACTATAGCCCTAAATTTTGGCAAACTTAAGAAGAGAACACATTGTTTTTAATTTGATAAATAATCTACAAAAAAACAACTACAGAAATTATTCTTTATCCTTCAAAAATGCAGAGGCCAATCACTACCAGTTCTATTTATTATTACACTAAAATCCTTAACTACCATAGGAAAACAATAAAAAACATAAAAGGCATAAGCATCTGAAAAGAAGATATAAACTATCATTCACAGATGACAAGATCTGTCCCTAAATTAAGTCAAAAAAATCTGAGGAATTAACAAGTTAATATATCAAGGTCACTGTGAACAGGTCAACACATAAAAACTGATTGTTATTTGTATATACCAACAACACATCAAAAACTGGAATTTATGAAGTGATACATTTTTACAGTAGCATCAGAAATCTTCAAACACCTGTGAATATCTAGTAAAATGTATAAAACGTTGAAATAAATTGAAGAAATTTAAATAGAACCACTACTTTTTTCTTCACTATACATTTGTAAATTCCATGAGAGTAGATGCCAGATCATTCATACTTGAATTCCCCCAGGACCTGGTTCATTATCTGGTAAATATTAAGTGCTCAAGCAGGTAAAACATATTTAAAGATATGAAGCCTTTCAAGGAGAACAAAAAAGTGTTGTAGGAGAAAGACAAGCCACAACACCTGATGAACTAAGCATGCATTAGAAGTAAAAAGAACATGTTCCAAATCTTCAATTTAAATTTCTCATTGCTTAAGAAATAAATTGTACTTTTAAACACATCTGCTTTTAGAAGATTTTATGCAAATTATATACCTTTTCCTAATGATTTTAGACTACAACTGTTGATTAAATACAGTAGGTTCAAGAAATAACTGCTTAAATTGCTTTTCATCTTAAATTCATTTTCAAGAAGACTGTGAGCTGAATTGACAGACAATTTAAGTGATGAGTTATTCAGGTGAAAGATTTGGAACCCAAAGTTGAAGTATCCATTGAGACAGTGTCATGAGAAAACGTGTTCATTTTCTATAAGTTTTAAATATTGGAGATGCCTAGAAATCTGAGACAAGTGGTTCACTTGGATGCAGGGAGCCCCCCCCCGACACTATTCTAATAACCATAGGCTTACTACAATAGGCAACCTCTGACACACAGTAACATTGTCCCCACTGGTGTGCAAGTCTCCACTGAGTTCTTCATTATTAATTTTAGTAGTGGTATTCAGAAAATAATAAAATATCAATAAACTTTTGATGAATGGATGAATAAAGAATAAATACTAAATTGTTTGATATAAATAGGTGACAAGGTAATATACAGAATACTATTATATAGATCAGATATTTTATGCCACTGGAACAATAAAAAAAACAGCTAATATAAAATTTCTTTTTATTTAAAGATAACCTCCCATTTCTGCCTGGTTTGAGAAAACAAATCTTACAACTAAAAAACCTCAGTCTCATTTGGCATATAAATAATTTTCTCTAGGTTAATTCATGGTTAATTTAAGATTCCCCCATCCAATCTTCTTGCTTTATCCTCAGGTGAGAACCAGATTTGGGGAAAGCCTCTACATATTTCCCTGGCTGTGCGCAGTGAACATATATTGTAGAAATAAAGAAGATCCAAATACAATACCCAAAGGCTATTCAGAGCTTGCTGTAGCTTGACAGCAGTTCAAAGGCAAGCAGAGGAGTGAGAAAGTTTAGAGTGGGAAAAGGGGAGGGGTTTGGGTATGCCCTGATTGGACCTTACTGGAATAGGGAAGCCAGGCGTTGGCTAACTAGAAGCAAGGAATTCGATTTGATTGATTTGGAGAACATTTTTGGCTTCTTAAATTGGAAATGGGAGGGAAACAGAACAAAAATTAAAGAAGCTTTAACCTAACCCTAACCCTTTGGAGCTGGTTACAACAAAGATCATGGTTTGAGGTCATAGACTAGTTGTATAAAAGTTATGGGTCAGAGTTCTATTTTTATATATAATCTGGCCATTGTCAGTTTATACATACAGTAGCCTTATATATAACCCAGGATGGTTTTCTGCCACTTCTAGCTTCTTCTGGGTTGTTCCTTATTAATTATCCTGTGTTGGATTTTGTCACCTTACTCAACTGGAATTATTTATTTGCACTGCAGTCCCACAACCTTCACATGCCTGGAGCAAGGACATCTATCTCTCTTCCAGGTATCTATCTCTCTCCAAAGGTATTAAATAAAGGTGAACCATTATTTACAGGAATTAGATAAATTTGCAAAAATCAAAGAACTAGTAGATTGCAAAGTCACCATATGAATTCATGTGAACTGGACTCCAAAATCCAAGCTAGTAGACATGAAATGAAATAATAACTCTGGTGAACACAGTCATTAAAATGCTGTGTATAGAAATTTGCACAACAGATGTATTTGTTTCACCCATGCATACTCTTCTTACATAGATATTTATACCCTACAGTGCAATATTAAAAAAGACCAAGAAACACTAGAACATATACAGAATTCTCTCACTTTTCACACTTTTAATATGAATGCACACATGCACGCACAAATACACAGAGAAATAGAAACCCTTGAAGTTATTAAGAAGTACCAGATGATAAGATTGTCAATGATATTTTTGTGGGGAACTTGGCCAAGGAGTAAATGGTTAAACTGTGGAGCAAAAAGCACAGAGGCTCTGTGAGGAGTGAATGACGTTTAGATTAGTGAAGCATGTTGCGTCTGGCTGTCGTTCTTCCCCTTTCCCACAGAAAAGCAGACTAGCCTTAAGACAGCTCCTAGCCCAAACTGCATTTCTTCTGCCTTTTGCTCTTATGCTAATATTCTAAATAAAAGCCTGAGAGTTCAAGGCCCTGAGGCTTTGCCTTGGAGTCTCCCTAACTATGGCTGCTTTTAGTTGAGATAGCCCCTCTGGGCCATTTCTGTGATCAAGCTAAGCCACATCTCTGAGTAATCATTCATTCTCTATGCCACCATAGTCACCCCCTGCAACATTTTTCCAATCCTTTCTAAAATTTTCTTTTTCTTTTGGTACCGGGGATGGAACTCAGGTCCTTGCACTTGTGCAGCAGGCAGCGAAATCACTGAGCTAAATTCCTGGCTCTTATTCAGTTGTTTCCTTTTTTGTGATGGAACCACTGAGCTAAATCCCCAGCCCTCTAATTTTTATGATGAGTATGCAGTTGTTTTATTCTCAGGGAGAATTAAAGAATTAAAAATTCCCATTTGGATGAATAAGTTTTCTATAAAAAGAAATTGTAGAAAATAGTTAAGATTATTTAATAAACTTACCCTATCAAGCACAATAAATAGACCCTCTCACAGGAGAAAAATTAGTGTAGCACATTATAATTAGATTGTATTTAATTTTAGTCTTTGTGAAATTACCATTTCACATATCATAATTTATACTGATAAAAAGTAATTAAGTGGCAGTTCATAATTAGTGATATTCTAAATGGATATTCCTCAGGTTTCTTAGTTCCTTGAGAGCTTACAGAAATTTTTTTCAATCATTTAACTGAAAAGCTCACCAAGAAAGTGGCTGGATTTAAAGTTAAAGAGTTTTTGTTGGTCTTATTTACTTTTTATTTAAAAATTTTTATGTTCTTGGAGCTGAATAAGACCCCTGATGATACTGTCTATTTTTTCTTGTCAGGAGTCATTGGAACAATGTGTGGACAAAAGATTGTACCTCTAAAGTCTAATAATCATTGCTTGAGTCAGGGAAGCAAATATTTGTATCTCACAGTCACTGAATGCTGGTGAGAGACAAAGGTTACCTCCAGAAAGTAACCACAGTTCTCTAGTCAAAAGAAAAAGAATAAGACATGGGCAACCAGTATTGGAGGTAAGTTGATATTTCACTTAAGTGAAATATTATTTTATTTACATCTTCTGTATATATCATTTGCGTGTGATTTACATATGTCTGTACATATCACATACATCTTCTGAATTTGGTAAGACATACAAGTGTTATCAATCTTTTCTAAAAATGATAATAATTAAAATGTTTAAAATTTTAAAAAAGAGAGTCAGTGCCTAAATGTACCAGGAGTTTTCATGGTGAAAATTATTTAGAAACATATTTTAATCAAATCCATGGGATATTTGATCATAATATATGTAAAAGTAGTTTGCTGACTTAACTATTTACAAATATTACAGTCAGTAAAGCTAATTTAATAAGTCTGACCATTATAGAAACAGAACTGTATTACATAAATCAAACAAAGACATATAATAAGTAATTTTAACTTCAAGATACATGTATTCTGATTTGGAATAAAAGGCACTCATATTAAACCTAGACTACAATAATCACTAACACGATGACTGACGATTTTGTATTAGGTAGTATTCTAAAGGCTTTAAATATTTTCATTCATTTAATCACCATAATAAATTTATGAAGTAGAGACAGTAAGTCTCCAACTTACAAATATTCAAATTACAAAATTTCACAGATCTGAACAGATGTCACATTATGAACATTTGTAGATGTAAACAAAATGTAGAAGTAACTCACATGTCTGTCTGACATTGTCACAAGTTATGCTGCCGTGTGCTTACTGTACAGTGCAGTAGTGTACAAAAGTGCAGTGCTCAGTCAGAGCCCAGGGTGTCCAGAAGCAAGAGGAAAAGCAGTGGTGGTGTGGAGAGGACTGCTAGGGAGTGAAAATGAATAACAGTGGGGAAATAAATGAAAATAACTCAGAGATCAGACTGAGGCAAAACGATGGTAGATATCAGTTGTTCTTATAACACGAACTGTTCAACACTGGCACCATTCTAAAGAACAAGGACAAGATCATGGAGCAGAAAGTCTGCTGTGCCAATGAAGTCAACAATAATATTCAAAAAGCATGGTAAAGTTATAGAGGAGATGGAGAAATTTCTCAGTGTTGATACAGGATCAGCATCAAATCCCACTCAGCTTAATGCATACTCAAGAAAAATCTAAAAGCCTGTTTGAAATCTTGAAGAGGAAATAGAGTGAATGGGGTGCATCTTTTATTGCCAGCCATGAATGGTTAATGGATTCAAGCCTAGAGCCAACCTTCACAAGGTAAAAGTAAGTGATCAGGCAGTGAGTGCTTATACCAAAGCTGCCTCAGAAGTTCCACAACACTTAGAGAAATTATTGATGAAGGTGCTTATTTACCCCAATAGGTTTTCAACATTGATGAGATGGGACTGTACTGGAAGAGGATACCAGAATGAAGTTACATCACTAAAGAGGAAAAGTTGATACCAAGCTTCATGGCAGCAAAGGACAGACTTACTCTGTTGCTTGCCAGCAGTGCTTCTGGCAATGTGAAACTAAAGCCTCACTTAATTTACCATCCAGAGAATCCTCATTTTGAGCCCTCAAAAATATAGCCAATGGCTCTCTACCTGTTGTGTGGAAGAGCAATTTCAAAGCCTGGGTTACAAAGGCCATTTTCCAGGACTGTTTTTTCTACCACTTTTTCTGAGATGTAGAGAAATATTGTTTGAAGAAAAATATCCCAAGCAACATTTTTTTCCTGCTTGACAATGTACCAGGTCACCACCAATTCATAGATAATTTTCATCCCAATGTCAAAGTAGTGCATCTGCCACCAAATACTACAGTGGTCACCCAACCTATGGACCAAGGAGTTACTGCAACTTTCAAGAAGTATTATTTACATCATATTTTTCATCAGGAAATGAAAGCAATTGATAAAACAAGAACAATTTTGCAACAATTTTGGAAGAACTATTACATCAACTTTGCTTGGGGTGAGATTTTTGGCTGTCACCGTGAATAGGATTTGGAAGAACCTTTGCTCACAATTTGTTCATGAAATTCATGGACTTGAGAAGATGGATAAGGAATCCAAAGAAATCTTCAACAATTTAGTGACCCTTAGCAAGAAGCTGGAGCTAGATCTGCAAAAGGACGACTTCATTGAACTCTGCTATGCAACACGAGGAGCTTACTAATGAGGACTTCATGGAATTAGAGGCCCAGAGAAAATATGAAGACAGTGAAGAATAAGCAGTAACCTAAGAACCAGAGAGAGTCACAACACAGGAAGTAGAAAGAGTTTTCTTTATTGAAGAGGCACTATTAGTTTTTGAGGCATAGGACCCCAATGTAGAACGATACACAAAGGTTGCAGCAGCTGTTCAGAATGCCATCCAGTGCTACGGAGTCATCTATGTTGAGAAAAAAAGAGCTACTCCTCAGACGTCACTGGATCATTCTTTCAGGAAGGTAGACAGAACTGAATCCACCAAAAATCCTGTGTCATCAGTGTCAAGTGTGAGCAAAATCCATGTTGCCCTTTATCTCCTATTGCTGATGATCCTTCAGCTTCACCATCTCCCACCTACCCTCCCACCTCCAGTTAGTAGCTGTCTTCTTGTCAATTCACTCCATGAAATTACCTATCTACCAGTTGTTACAGTGTACTGTACCACCATTTTGAGGTAACTATATAAGTAAAAATAGTTTATTTATATTATTTTTGTGAGGTTTTTTTTTTATGCTTTACATTGTATATTAGTTCTGTGTCAACAATGTATAAGACTCACTTTGTTGTACTTACGAACAATTCTGACTTACAAACATTCTCCAGGAATGGAACTTGTTTATAAGTCAGGGACTTACTGTACTACTATTAGGTCTAAATTTCAGACAGAGAAACTAGGCACAAAGAATATAATGGAATTATTAATTCAGGATATATAATCTATTAAGTAGTAGAGAAAATACAAATTCAAATTGGAACACCAATCAAGGCTGCTAACCATTAAACTACCTTCCTGATTTCTGATGAAGCTGGAGCCTCCCTGCCAAAAGAGATTTAGCTAAAATTCTCTCAATATTCTCAGTGCTATTTTCATGTAAGGGTATAAAGTGCTGTATATAATTTTTAATAGTTAAAGTCTTAGGCCCTTGTGAGTCCCTCTGATTCTGGACTCTAATATTAATCTGTAGATTTTATTTTGCTTCTAAGTTACAATGGATGATAAACAATTCACTACAAGTTAGGAATTAATTCAGTTTTAATGAGGTAACCGTCTTGCAGGAAGACAGGAGAAGAAATCTGAGGTAATACTGTGCACACCATAATTTGTCTTTCGCTTTCTCAACTCCTTCCACGCAACTCTCTCTTCACCCATTTTTTACCCCAAGTACTCGTTAAGCCAATGTTACTAAGAAACATTGGTTTTTCCTAAGAAAAATTCTGATCTTCACAAATTGTATTTTGTTCACAATATAAAACAACACTACAGGTGTTATTAACATGAACTGAACAAATATTGATTCATAATCTACTATTGGCCACACCAGAAGATTTGTGTTTCAAAATCATTTAGATTTTCCTGAGAGAAGAAAAACAGAAAAAAAAAATCAAATAAATGAATTAAAACAAAAACATCATAATGTGACCAGAACTTTGGGAAAAAATTATAATAGTTTTCAGTTCAGATTGAAAATTGGGTTGTCTCATAAACCCTACCTTGGAAGATGATATTCAAACTCAGAGCTCTGGGAAAATAAAGATCCAGTCATATCCGGCAGAGGGAGCAACACACAAAATCCCTAAAGTGAGAATTACGTTTTCCAGAAACAGAAAGAAGGCCACAGTGGCAACAGCAGTTGAGGAGAGAGTGCCCTGTCTCTAGATCAGAAATAGATGAGCAAGCAGGTGGAGTACAGTTTGTAAGCTAGTGAGAAGTTTGGTTTTCATTCTGAGTTGCAGCAGTGAGGGTTCAGTTAGAGAGGCAGAGCCCTAAGAATGACAAAGAAAAAGGGATCTTAGTGCAATTGTAGAAGTTAAGTAGTTTGTGGCTTCTTTGGCTCTAGTCCTGAGGTCATCAGGCAGGCATTTGAGAAGAAAAACATTGGCATGAAATAGGGATGAAAAGGGACAAAGTGAACTTCATGAGGATAGGCAGGGCTGAGCTAGAAACCACAAAGACAAGCTGAGCAATGCCACCACAAAAGTATAATGGGAAGACATTGGAGAGTTTTAAGCAGCAGAATCACATAGTCTGGTTTTTCAAAATCTTTACAATGACGATGTTGATGGTAATAAACTAAGTTGGGAAGGAACTTCAAAAACAGATGTAAGAAAGCCAACTAGAAATCTACTTGAATCTGTAGTGTTCTGGAAAATGTTTAACAACATTCTGCAGGAAGAGGAATATTTGTACATTTATCAATTTCTATTGCATAAAATTGTCCATCCTGCCAGTTTTAGCTACCAAAAGGTTAGAAACCAGATCACCAAATTCCTGAAAATTTGACTATCAGCGCTCACAAGCAGGTACAGATCAGCTTCAGGACACAAATGATCCGAGCCAAAAGATGAAAGCTTGAGTAAAGGAGACTGAGAGAAATACAAAGCATGCTCTGAAAGTAGTTGAAAAGCTTGCTATTGATTTAAACATGGTGAGTAATGGGGGAATAACATTTATTTTTTACTTGGGCAGATGCTGGTATCATTTACTCATCTAGGAGAGTCTGGGTTGGGAACTGGAAAACACTCAAAGTTCTAATTTAGCCATGATAAAACTCAATATAAATCTAAAACTTGCAGGAACTATTGAAGTTCTGAGAGGAGATGATTCATTGAAATGAGATTTCAAAATCATCAGCATGTATCAATAATTAAAATCATTGTGCAGTCATTCCTCAGTATTCACAATAGGTTCCAGGACTTCTTACTAATACCAAAATCCCTGAATGCACAAGTGCCTTACATAAAAGGCCACAGTATTTTTATGTATCCTATGCGTATCCTACTATATTCTTTAAATCATCTCTATATTGCTTATAATACTTAATAAAATGTAACTATTATGTAAATAGTTATTACGCTCTATTGTTCAGGATACAATGACAAGAAAAATCTTGTACGTGTTCAGTGCAGACACAGTTTTTTTGTTTTGTTTGAATGTTTTTTTTTTCCTTCTGGCTTTTTGCCAAAGGTTGAGCCCATTTTCTTTGCACTGAGCTACCCTCCACCCGAATCCTTTTATTCTTGAGCCAGGGTTTCAGTGAGTTGCTAAATTGCTCAGGCTAAGCTTGGACTTCTGATCCTCCTGCCTCAGCCTTCCAGAATACTGGGACTACAGGCATGTGCAACCAATCCCCAGGCAGACACAATTTTGTTCAACACTTCCCATCCTTCGTTGGATGAATCCAAGGATTCCAAACCTGTAAAACCTATAGATATAGAGAGCCCACTGTTTTAGTTTTTTATTTCTACATGACAAAATATCAGGTTTAATGACAAACCTTTGTTATAGAGTCTGTTGATCAGAACTCTCAGTGCTTCTAATTTATAATCTCTTATAAGTTTGCAATGGAATTATCTTTCAGAGCTGTGGTCTCAGTTGTAGTCTAAATGAGGGGAGGATCCATCTGCAAGGTCATTCATGTGGTTCTTGCCAAAACTCAGTTGCCCAAAGATTGTTGAGCTGAATGTTTCTTCAGTTCCTTGGCACATAACACTCTAAAAGGCAGCTGGATTTTCTCAAAATGAGCAAGTAGATGTAAGAACACATCCCAGAATGAAGCCAGTTTTCTTGTAACACAATATTAGACATGATATTTAACATTCCATATTTTTGACATAGTCTATTTGTTAGAAAGCTATCACTATATCCATCCCAGAAACAAGGTTAGAGGATTACAAGAGATATGAATACTTGGTGGCAGAAATTACTAGGGATCAGTCTGGAAGCAGCCTATCACAGTTGTGCAAGTAAATAACACTAACCAGGAAATATGCAGATATAGACAAGACAAGATGGCTCAGGGATTTGACTGGAGCCATTCCAGCCTTTCTAGGTTTACAGAAAGGGAAGAGCCAACATAATAGAAGAAAAGAGTGATATAAGTGAATAGGGAGTGAGGTCTCATGGAAGTAAGAAAGAAAAGAATATTTTAAGAAGCTGGTAGTTATCATCTATGAAAAATGATACTGATAGGTCAAGTAGGAGATGTGTTCCCAAGGTTCAGCATCATGGCAGATGTAAGTGACCTTTAAAAGAGCTATTTTAGTTGATTTATGAAAAAGGAATGTTAAAGGTACAGCATAAATTATGTGTTCAAAAAGCTTTTCTTTACCTCTTAGGAACCATATTGTACAAAGCATTCGAATGAAACCTAAATAGACAAAGGACTTAGAGTTGATATAAAAAATGTTAATGATATTGACTGTCAGCTCAATCCATATTTAAAACCAGATATTCAGGCCTTTCAAGCATATGATTTTTTAGACTTTCCAGTAAATTCCCTCATTTACCCAAGACAGTTATAAATGAGTTTCTAATGTTTGATATTCAGTCCCAACTAACATTTGACTCAGTACTGGTTCCTCTCTACATCCCTGAGCAAGCTTGAGTTCCTTGCATCTGTCTTCTTGGAATATGAGAGACCTTTCTGCAAAGTTCTTACAGCATTCCTGCAAATAGACCCCTCATGTGCAATTTCAACACAACTTCCAAATATTGTAAGTTAAATTAGCTTCAACTAAAGCAGAATCTCCCATTAGAAAGGGAGATGAAATGAGGCATGCCTCATTATGCTCAGCCATTGCACACTGATTAGAATTTGAAGTAGGAGAAAAGGGCCTATAAATACAATGGACACAGCGGAGTTTTTCACATGTGGTTACCTATGTATACTTTGAACACACTAAAACCCATTCCTTAGTCCAGAAGATAATAACTAAGAATCCATACTCAACTGAAAGTTTTGAAGTACCAAATTCTGTCTTGTTCCTGAGAAAATACCTGGCCACACTTGCTAAATATACCACCATACTCTTGAAATGTAGTGTTAATAGCCCAGCACGTAAGGGCAGAATTGTTTTAACCAATAAGAGACACCCTTAAGGTAGGAGAAGGTTCCTACTTTACAAAGACATAACAAATCGGAAAAGTATTGTCCAAGGCATAGGACAACATTGATGCAATTGTGAACATCTCTTCATGAAATGGTATTCATCATTCTTTATTTCTATTTACTGTCTTGGAAATTTTTAGGATATTTACCTAGTCATAAAACAAGTCAAATAATGAAATATGACCCATAATTTATGTAGCTGACTTAGTGCACAGTCCCATTACATTTCTGAGAGTTAGGAACATCCTTCTTTCACTATGAGACAAAAAGCAATAGTCCATTCACACAAGGTACAAGACTCTTCTTTCCCTCCCTCATCAGCACTACTATGCTGATCAGGGCCACATCTGTTCAGTGTGTTTTGCACAAGAAAAAAAAAGCCTATTGGGGCTCTCAAAGGATGTACAGATCAT
>NW_004624837.1:2575341-2594025 GCF_000247695.1 Heterocephalus glaber | reverse complement strand
CACCCAATGATAAATGTAAATGTATTGTATACCTAAAATGTACATATATATATAAATATATATATTTATATATTTATATATATATAGCTTAGTTCATGGCTGGCAGAAAACAGAGCAGAGGAGCAGCACCAGAGAGGAAGGGGCAGGGGACCAGACAGAGGACCAAAGGTCATGCCCCCATGACACAGCCAGACACACTCAGAAGTGTGCTTTACTCATCCCTTAGGCAAATCCCAACCCATTCACATTAACAATCAAGCTTCACTGTCACAGTGTGTCCCTCTGTCTATCTACACAAACATATATATATGTGTGTGTATATATATATATATATGTCTAATAATGTAATAAGTACATGAGCAGTATCTTTTTTATACTATATATGTTAAATATTTAAGGCAAACTTTTTTGTGTCAGTTAGGCAGTCACCCAAAATCGCTTAGTCAGTGAGTAAAGTAACAAAGTAATTAGGATGATAAAAAGAATCATAAAATATTCCAAAATTAGTAGACTGATATGGCTAAGGATGACCAAAGGACTGTGAAATTGCTGCTATTTCTAAAGTCTTCATTTTCGAATACCTTGGAAATTAGTTTAGAATACAATGCTCTATACATGAAAACAGGGTTCTAGATACTTTAGCTACAAAACAAACTTCCTGAGACCTAGTGAAGCACACAACTGTCTTATTATATTCACAGATTGTTGGCCAGGCATTCAGAACCTGCAAAGCAAAGCTAGGACTGTGACACTTTTTCTGTTGTTTTTATTTTCATTATTTTATTTTGTTGCATAATACCTGATGTCTCAGCTAGAGTTTAAAAAAAAAAGTGGGAGCTGAAATCTTCTACAGGCTTACTAACTCATATATGTAATAACTTAACCCTAATTCATATATGTAATAGGTAATGCTTTTGAGAGTGCAGTCTACAAAGTCTGCTACTTCTTTCTGTCTACATCAAAAATCAACACAAAGCTGACTGCTCCTTCTTTTTTCCAACTTAATTAGAGCTACACCATACAATTTTTACATGAAAATCTGTGCTTAAAGGATAAAAGTAGAATCAGAGTCTATATAAATAGCTCAGACAATATTTTTATATTAATTACTAAATAACTACTCTTATTCAACAATGTAATAGAATCTCTGGGCACAGTTTCTCGATTTGTGCAATTACTATCCCCATTCGTAGGAGGCAAATATGATAAACTCATTTGGATATGGATTAATCAGGGGTATAAACAAGAGACTTACATTTTTAAACATACAAAGTTCAATTTCTTTACTTTGGTATCCTGTCATTTTGTTTGTAATATTCCCCTCTAAACATTATGTGTTAGAAACTTTATACCAAGGCATAGTGCTAAGAGGTGTGGCCAGATGGGAAGTTTCAGTCAGGAGGGCTTCACCCTCATGAAAAGGTTAATGCTGATTTTAAATGGGCTAAAAGAAGGAGCCCCATCTCTTCTCTGTCTTGCTTTTTCTTTGCTCTTTTCCCATGAGATGATGGAGCAAGAAGGTCTTCACCAAATGTTCCACCCTTGATCTTGGATTTGCCAAACTCAAAGTGGAGAGAACGAATTTCTATTCTTATAAATTGCCCAGCCCTAGGGATTCTGTCATAGCAGCACAAAATGGACTAATACATCTATTATGAACACTTCTATTCTCTAAAGCCATGTCACTTCTTCCTCGAAAATATTTGTATGATGGAAATGTTTGAGTGAAAGATTTCCAAAGAGATCAGCAATAGCTGCAGACTTCAGAGTAATGTAATTTACACCATTGAGCTTGTTTTGACCTGTACATTTACAACATGTCTGATGTCACTTTCTTGCTCAATCATGGAAGATTTGGAGTGTCGGTCTTCGAAAGAAGCAACTTCACAACACAGCAGGTCTCCAGGGCTCCTCAACAACAAGATCTCAAAAGAAATTACATTTTGTTTTTGAAGTGGTAGCCAACATATATCTCTATAACAGTGAGCTCTTTTTAAATTCCCTTAAATCTCAAAACTAACTTAAAAATCAAGACTCTCTTAGGAAAGAAAAGGTGATACTGAACAGATTATAAATTAAAAGCCAATAAAGTTCATTGAGCTCACTTTTACCTGGAGAATCTAAAGCCTTTTTTAAAGAATAAAGGGATAAGTAGAGGAAGAAATTGTGCTCCCTGGGATAGCTTTCACAAGCTACCTGGGCATTAATCTTGTACTTTTTTCATGAGAAGTTCCACTGGTTCCATTTGCAAATGCTATGGCATCACACTGGAAAGAGATCATTTTGGCAGTGATTTTACCTCCTGAGCTTTTAACAGAAAAGTAAGATTCAAAACACAGGAAATTGCATCATTCTAGTACTCAACATTACTTCCTACACTGGTTTCTTCTTTTTTTGTAAAATAAATTCATATTTCTCCTACATTTAAAATCTATGTCTTCTTGTAAGATTGCTCTTTCCTCACTAACTTTCCTCTCACAGTTTTCACTCTTGATACATAGTTTAAAAGTTTAGCTTTGACTCTTTCCTTGAAGTACGGTCTTCAATACTATATCATTCTACCAAAATGCATAGAAGGTTAGGGATTCTGATTCAAGCCAAATAGAATATCCAATTTTGCTGTCAATTCTAGATCTTCTCCTTGCATTTGATTTAGCTTACCATCTTTTAAGAAATACTATTGTCTTAGTTACTTTCTCATCGCTGAGACACAATATCTGACATCCATAATTTGAAAGAGGAAAGGTTTATTTTGGCTCATTCTTTACAGAGCTCTCAGTCCATAGCTGGCTAGCTTCAAGGCAAAGAGGTATGGCAATGGGAAGCAAAGAATACAATCAAGAGAGGAGGAAGACACATCCTCCCAGGCCACGCCCACAGGGACTCATCTCCTCTGACCAGGCTTCATTCCCAGCAATGCCACATTTAGCTGTAAAGTTATCAGTAGGCTGATCCACTGATGAGTCTCCCACCCCTGTGATCCAATGGACCCTGCCACAGCCCCACCTATGTACACACGAGGCTTTGGGGAGATATCTGGATACAAAGCATAACAGTTACTTTCTCCTAAAGTGACTTCCTTTCCTTGAGGTGGTTTCTCGATTTTCTCTTGTGTCCTTTGCATTATCTTCCATGTTTTCCTCCACCTGAGTGCTCCTGTCAGCACTGTGCCACAGCTCTCCTTACAGTGCGTCTAGATCAAGGCACCCACCTTCTAGATGATGTCTCCATGATTTGCCCTCCACCAGGGACAAGCGGAAGCCGATTTGTAACAGTTTGTCACACTGTATTACTAAATTTTCAATAATTGTGCCAGCTTGTTTTTAGCAAAGCCAGTATTAAAAATTGAAATACATAAACTTACACTCAAATAAATTACATTTATAAGACAGGTAATGATTGTGCAGATATCATCACTTCTCAATTACTTGACTACATTTTACCATGTTTTAGGATCTTGAGGGGTTTTTTTTTGCATCTATTGTATTCATAAAATAGAAATAAATTTTGAAAGGACCACTGTGCAATTCTGCATTAAAGTCTAAAATACACCCTCCCTGGTGAGTGTATTTGCACTACAGAAATTAGCAACAACTACAGATCAGAACTCTGGTTTTTGGAAATCAGGTTGTTAAACACTGGCCAGCACATCGTAGTCTCTCTGCACACACTGATAACCTCAGCCCTCCCTTGATGAACAAACAGCCTGTGATGGACTAGGAATACCTGCAGTCAGTCAGTGATGACCCAGCAGGACCCCTCCTGAAAAAGCTATCTCTGTTCTGCAACTGCCGTTCCGAGTGAGGCAGAGATGCAGGCACAAGAGGCAAGATGAAATAGAACAGGGAATAAAGCTGCGAGGCCTGAGGACAGGGTCAAATCAAGCAGGCCTGAAATAGCTGAGCTCCATCATTTAGACAAATAGCCTTCTTAGTTTAAAAAAATTACATGTATGTCTTATGTGCTTGTTAATGACAAACTATAGTCAACTGTGTGTATAACTGTATACTTACCTACTATATCTGTAATTTTCCTTGTCCATATTAAAGGTTACAAATTAAAATAGAAAAATAACAATAATAATAATAATAATAATATCATGGTCTCTATCTCATCCAAATTGTCCTAGATAAGAAAAAAAAAAACAAATGGAAGACCTGTGTTTATTGTATACAAGATAATACCAGTCAGAACATCCAGGCCTTACAACAGAACAATCAGAAAGTCAGCACTTAACTGCAAAGAAAATTAAAGATTTTCTTTCTTGCTGACTTTTATTGCATACCATTTCCTTGATGCTATAAAAATTCTCCAGTTTTTCTCACTTTTTCTCTGTAGTTAACTTTAAACAAAATCTCCAAGAAGATAGCTTATAAGTTGCGACTGTGATTTAAATTAAAAGAAATACTTTGTGGTTGAATCTTGAAGTATAGTCAGCAATATGAATTGGAAAATTCTTATTCAATAAGTGTGCTTCAACCCTCTTTGATGTTTACTGTACAATTTCTCTGTCTCAAATGCAAGATGGCGAAGACTTTCATCTTTCCTCCTTCCTCATTACTTGTGATTCATAGGTTTTGGTTGAAAGTGTTTTCAGAAGAACTTTTCAGAAAAAAATTCATGTGTATCATAATACTAACTGTTAAATAATCATTTATTATCCAAAATCATCTCAATAATTTGAATTATCATATTTGTTTAAGGTTATACTTAATTTTTTTCTAAATAAAATTACTCTCCTAAAAACTAGAATGGCTAAACTTCTTATTCTCTTCTGATACTTTGATAAATCTCATTATTAAGAAAGGTAGGAGTTGGGGGGGATTTAGCTCAGTGGTTCCGGTGCCTGCCTCGCAAATGCAAGGTGCTAAGTTCTATCCCTGGTACCAAAAAAAAGGTAGGAGTTAAAATGTGTTTATTAAAAATACATTTACACATTTTTCTATTTTTATATACCACATAAAAATCTTCATTTTAGTTTCTAAAACCTAATTAAAATAAATAATATAGCCGGGGATTTAGCTCAGTGGTTCCACTGCCTGCCTCACAAGCGGAGGGACCTGAGTTTGATCCCCGGTACCCAAAAAATAAAAAATAAGTAAATGATATTAGCACATATCATAGCTTTGAATTCCATATTTGTTTTCCAAATGTCAAGGCTTATGCTCAAAATTATATTTTTTCTTCTTCAAATTGACCATATAGAGACAGGATTCTCTAATAATAAAATAATATGAGAGAAAACTGGGCAACATTTATAATTAAACAGTTGGGATTAATGTAACAAGAAAAATTTCTTTTCATTTTGGTACCTTTCTGACTTACTTAAATATGTTAGAATGAATATGCACAAAAAAGAAATCGAAAGTTGATTATTGAAACATAGTGAATTTATTATATAAACAACTGTGGTTTGCAGTATATTATGAAACATTTAACATTAAATTGGTAGTCTGTTACAAACCAGAAAACAAAATAAATCAAAAGTATATTGCTTTCTCCATTTCTTTCAAAAGATCTCAGTCCCAATATCTATTTATTTGAAGAGTTATAGAGATGGAGTATTCCTTTCATTTCTATCCACATGCACTTTAAATTTGGTTGTCATCCACATTGTTTTTAATGAGAACTTAATGTTTGTAAGTCAAACCTGGTAGATTCAGTTTCCACTTAAAGTTGTTTGTATTTGTGACTGAAATTATCTTCAGTTCTGTGGATCTAGTCTTCTTGCCACACACATCTCAGTAAAATTAAACGAGGAACACAGCAGGAGAGAGTGAACAAAAGAATAGTTACACATCTGTAATCTCTAAGGGAGGGGTCAAAACCTGGGAATTTTCGAGGACAGTTTAGTGGCATAGGCAAAGAACAGAGGAGAGTTTAACCAAGTGTGATTAAAAACAGGAATGTTCCTGGTGTCCAAAAACCTGTGTTTGAAACTTACATGGGGGGCTTGCAGCTTTATGATTTCAAAAATGTACCTTAAACATTTTCCTCCTCTATTCCCTGGCTTGAAAAAAGGGTCTAACACAAAGAGATGCTGTGAATTTTAACCCAATGACTCCTATGGTTAATGTAAAAGCACCAGCTCTTAGTAACAAATGAGAATTCACACAAATCCTAGCAACCTCTTTATACCACTGAAGTTCTCCTCACAGACCATCCTAACAGCATAAAATATTTCCCTGAATTTCAAGCATTTTACTAACACATGATTATATATCCTCACAAGGCTACATTAAAAAAGAAAATCAAAGTTTTTTGCTAGACTTTTAAGACAGAGATCACTTTCTCTTAAGGAATGTAGTTCTTAGCGCGCTCCTGCTAGTACAACAAAGATGAAGGACTAGGTAATTTATAAATTACACGAGTTTATTTCTCAGTTGTGGAGCTTGGAAATCCTAGGTCAGACAAGGCACCAGCACATTTGGTGGCTGGTGAAGGCATGCTACTGCTGCCAGGTCCTCCCACATTAGAACACAGAAAGGCAAAAGGGCTAGGGTGCCTCCTTCAATCTCCACCATACAAGGATACCTGTGAGCCATCGATGAGGAGCAGGCTCTTCCAGACACCAAATCTTCAATCACCTTGAACTTGGACTTTCTAGCCTCAGAGCTCCCATGCAGATATTTCTGTTGTTTACAGATTACTCAGTGTATTTTGTTTCAGCAACATGAATGCAGTAACAGCAATTAAGGGAAAAAAAATACTGAAAGAAGAAATCTGGAGCCCAAGAGCAGCTGACTTTGGCAACACTTCATTAACTGTTTGAATAATTTTTCCATTTCATTAATTAATTTTATGTATCTACTAGGTTCTAAGTTGTTCCAAGTGCTAAGGATACAATGAAGAGAAATAAAATTTATCCCTGGTTTACACTCAGCCTCGAGTTCAATAGGAATAAACAACTATAATTAAGCATGATGTTACAGAGAAAATAGGGGATATAGTGAAAATGTAAACAAAGATACTTGAGAAGGGACAGGGCCTTGAAATTCAAGGAAGATTCCTTAGAAGTGACAGCTAGGGTTTCCTTCCACCTTTCCCCTGTCTCACTGTCCTTGGCTTAAATATGGAGATAGAGAATAAAGTGAGTTAGAGAATAAAGTAGTGGTTATCAGGGTTGGGGCTGGGGAGAAGAAAAAGAATGATACAGATCAAAGGAAATAAATTAGCAAAATAGAGGATGAAGAAGTTGAAAGTTCTAACATACAACATGAGGAGGATAGGTAATTATAGTATATTGTAGTCAAGATTTTTGTTGAATGAGTAGATTATAGCTGTTCTTGCCACAGGAAGGGAAAATGCCTAACTATGTGAGATGGTGGATATGTTAATTTGTTCCACTATAGCAATCATGTTGCTATATAACTCATAGTATCAAATTGTACAACTTTAGATATGCACTTTAAATATGCACAACTTTTAATATGCAATTTAAACTTAAATGTGAAATTTACTTTAAGCAAATCTTCAAATAAAAATTTGACTCCTTTACTATGCTACAAGGAAATGTAAACATTTTGTATACATATTTATAAATAGTAGACCTGGACTCCAAAATCAAATAAACAATAAATTAGAAACTCATTAGCCAGCTCTTAGTTCAGTTTTAATTTGCAAATAATCAATCCCCAGATACTAATGATGAATCCAGACATTTAGTACCTTCACCATGCAATTATTGCATTCTGGCAATAGTAGCATATTTTTATCATATAAATAAGTGTTCTCTTTAAACTGAATGAAGAAAAAGCTAATTGTGCATTAGCTATTAGTCTATGTACAATTATGTATGCTTATTTTATGTCAGGTCCTAGGTGGAACCTGACAGAATAGCAGAATTGAGTAGCAAAATATTCTTCAAATGATATATGAAGATGAATAAAAGGCTCAGCAGTAAGGCAGACTGATGAAATAGCAAATGAAACTTTTTCTTTGAAGAAAAAATTCCTCATCATTTTTAATAGGTATCAATTACAAGTAGCAGCTGGGATAAATTCATTAATATGCACTGTAAAAATTTCCAAGGAATTCTCAACTTTGCAGCCATTTGGAAGTCTAAAAATACAAATTACATTAACTTTCTGAAGAGTAATGAAAACTTAAAAGACTACTGAGCTTTTTCCCTAAGTGTGCATTTTCTACTGTAGAGATTAGAAATGGAGAAGGGGAGGAGGCTGGCAACTCTATCTTTTAATCCATTATTCATTCAGGATAGGGATAAAAGCCTAAGATAAAGAATATAAAGCTTTTTAGACCAAAAAGCTCTATTTTAGAGTATTAGATTAGCATTGCCAGGAAAAGCTCTTTTCTTTGAATCACTGGGAAAAAAAATCTGTCTCTTCTGGAGTCAATAAAATTGTAATCAATGTGATTCCAGCAGAAGCATTTGCAAAAATGATTAACATAAATAAAAAGGATTTCAAATGTATACATTTGGAAATAAATTTGGAAATGTTCAATTAATAGTCTTCAAGACTAATTTAGAGCATTCTCCTTGGACTTTATGAACATTTCAGTAGTTAACCTACATTGATTATATTAAATATAAGAATTTAAGACAATATTTACTTAATCCAAGCCCAATGATTATGATGAAATTATAGGAAACAGGCAACTACTCAATAACCATTCAGAAAGCTCTATTTCTAGCCTGAAATAGTTTATCAGGAAAAATTATTTGTACCTTGCACAAAAGTATATAATAGTGTACATAATCACTTTCTGTTACAATATTTTCAAAATTATTTAAATATAGCACATCTTTCATAGACTTCCATATATATATATATATATATATATGGAGAGAGAGAGAGAGAGAGAGAGCACTCTGGAAAGCTGAGGCAGGATAATTGCAAATTCAATCCCAGTCTAGACAACTTAGCAATACAGCAAGAACATCTCTCAAAAAAAATTTAATAGGCTGTAAAAAAATGGATATACCTTGAGATCATGATATTAAGTGAAATAAATATGACACACAAGCTTAAATATCACATGATTTGTCTTACACGAGAAATCCAAAGTAAAATAAAGAGCAAAATAAAAAATAGGTAATAGGAAGTAGGGAGATAGACCTCTCTCAATGGGAAAATCAAGAGATGGAGGGGAGGGAGGAAGGGAAGGGAAACGGGATTTAAAAAAGGAATTAAGATGTAGTACATGTAGCAACTCCCCACAATGAATGTAAACACTATGTACTATAACATGTAAAAATAAAATAATTTTTTTTAAATGCCAGGTATATAGCTCAGCGAGAACATCCTGGGTTCAATCCTCAGTACTACAGGAAAAGAAGAAGAAAATATACAATGCAACTGACATTGACCTTAGCTTACAAAGGATATGAAGACTAAAAATATGTTGGAACTATTCTCAAAGAATAAGCCCATCTGTAATGATATAGAAAATAGTCTACCCCCCAAACTAAGATTGGAGACTGGTGAAAAAATTTTACCTGGCAAATTTAATAAATTAGTGGGTTAACTTTATTGTATTTTATTTATTTATTTATTTGTGTGTGTGTGTGTGTGTGTGTGTGTGTGTTACCAGGGATCGAACACAGGGCCTTGCACTTGTGAGACAGGCATGGTGCCACTGAGCTAAATCCGCAGCCCAGTGGGTTAATTTTAAAACAAATGAAATCTAGATATACCAAAATTTCCTTGGGAAAATATCTATTTTCTGGCTAAAGCTAGCCAGCAAAATTATAAAAATAATATAATGTTTCTAAATAACATGTGCTCACATAATTAAAACAGAAAGGGCATTTTTAAAAATTGATCAATTCTCAATTTTATTATTATTTAGATTCTTAGATGTCTTAAAAGTTTGCTAAATTATCAAAATTTCTCAGGTATTGTAAGAAAAATACTCAAAAGATTTTTACTTTCACTTAAAACTGTATCCCACTTTCCAAAGAATGATGTAAAGACCAAAATACAAGCACATGAACATAAAAGCACACAATACACACACACACACACACACACACACACACACACACACACCAAGAAATTGGTAGAGAATAAGAAATTCAAAATCATTAAATTAATCTTATTGTTAGGGTGGAGAGTCAACTTGATTCTCTTGGGATCCACCCAGGGAATTAGTGGCCACAAGTTTGGGTGTGTGGGTGAATCACAAGGCCTGGCCTTGGAGTCTGTCTGGTTCCTTGCCCTTTCCTCTCTGGAAATGTGGCCCTGCCCTGTTTCCCAGATACTTGAACTATGCTGCTCTGCTCTGCCACACCCCTCAGCTCTGAGGTTTCTGCCTTGGAACCAGCTCAGCCTGTACTGAACCCCCTGAAACTCTGAGGCAAATTAAACCTCTCCTCCTTTCAACCAGGGGTGTCAGGTACTACATTTCAGCAATAAGACAGCTAACTAATAACACTTATGAATGGAGAAAAATGCAAATTACCAGTCTTTTGAGCTCCTGTGACTGAAAATAGTTTCTATTTTCTATTTTTAATAATTTATTGAATAAATTTTTAACTATTTTTATTTTAATTTTCTATTTTTTATTAGTGCATGTTTACAGTAAACAATGATTACATTCTATGTGGGGAGTTGGTACATATATATAACACATCTTAATTGTTTCTCCCTTTCTCCTTTCCTCCCACCCTTCCATAACAAATTTTTTTTTTTGGTACCAGGGATCAAACTCGGGACCTTGCACTTGTGAGGCAGCTGCCAGAACCACTGAGCTAAATCCCCAGCCCCAATAACAAATTTTATTCCTTTTTCATTTGCTCATTCTTGAAGGAAATTCTTTAATATCTAATGCTCATTACCTTAAACACAAGTTTTATAGGTGTGGCATTCTAAAAATGAGTCATTGTCATGAATCTTTATAAAGATGACATTTAACACTAAGTCCACCATACCTACTATGTTTTGTAACATATCATATTATTTAGAGTATTTTTATGTATCAATTCTCAATGAGAATGAAATATATAACATTTAACAACATTCAGTGAAGATATTAGTTAAAACAGATAAGCTAATTAAGTTTATATGTCTCTGTCTTTTTTATCTTGGTAGGTATACCAAGTTCATGGCTGCACATACATCAAGGAATGAAGTAAGGAACCAAAAGAAGAGGTTAGGGAACTTTTATTGGAACTATAAAGAGGAAGACTAGCTCCTGAATTTCCAGGAGGTGTCCCAAATGGGTTGGACCCATGGCCTCTCTATTCAGAGCTAATTATAGATAACCAGAGCACATGAATTGTTCAGTCCTTCAGTGGCCACCTACCACAAGTGGCTCTGTGGATTTAAAATGACCAATTGGAACTCAGGCTTCTAACTCAGCTCTTCAACACATAGGGTTTACAGGACACTGGTATTTTAAGGAAAAAAAAACTGGTTAATTTACATTATAATTTACTCCCAACTCAGGAAGTTAGTAGGGAGGGGTCACACTTCCCTTTAGGAGGGAGCAGGCTGTATTCCATGTGTCTTGAGAAAGTTCATTCTTGGTCCAATGTCCTAGTTCACTGTCTATTCTTATTTTAATTCCCATCAATATTGCTGATTACCCAACTCTTATCTCAAGCCCTTCCCCTAGCTAGCTGCCTCAATCATAAGCTAACTAAACTATTTTCTACAGGGGCACAGAATACAGATTTTCTATTTTTGATATTGTGTTATGGCTTGTATCTAGATGCCCCCTGCAAGCCTCATGCTTTCATAGGTGAGGCTTTAGGGAATGACTAAATCATAGGTGTGTGATACTGAATCATGGGCACAGGATAACTGGATTAGTAAACTAATTGGATTAGTGTAGTTCTAGGTATGGCTGAATGGATTTACTGAAAACAGAAGATCCACCCTGGGTGTGAATGGCACAACCAAAAGGCTTGAAGCCTGGACTGAATTAAAAAGGAAATGGAAGAAGAAGGAAGGCTGTGGCTTCTGGCTGCTTTCTGTCTGCCCTGCCATGGACTGTTTCTTCTCTGTTGAGCCCCTCTGCCATTCTGTTCTGCCTTGGAGTCAGCCAACTATGTACTGAAACCTCTACAAACTGTGAGCCAAAATAAACCTTTCCTCTTTTAACTTGTGGGTATCAGGTCCCAGAGTATGGGAAACTGGCTAGTCTTGGGCCACAAACAAGTTATATTCAAGTCATGCTTAGCCAACATTTAAAACAGGGAGAATTCGTCCATAGTGATTCATCAGTGCCCTTGAAACAAAAGTTCTACCTCATTAGGCCTGCACTCCTGCATGTCTACCTTCAGATGAAGCTGAAAGAGATTGAAGGCCTTAGATAGTAGTTGGATCTATTTGTTTCAGCTGTTGCCTGGGCCCCTTTACTCATTTTCATTACCTTGCCTGGACCTCATTCTGAGAAGACTAAATGGCTAGCATCCATTTTAGAATGAAGGCCTAGAATCAAACAGCTATACTGTGTGGAAGAAGAATGTCAGGATTCACTTCCAAACTAAATCACACTAGTTCTACACACAACTTCTCCAACATTTTGGTTGGAAATAAATAAATGTTCTTAAATTCACAGTCTTAAACTACTGTAAAGGCACATTTTCCTCACCTCTAAATATATTGTACACACACATAAGAACAAATCAAAACATGCTGCTAAAATAAAGTGATAATTGCCTTTGAGTGGGTAGAGAAAAAAAATATCCTTCATAGGATTCTCATTCATGAGATGATTCTTTTAGTATATTTCAGAAAATTCTACTTTAAAAAAAAGTAATGAGTAAATGTCACTGATGGCATGGAAAAAGTAGAATTTTCAAAATTGTGAAAACCTAATTCATTTAGCATAAAATTATGAGATGAGTCAAGAAATATGTTTCTTTCCATTTTTATTAATGTCTTAGAAGTTATTTCTGTGAAATTCTAATTTGATTTTTACAAAGTGACATTTTGTACAGGCTATCACAAAAACTTTTAAAGTACTTATAGCACTTTAGGTATTTTAAAACTGCAACTTGCATTTCAGTAAAATTGAAACCTCCCCTGGCTTCTTTAACTCAGCAGAAATTCCAGTAAGGAATTGTTTTCTATGTTCCCCTTTCCTTGTCAGTGTTTTGATATTTTTATTTAAAGGGTTCACAGAGGATATTCTGATTAAGAGAAGAGAAAACTACTTTTGTAATTAGCAGAGAAATGTCTTTAGAAAAAACTGATTTCTGGAAAGTTTGCAATGCTCCTGCAGACGTCACTGCCACTGAAAACTTGGCAGATGTCTAATTATTATTGCAGTTTTTCAAAAAGCCTTTTTATGACTCACCAAGACTATGAAATCAGTTCCATTAAAAGACCTATCCTATATTATTCTGTCAGAATATCCTGATTTATATGTTATCTTCTGAGACTCATTGTGTTCAATCTGCCTCTGCCACAAACATGGCGATCCATCTTGTTCTCATAACTCGCTGCGGTTTCCCTCTTCCAACTCTCCCACCCTCCACTCATCAGAGCCTTTGGGGCAGTAAATAACAGTTGTTCCCTTTAAGAGGTAGACAGAATAATCATATTTCCAGGGACTCTTAAAACAGCTAATGTCACCATAGTCCATTTGTAATAAATGGATATTCAGTTCTTCTATGCTATAAAGCCAACTACAATGATTATGCGAGTCTACATTCACAGCTACCTGATTAAAATAGCTCACAAAATTATTAGTCTTCAATACTAAGTTCAACAAATGTCCATTTTGTCCTTAGCATTATTTTCTTAAAGCATATAAGCTTTTTAAATCAAAGTTATTAATATAATTTAAATCTGCCTAAAATGCACAGTTACTAATGAATTGTAAGGCTAATTTTGAAATTTGTTTCAAGTATTTTATAAGAAAAAACTTTTAAAGTGCGCTAAGGGAATGAAAGGGACATGAATCCAGTCATTCTGATGGAAGTTGAATATTTTATTATAAATATCAACAAAAAATAGTTAAAATAATTCAGTCTGAGTCAGATTTACAAGAATCAGAGAACTTACCCAACCCAAATAATATACTGACTGTAGCTCCTCAGCTTCTGCTGTCCTTTTAGCTTGAGCTTGGTATGTCCTTTTAGTCCAAAGTACAGAAGGTCTCTGAATGACATTCTTAAGTGCTTCAGAGTTAGGGGTATTTCAAATCCAAGATGATTCAATTACACCCCAGAGAACTACGTGATTTGCATGATATTCTCCAGTGAAACTTCTAGATCCTGGGTTCTTTTTCCTATGGGTAATTCCTAGCCAGGGATAACCCACCAAGGAAATTTAAGAATTAAGTTCTCTTTTTCTAGCAATTATTAATCTGTTTACACAAAAGACCAGTTGAGAGAATGATTACACAAGGTCATCTGCCTCCTTACATTTCTCTGGGGCAAAAAAAAGGAAATGGATAACAGTGCAACTGGTTAAAGGACTTTTCCCAGAGTCCCAGTGACATTTTGGAAGAAGTCCAAATACCCAAAACTAGATGACTTTTGAAAATTTCCATCCCAACCTTGGTAAAATACAAACTTTAGAACCATGAAATCATATGAATTGTAATGACACATTAATATGGAGTCTCAAAAGACTAGAGTTCAACTCCACATATTGTACTGTAAATTATCATTAATGTTTCACAAATATCAAGGCATGTACATATTTCCTATAATAAACACAATGGTCTAAAGATGGAGTTGTTTTTATTATTTAGTTTTGTATTTAAGAAGTAAATTAAAGTACAGATTTCCTGAAACTACATTGAAACCTGAATTTATAAAAAACCCAGGCAAGTTTTCTGCCTTCTTTAAATTTATAATTTAAAATGACATAACTATTTTAAAAATAGGCAGACAGTCATACTATGATCAGAGAGGGCCAGGATGTTGTCGAAAGCCCACAGCAACAATGTCTAATAAAAAATTAATAGTTTGGGATAAGTTTCACAAGGAAAAGATGATCTGAAGAATTTTTAAAAGAAACCCAAAGGCTCAATTATGCAATGGAATGTAAGTGCTATTAATAAATATGAATTTTAGCAAGAGAACAATAGTTGGCACTGAAGAATGCTAGGTAGAAGTGTGATATGCCTCTTAAAAAGACAACATCTACAACATGGGGCCAAATCACATTAAAGTTTGAGAGACAAAGTAGGAGACTATTGCAGGAATCCAGGTAAGAGATGAGGATAGCCTAAATTTGGGTAGTAGGAGTGGACTGGTTTGAGAAATTTGTAAAAAACTGAATAGCCAGAACAACGAAACCAAGTGGACATGAGGGTTGAGGAGAAAAAAGTCCAGTAGAGTACCCTACCCTACTCTAAAGACTTTGCCATTAACTGAGGTTAAACACATTTAAAGATGCATGTACAAACACATACATGCACACACATGCACACACACAAAGTGAGCTGCAGAGGAAAATCATATGTGTATGTTTTGTTGTGGGTCAAATCGGAAGAATCAGAATAACCACATGTGTGTCCTATAACAAATCTGATGTAAAAAAAAAACTGCTTGAAAGTATTTACTGTATTTGGAAATGACTAGTATGTACTAAGTAGGTGGAAATTAAAATCATAGGGTTAAATGTAATTTGAGGGGAAATTCTTCATTAAGAAACAAGAGAACGAAGCATAAGAATTACATTATCAAATAAAAGAGAACATGTAAGAAAAAAATCAACCTAGTGTAGTGTCATAAAATCCCAGGAGGAAACACTTCAAGAAGGGTATTTCAGCATCAGTAAAATATACTGAGAAGCCTCTGAAAAATAACATGTATTCTCTAAGGAAATTTTGATAGAAGAAATGTTAATGGAACCTTGGGGAGGCAGAAACCAGTTGAATTAAAGGAGAAATGAAGGAAGATGTTAACAAGCTAAGGAAAACAGACAACCATTTCCAGAAAGTTGCCTGAAAAGGAAAAGATAAATAGAGCACTGGAAAAAGACAATAGGGTAAAGAAAAATGTTACCTTGTTTTGCTTAGCTTATTTAGTTCTATAACAAGACTGATAACCTTATTTAGAGATTGATGGAAAGAAAACAAAGAAGAGACAAAAAAAAAAGTGCATAGAACATATTTCCTAGAAAAACAAATGGAAGGCTCAGTTTTGGGAAGAAGGAATGAATGTCAGAGAAGAGAGTATCACTTGGTTTATTTGTAGAGGAGAGTTTCTACTTTATACAAACATGTTCTCATTAAAACAAGATATTCAGCCCTCTGCTGAAATCAAAGGGGGGAGATAAAAGGGTTTGAGGATAATTAAAAACTTCAAAATCATATTTTGTGGAAATTAGAAAAAGGTCTGCTAAGTTGAAATATAAATAAGAAACAAAAAAGTTTGGAAGTGTTGGAAAAATAATTTTTTGATAGATTAGAGAGTAGAGGGATTACTAAAATATGAGTTACTCCCTGTTGGAATATTCCTTGAAACCATAGAAAATTTTATCATATTTTTATAATACTTAAAATCTTACCTCGGGGCCAGGGATTTAGCTCAGTGGTTCCGGCGCCTGCCTCCCAAGCGGAAGGTCCCAAGTTCGATCCCTGGTACAAAATAATAATAATAATAATAATCTTACCTTGGAATACTCATTTCTATCATTTACATAGTTCAGGAATTATGATAATTAAAAGAAGTGGCAAGTTATAGTTTGCAAAAATACTCCTCAGAATTCTCCTATATTTATGTGACAAATAGTTTCCCATCATATCAAAAGATCTCTCATGAGAGCTGCCCCCAGCACCAAGGAGAAGCCTTCTGGGCTTCCATACCACTGCCCCTAGCTCCCAAGAGCAGAGCCTCCCCCAGTACTGAAGAGGAGCCTTCTGGGCCACCTTACTGCCACCCGCAGCACCAAGAAAATGAGCCGCAAGGATGCCAGTAGCACACACTCCACCCCTCCCCTAGAAATGAGAAGACATGTAAACAAATCTCAAAACCAGACTTCCAGATTACCTAAAGAAACCCCAAGGGACATGAGATAGAACAATCTGGTATACAACCTCTTAGAATTCCTGAACTGGCAACAAAAGAGGATCTGGAAAAAATGAAATCAGAAATAATTTCTCAGATAAGAGCAGGGATTGTGCTCATAGTGCAAGACATGATGAATAAATCTAGAGAGGACACAGATGAAACAAACAGAGAAGCTGAGGAAGATGATGGAATCCCAACATAGGAAACAACTGCAATTCATAAGACACATGCAAACAAATTTCCAGGAGATTAAAAACTCCATTGAAAGTTTACATAGCAGAATGAAACAATGTGGGGACAGAATTTCAGATATAGAAAATAAGATTACAATTAGTGACCAGAAAAAGGAAAATTTCTTCAAAATAGTAAGGGACCATGAGAAATGCATCCCGCAGCTACTAGATGATGCAAAGAATAATAACATAACAGTGATCAGAGTCAATGAAGAAACAGGAGAGAGTGTAGACAACATAAAAAAAAAAAACTATTCACAGGAGTGATGGCAGAAAACTTCCCAAGCAGGGGAAAAGAACTTGGCAAGTGAGGCAGATAGGACTCCAACAAGCCTTGCTCAAAAAAAAAAAAATCTACTCATAGGCACATAATTGTTAAGATTCCAGAAACCCAACAGAAGAACAAAATTCTACAAGCAGTGAGAGAAAAAGAAACAAATCACATACAAAGGAAAGCTCATCAGAATCACAGCAGACTTCTCAACGCAAACCCTCAAGGCACAAAGAGCTTGGAGTGACATATTTCGAGCCCCCTAAAGAAAGCCTCCAACTCAAATCGATGTACCCTGCAAAACTATCTTTCAAAACTGATGGAGAAATAAGACACTTTCATGATAAAGAGCACATTAAGAACTTCATGAATACCAAAACAGCACTCCAAAAAATTTTAGACAATGTCCTAGGAAAAGACAATGAGGATCACAAACCCAGGAAGCCCAACAGAATGAATCCATCGGGCATGACAAGAAATTAAATGTAAAGGGGGAGAATCTAACAAAAAGAAAAAGTCATGACACTGATAAGTCAATATGTATCAGTTATAACCATCAATGTTAATAGTCTCAATTCACCAATCAAAATAAATAGACTGGCAGAATGGGTCAAGAAGCAAGATCCAACACTATGCTGCATACAAGAAACACATTTAATTCGAAAAGAAACTCACAGACTGAAATTTAAAGGGTGGAAAACAATACTCCATGAGACAGGAACCCAAAAAAAGCAGAAGTAGCTATCCCCTTTGAAGATCAAGTGGACTTCAAACCAACAATGATTAAGAGAGATAAAGAAGGATACTATATCCTTGCAAAGGGAACAATCCAAGAGGAAGGAATGACAATCACAAATATAGATGCACCAAACATTAGCACCCCCACCTATATAAAACCAATACTAATGGACATGGAAAAGTCATAAAACCACTAATACAATAGCAGTGGGGTACCTCAATACCCACTGTCACAAATAGATAGATCAACTAGACAAAAAATAAGTAACAAAATAGTAGAACTCAATCAAACTCTTGAACAATGAACTTAACAGATGTTTACTGAGTGTTCCACCCCACAAAATAAGAATACACATTCTTATCTGCTGCACACGGGTCATTCTCCAAAATAGACCACATACTCACTCACAGAACATGTTTAATTAAGTGCAAACGAACTGAAGTTGTCTTCTGTATATTATCAGACCATAGTGTGATGAAATTGGAGATCAATAGCAAAA
>NW_004624837.1:2557331-2574066 GCF_000247695.1 Heterocephalus glaber | reverse complement strand
GGTCAAAAACTGAAATCCTTCACACTAAAATCAGGAACAAGACAAGGATGTCCACTATCACCACTCTTGTTCAATATAGTTTTGGAAACATTAGCCATGGCAATTAGACAAGAGAGAGAAAAAACAAGAATAAAGAAAGGAAATGAGGAAGTCAAATAGTCATTATTTGCAGATGACATGATACTCTATATAGAAGACCCCAGGAACGCCACAAAAAATCTTCTAGATTTAATAACCAAATTCAGTAGAGTAGCTCGATACAAGGTCAACATACAAAAATCAACAGCTTTCCTCTACACGAACAACAGACTCACTGAGAGAGAAACAGGGCAAACAATTTCTTTCACAATAGCATCCAAAAAACTGATATACCTAGGAATCAACCTAACAAAGGAATCAAAGACCTCTTTGTTTTCACTATAGCACTCTGAAAAGAGAGATTGAAGACAATATCAGAAAATGGAAAGATGTCCCTTGCTCCTGGGTAGGAAGAATCAACGTGGTGAAAATGGCCATACTTCCAAAACTACTACACAGATTCAGTGCAATTCCAATTGAAATTCCAGCAGCATACATCATGGATCTTGAGAAAACAATACAAAAACTCATTTGGAACAAGAAGAGACCTGCTAGGAATCAGAGACATGGCAGGAGGTATCACCTCCCCCAACCTGAAACTGTACTACAAAGCTACTGTGATAAAGACAGCATGGTACTGGCAAAGAAACAGACCTGAGGACCAGTGGAACAGATTAGAAGATGCAGAAACAACTCCAGACCCACTAAGCCACCTCATCATTGACAAAGGAGCCAAACACCCTCACTGGAGGAGAGATAGCCTCTTTAATAAAAGGTGCAGGAAAAACTGGGTTTCAACTGGCCAAAGATTAAAACTAGATCTATATCTCTCACCATGCACCAAACTAAAATCAAAATGGATTAAAGATCTAAATATTAAAACAGAAATGCTGAACTGGCTGGAACAGAAGTTAGTTAGAACTCTTGAAGACATTGGTGTAGGAAAAGATTTTATCAACAACACTTCAGTTCCCTGTGAACTAGCACAAACAATCAACAAATGGGATCTCTTCTTATTAAAAAAAAGCTTCTGCACAGCAGGAGAAACCACCAACAGAGTGAAGATACAACCCACAATGTGGGAAAAATGTTTTCGCAGGCCGTTCCTCAGACAAAGAAAGGTCTACCATTTAGAATATATAAAGAACTTTAAAAAAAAAATCAGACCTCCCAAATTCAAGAACCCAATCCCAAAGAGGGCATTTGAAATGAACAGACATTTCTCAGACAAAGAAGTAGAAATGGCAAATAAACATGAAAAAATGTTCAACATCACTGGTCATTGGATAGATCCAAATGAAAACAACACCTTACCCCAGAAAGAATGGCTGCTAGAAATCAATCAATATCAAATGCTGGTGGGGCTGTGGGGAAAGAGGAACCCTGCTCCACTGCTGGTGGGAGTGTAGACTGGTGCAACCACTGTGGAAATCAGTATGGAGATGCCTCAAAGAACTAGGATTGGAAGTCTCATTTGACCCAGATATTTCCCTGCTGGGTATCTTCCCCAAAGAATTAAAAGATCATACCACAGTGATATATGTACACACATGTTCATAGCAACACAATTTGTAATAGCTAAAACTTGGAAGCAGCCCAGTTGCCCATCAACTCGAGACTGGATAAAGAAAATGTGGGGTTTTTTTTATAAAATGGAGTGCTACTCAGCCATAAAAAATAAGAATATCGAGTTATTTATAGCTAAATGGATGCCCATTGAGGTGATACTCTTAAGTGAAATAAATAGGACACACATGTGTAAATACTGAATAGTTTCTCTAGTGTGAGAAACTGAAAGTGTAAATGAAGACTAAAGTTATAATAGATAATGTGAAATAGGAAGAAATGGGGCAAAGGGGAAGGTGACCTGGGAGGTGTAAGGGAAAGGTAAGAAGGGAATGGAATTAATATGAGAAAATGAAAAAATGGAAACCAAATCTTTGTAAATAGGGAGGGATGGAGGGGTTGAGTGAATGGCAGGGGAATGGGGAAAAAATAAGAACCAAGAGAGATTATGTAAAAGTGCAAATTTCCAATGATGAATGTCATTATATTGTATACCTAAAATGTACCAATAAAATTAATTTAAAAATCTTTCAAATCTCATAATTCTTAGTACCAGTAATACATATAATTTTCATAATTCATAATTTTCTTCCACAGATTCCTAACATTTACCATGATCCTTCTTCACTTGTGTTTCCCATCTCTATTTTCTGCCAGCAAAGCTTGGAAATGTGTAATCTCTTAATTACCAAATGGGATTTACTTTGTTGGCATTAAATAGACTTTGACATCAAAATACCTGAGCTCAGACAGAAAGTTCGACATTTTCGAGTAAGTAACTTAAGAAATTGACTGGCCTACCCTGAATCTCATGTTCTCACTTGTCAGGTCAGAAGAATAATCTCAGAGGATACTCAGAGAATTTTATGTAATAGGAGGTTTTAAATAAAAATCCTCAAACTCTCGTGAATGATGTTGTTATTTTGTGGGTATCTGGGGTTGGGAACAGGGGTCCCATAATAGGCTGTGTGCTCTTCAGTGTGTGCTCTTCTTCAGGGAATGTACTTTCACTTAGGTTATTGGTTAGACCCAAAATACCTTATTGTAATAAGAATCTGTCTCATCAGTTTAATAAGCTGAAGCTTTTCAAAAAAGCTGAGTAAGAAGAAAACCAAAAGGATAAGTTGTGGATACTAGAGAGAGAAAAAAATTAAATTGTTTTATTCCCATCCCATTTTAAAAATTAGATCCACTGCCTATCTTTTGGGGACCACTGTACTTGGGCCAGAGACTATTTTCATGGCTGTGTTAAATAGCAAGCAGATCTTACTAACTATAAAGCCTGGCAGACCTGGTAATGACTTACAGAAGGAGGACATGGTGCCTACTTGTCTGAATAATTTTAAGGACTTGGCAGATAATTCTCAAGGATTTTTTAATTGTAGCCCTCAGAAAGCCAGAGGACAAGCTAACGATCTTTGAAGTTTTCTTTCATTCTTGAATCTATGGGAGCATATTCTTAGTTTACCTCAGTATGATATGTTTTATATGATTCATTCTAATTGGACACAGCGTTACTGCCAAGGATGGTCATGGATAGGGCTCCTTCCTGTCTTCAGCATAAGGCAGTGGCCTGCCTGTTATTTAAATTAGCCTTTCATGCAACCACTAACTCAAATATAGTGATGATTCAAGCCAGAAACAGTAATTTTATTTATATGATGTCTTGCATAGAGGGCAAGCTAGTAAAAGAAAAACAAATCTGGAATGGACAATGGATTAAATCAAAGCTGTTCTACCCTTGGGATGTCTTCCAGTAAAGTATGGTGGAGTCTATCTAAAAGTTTATGATAACTCTGCCAATATTAATTATTCACCATGAAGCTTACCCATTTTCAGGGAACTGGGGATAATGCTAATTCTCAGAATAATACCTTCCAGCTGAATGATATAAAGCAAAACAGTTTAGCTGTCATATCACTTGTTGAAAAAAAGTATATTCAAGGCAATATTTCAGTGGATAGAATAAGTTCAGACAGTTCAAAAGTTCATAATAAACATATTTCATAGCTCCTTTCTAAATGGTGAAGGAAGGCTTAGTGAGAGAAATACTTACATCTGATTCCATTGGGATGGCAAAATATACATGGCAGATTAAATATATTTAGCCCCTGACTACTTTAAGATTTCTTCTCCTGTCTTATATCCGTAAATGATTTCACTGACTGAAACTGCATTTTATATCAGATGTAAAATAGATTGACTTGCTGGTTGGGTTGGCAAAAAAGCATGTTGTTACTTATTGACAGGAAACCAAAAACCTGTTTACGTGAATGAAGTCATAAGTAATTTCATTTGATGGGAAAAAGTCAGTTTGAAAGTAGTATTTTAAAAGAGCAAAGTTTTGATGGATGTTTATAACAGCATGAGAAAAAGCTCTTCCTATTCATGTTTTATTGCTTTATTCTGTCCTCAGGATTTAGTCTTTCAAAATGTGATACATTTGCCTGAGCAGTGGAAAGGAGTTCTCCCAAAGAGAAATGGCATGACAGTTTTGTCTTTGTTCATTGGGTGAAATGCTGTTGGGATAGACTGTGTGAATATATCTTCAGATATGGCATTTTTATAATGGAAATAATAATAATAATGTTTTGCTGTCCTAAGTCTACTTTCTATACAAGTAAAGTTTAGAAGGGCTCTAAAATACAAAGGGAGATATTTTGTTTTTAAAAATTTAAATGAATTGCTTTCTTCAGTAGGGCTAATTTTCAAAACGTTTAAATCCTTGATTCTTTATATTATTTTAGAATTACACAGTAGCTGGATGCAAATGTAAATGAAATGCATATTAACATTTCCTGCAGATGAACTGCCACTCAGCTTAACTGCATTAACTCATCATCAGGGAGACACTATTCTGTGAGTCAGATTCGATTAAAACTGTAGGGACATCATTCCCAACACGGACTAAAGACCACATCTAAGTTAAAATATATCCTTCAGCTTAAAACAGACATCGAACATGATACTCTGGCATTATTGTCTGTTATAAAAAATTGTGTTAGGAGATAATATCTTATCTAAAAGACAGTAAGAGTAAAGGAGTAGAATTTCACCAGCAAAAAGCAAGGTTTAAAGATAATTTCAATGTGTTCTTTATAATTAGATGGAAAGAAAGTTAACATTTTAAGAAACATAAAGCATTTCTGAGTTTACTTCACCAAAATTAACCATAAACAAAACAAGTTTTAAAAGTACTCCAATTTGAGGATTGGGGATTTAGCTCAGTGGTTCCACCACTTGCCTCACAAGCACAAAGACCCAAGTTCAATCCATGGTACCAAAAAAAAAGTACTCCAATTCATCGCTGAGGTCCATATTTAATCATAAAAATTTAAAACAATAGAAATTATCCCATTGTCAAAAAGGGTTTTTTTAGAATGAACTAATTTGGGATGAGATAGGTATAGGAAATATAGATATGTGTTGCAAACTTTCCTTAGGATTTTTAAAGATTTTTGGCTGTCACATAAATGCCCAAATAAGAAAGAAAAGAAGCACACCTAATAGTTGAATAGAAAACATCAGTGACAAAAATATTAACACTGGGGTTGTCCAAATTTTCATAATCTGATAAATGGGAACATTTTGAAAATTCAGATTTTTCATGTGATTACACAATCCCAAAAATACGTAGACTAGAATAAGAAAAGAATCTCTACTATAATCTCATGGGTTAAAATATTTGATTTTGACACTCCAGGTCAAAGTTATGATCAAGTAAGTGTTTCTAAATTCCCATTGTATTTTATTCTCTCTATATATCTCTAATGCTATCTATAAATAGATATAGAGAGATATATATAAATTATGATATATAATAAACAATGATGTTGATATATGATATATAGAGAGATAGATACAATATATACACATGTATACATATATACATATATACAATTGTATGATATATAATATAAAATTATATATGATATATAATATATAATCATATCTATATAAAATCACTGTAATTTACCAGAGCATAGAAACATAATAAACTTATATAAGCAAGACTGATCAATCAGAGCTCATCAGGAAACATTTATTCCTAAAATTCTTCTTGTTATGTAGAGGTTAAAAACATTTCATTTGGAGTAAAAACCGTGAGAGTAACACTAGAGGGGATCTAGCCAAGAGTCACAGGGAGATATTGTAATTGTTCCCTGTCCATCATCCTTCTGACCTTGCGCTTTACTGGCTACACAGCCCCATTTGCTATTGTACATATTGACATGGCTTGATGTGAAATGTTCAGGGTGAACTATGTACATCCACTCTCAATAAGGATCAAGACATAGCATGTTATATTGCTTTCAGGTAAAAAGTTGCTCTTTTTTGGAACTATGGTGCTACAAGTTCATCAAAAGTGGGATATAAGCATTCAATGCTCTGCAAATATTTTTGAGACTAGTAAGGGCAAATAAAAAGCAGTATCTGTAAAGTGCTTTGCATTTTCTTTGAACAGTGAGAGTGAGAGAAAAAATATTTTGCACTGCTCTCAAGAATGGCACTTGCTATTTCATTTACTAATAACTCAGCAGTATGGCCTATAGCAAAAGTGGGGAATTGATAGCTTTAACTAAAAAGTACATTAATAATTTATACTTATTGAATATTTAAAATTCCTTTAGGCAACTTTATACATACCATCCACTTGCATGTTACATATTATCAATAAAGTATACATCAACTAGGTGCATAGCACTGTAACAAATGCAATGGAAAATACATAGAAGTAGAGCTAATGATCCACACCTTCAAGAAGTTCTGTTTTTATAGAGGGAAATGTGAAATACTAATCATAAATTAATAGTGATGATGAGTATAAACAGTATTTCTTATACAGTCTCGACACAAATCCATGAGATGTCAATATTACATTAAAATTGACATTAATATTACACATGTGAAATTTAAAACATAAAGACCTCTAGAATTTTTATTTATTCCAAAATATTACCATTAAACATAATAGAAATTAGCAGATAACTCCATTTTCTGAGAATGGATATACATATTCATTTTTACTGCCCAAGATTAACAATGCTATTAATATACCATCTATAAGCATAATTATCTTAACAGGCCATTAGGTGATTTAAATCATTTCTTTGCAATGTAGTAATGATTATCTTTAAGTATCCCCATCCACCCACCCAAAATCAAATTTTTCTTTTTTAATTTTCTGGTTAATTCATTTATGGATTTTTTTTCCTCTTTTCCTAATTTTCAAACAATTTTTTTTTAATCGGAGATGCATCTGGCTTTGTCCTGAGCAAATGCTATTGCTGATTCACTGGTACTCAGTCTAATACACAGCCTCTATCCATTTTCTCAAACTACATTTTCTTCAACTGATGTCCACAGAATTTCTTTCCTGGAATCACATTTTGAACAATCCTGTTCAAATTCTGAGTACCAAATTGCCTTTTATTGAAGAAAGTCTGAGGTCTGAACATGAAAGATAAGATAGTGGACATTGACATAGTCTATGCAATTTTTCTACAGGAGTCTTCACCAGTGATCAATGACCACTACTAATAGAAATATGGTTTCAATTCTCCCTGTGACAGATGGTCTAACCTATACTCTCAGGAGATATGTTTTCCCTGTCAACCTTTTTTTAAAAAAATGTATGTGCTGGTGTTTTGGTCCAATTTAACAACTATATTACCCTGTTGGTGCTGTTCTGAAGCACCACATCTGCTTTTATAGTGAGTTTGTGTTTTTCGTATAAAGTGATATATATAGTCCTTTCCTAGAAAGTATTTTCAACTCAGATTTCAACATAGTCATTTCAAATCCTGAAGGAAAACATTCAAAAAATTCAATATGCTTTTCTTTTACAACTAAGATCTGTTATCCATCAAGTGTCGTGCAGATAATTTAGTGTAAGTTGCTTAATTGTTTCAATAGAGTATAATGGCCCTATCTTTAACTATGACATAATTCAATCAAAAAGGATTTGGGGGTCATCCATTATATTGTCAAAAATCTCTTTCCTTTTCCTGCCTCTCAGCCGCTCAACTTGACAGTCAAACTGGCTGAGCTAAAACTCAAATCCTGTCTGAGTAGGATTCCAAAATGCTATGATCCTATGACATAGCCAATTAGGAAATTCTCCAGGTTATCATGGCTGATTTTCTGGATATTTATCTTACATTATATCATAATGTCTATATATTGCCTGCCTATCTGCATGGAGTTTTGATTTCTCTCCTAGTTTCCAGCTGTCTAGACTTAAAATCCTTCTTCTTTTCTGTATTTCAGTGGTATCTTTTCTCTTACCTAAGAAGAGTTCAAAACTGTATTGGCTATTTGGAAATCAAAGTTAGGGATATGTTTTTAACAGACTCACTACTGTTTCATTTGGAAATTTTACCTAATTCAAAGGAACAAGATGATGATTTATTAACATGTTGCTTTGTTGCAATGATACTTTTTTAAAACAGTGTATGACCTTGAGTATGTATTTTAAATTCTGCATAGTAAACCTCTTTATGCTTCTTTGAAAAGAAACAATGGACATAATAAAAATTGCACATAATAAAACATAAGAAGAGCTGAAATAATTGAAACTCTGTTGTTACCAAGAAATGAAGGATCACTATTCTTCAGAAAAACTTTAATGCAATCAAATGATAATATTTATTCAGGAAAATTTAGATATAAATGACGTATAACCAAAATATGCAGTGAATAGTTGAAATTTAAAAATTTATATTATAGCAAAAGACATATTGCCATAAAATACTCTCCCTTCACTTCCAACGTACTTATCGTGTTGTTTCAGCTACATTCTGAAACAGTTCTAGAAGTCCTCTTTAACGTCTTAACAAGATATGGTCAAAAAAATGTTAAATGTTGCTGCTGAGTGCCACACAATGGAAAAGTAGGGTTGTAAAAATATTACGGTGTGTCCTCATCCACCTCATTCACCAGATGTAACATCACGCAACTCCCAGCTCTTCCTCAACGTCAAAATGACCATGAAAGGTAAACTCTTTGAATTGATTCAGTACAGGGAGGAAGCCAGGACAGTAAAACTAAAGACGCTCAGGAAAGAGGAATTCTAGAACTACAATAATGGCAATAAGAGGTGGGCAAATGTGCTCAAAGCAAGGAGGAGTGCTTTGGAGGGTGGTTAATGGTAATGCATCTTTCACTGTAATGTTGTTTTATTTTAAACATTCACAATAGTTTTCTATTACATGTCAGAAAGATAGGCGTGAGCACACACACACACACACACACACACACACACACACACACCGACCTGTAATTTCAGTCTCAAGTATTCAAGTTATTTTTTTTTTCAAACATCAGCAGAGATTTTGAAAGAAACTGAACTGAATCAGGGCCTTCTTTCTCCCAGCCGGTGAATGACCACCTAGCTCAGTTTTTTTTTCCCTTAAATTCTTCTATTGGTACATTTTAGGTATACAATATCAAGTTACTTTTAAGTGAAATATTTTAAAAATAAATTTGTGAATTCATCTATCAGGAAGAAGAATACAGTAAGCTTGATTTTGCCTGATTATTTAGCTTTGGGCCTACAGTTTATCCAAGCTCTGATATTTACATATTCTGATTTACCTTTAATCCCCAAATTAAGTTTCACAAGTTTTCTTAGATACTAATCTGATTCCTCAAATCTACCTTGATTTCCCTAGGATCAGCTCCTTATTCTCCATTGTCCATAGCCCTGTCATTAGAAATATATAAATACACTCTGCCTGTGGTTTGCCTTGTGGTTTGCCTGTGGCTGTGGAACAAAACACCTAGTATATTTTAATATGATAAATGGCCAGGATCCACATCAAACAACCTAAATCAGAATTTTTCTGAAGAATGTCTGGACATCAATATTTCTGAAAGTTCCCTGGGTTTGAGAATAACTGCTCTAATATATCAGCTATTATTGGAGATATTTCCTGACCACAAGAGTATTACAACCAAGGGACGAGATAAAACATTTTTTTTAAACTCCATTGACCACATGAAGACAATTAGATAAGGTCCTTCAGGCATGGATTCTGAAGTCAAATAAATGGGGGCTCCATTTTGCATCTACTGCTTGTGAGATATACGACTGTGAACAAGTTCTGACTCAATTACTTCGTTTGTAAAATACCGAGAGTACTTCTTAGAGTTCTCAGAATTAAATGATATAACATAGCTAGAACTCTGAGAAGCACCCATCAAAAAGCATTGACCATCAAATAATACAGAGTAAAATTTCAAATTAACAAATACAAATGCTGCAACAAGAAGAAGACTGCAGTGAAGACTGGAATTGTTAGGAATGAGTTTGTGGTAAATGAAGAGTTAAAAGTAGATCATAAAGGATGTAGAGAAATTTTATATAAATGTAACTGTGGCTATGCCTATACAAAATTATGGATCAAAAAGTCCAGCTACGGTAGCTCAGTAAGTTAAAATACTAATTTAAATTGTGCTAAATTGCTATTTTCACAGGATTTACCCCGTATGTTCAAAATTTTATAGATTGACTATGAACATACTTTTCTATCATTTGAATTCAAACAGTTCTTGTACAAGGATAAAATTATATCCAAATGTTACTAAAAGAGTGACCAACCATTTTAGCTTTCCTGGGATTAAAAATTTTTCCTAGGACATAGGACTTTCATGCTAAAACCATGATTTTCTCAAACAACCTGGTATTCTTGATCACCTTAGATGCTGATAATCACACATTTAATCACATTTTATTCATGGCCTCATTACCTAAATAAGTTCTCTCACTACAGTCTATCCATTATCCGGATCAGTTTTATTCAAAATCTGGCTAAGCTTCCTGCAGCTCAGGTACCATTGTTTCTGCTGATTCCCTGAGCCAGCTTGTCTTGACTTTTCATTGATTCTTTCCCTGATTCTCCCTGTTCTACTCAAGTGGAATTAGTTTCTGCTACTGGCAACTAAGATCCTTATTAAAATAGGCAAATCAACAAGAAGAATTCTAAGATGCTATGGTTATGCATTATCTAATCTTTCTATGAAAATAAGTATATTTCATGGAGCAATGTTGTCTCATGGGGCCATTGCACATAGTAGGTCCTCTAAAAATAGCTTCGATGATTTATTTTTTTTCACTCAGGAAAATTGATACCCACCAGCCAGTGCAGAAATAAGTCTGCGATGCCTCTTTGTTAAGGCAAAGAGAAAAACTGGGAGCAGAAACCCTGGAAAACAGCCAGAGAAACACATTATGCATTTAAAAGCTAGCTTCTTTTAAAATAGGAAGAAAGATTTGAGAACTTAGCAAAACTATGAAAATAAAACACTCTTACTAGTCAAAAGTGGTATGTTTTCAGGTGTTAGGAAGTTTATTGGAATGAATGATAGCTGAGAAAATTCAAAGAAGCAAATTTTTCAAGTTGTGTTTCTTTCATTAGTTAGGACACTCCCAAAAATGTGTCAGTCAACTTTCCCAGAGTATCCTCTCATCATAGATGCCTGCTGAGAGACATTTCATTCTTACTCATTGTATTTCCCTTGGAGAACACTGTCCTCAGGTTTTCTCTATATTTTTTGATGTATTTGTTTTTAAGGCATTTGTTCTCTTGATGCTATGGCCTAAAACTATTCCAGGTTTATGTTTCTCAAGTCAGTTTTATTTTTAAGCTCAATCTCTCAAAACAAGAATGTCAGAACATTTCCTTTTTTAGCTTCTTTCAAGGCTCCCAAACTATTGTGAAATGGTGGATTATTTTCTTCTTAGGGAGTTTCTTTTTAATTTAATAATGTTTTTTAGTTAAAAATGCTCATTTAAATGGAATGAATATGAGAAAAGGAAAAAATAGAAACAAAGTCTTTGTAAATAGGGAGGGGTGGAGGGGCTGAAGGGAGGGCAGGGGATGAGGAAAAAATAAGAACCAAGATAGATTATGTAAAGGTACAAATTTCCAAAAATGAATGTCATCATACTGCATACCTAAAATGTACTGAAAAAATTAATTTTTAAAATGCTCATTTAAAATAAATAGCATACCCCTCAGTTGTTAACCAAATGAACTAAAGAAATCCATGTACATATTTCTCCTATCAAGACTGAGAAACAGTGAAAACAGCAAATATGAAATCCATAGTTGCCATTAGGAAACAGTTTTAGGTTTTCCTAAGGGACAAAGAAGTTGAAGACACAGATCTGGGAACTAAAAATACATTCTACATTTTGCTCGATTAATAAGATAATATTATTAAGCTGGATATGGCGATACATGCTTTAATCTCAATGGGAAGCCGAGGCAAGAAGATTGAAAGTTTGAGGCTAGCCTGAATTACCAAGTGAGACTTGAACAAAACAAAAGAAAGCAACAAAAAAAAAATAAGAAAGAGAAAAGAAGAAAGGGCGCATAGAAGAGGAAAGAAGGGAGGAGTGGAGAGGAGAAGAAAGAAAGGTTATTACTAGTCCAGTGTCATAATATTACCTGAAAATTATCAAATATGCATTTTCCCTACATTTTAAAAAACACAGGACTGATTTTTTTCAAAATTAATATCCTCTTTTCTTCCCTCTTTGTTTCTTGTCTTAATAATATATTCAAAAGGCCATTAGATGGTTCCAATCACGAAGAAGAAAAGCCTGGCAGGGTTGAGACAAAGCAGTCCTTCAAATAGGCCACCGGCCACTTGAACAAGTAAATGAATAAAATGAGAATGGAAAGCAGATTTCTCATTGAAAGAGAAATAAGTCATAAATACAAAAAAAGGTAAACCCAGATAAGGGATAGAGAGAGAGAGAGAGAGAGAGAGAGAGCGCGTCTAGCTCTGTGCACTGAGAGGGCCTGGGAAGAATAATACTCCATTAGCAATGTGTACACACTTGCCATGTGTCATTAATTTCTCATTGCTGGGACCACATACCCCATCAGTTAAGGAAGGAGAGGTTTATTTTGGCTCACAGTTTTTAGAGATTCCGGTCCACAGTCAGCTGGCTCCAAGGCAGTGCAGCATGGAGAAGGGCATGCCAGGAGAGACCTTACGGTGTAGCAGGCAGGAAGTAAGAAGAGATAGAGAGAAGGAGAGGGATACAAGCCCCTCCAGGCCAGGCTCAGAGCAAACCACTTCTTCCCACCAGGCTTCACCTCCCAACATCACACCCAGATATAAACCCATGTATGCACTAATCCAGTGGTGAGTATCACACTCCCATGATCCAGTCACACCCTAAAGTCCCACCTAAGATCATATGAGGCTTTTAGGAATGTCTAGATATAAACCATAACACTAAAACATGGGAGGTTCCATGCATTACATAACTAATTTTAGACTAGGGCAAGAAAGTTACCAAAAAGAAAGTCTTGAATGTGCTATGGAAAAGTTAAAGAAAATGATGGGACCATGTCAAAGAGATACAGAAGCCAACTTGAAAGGGGACCCCACTAGAGGCCAAATCTGGGTCAATTTAGTACAGAAATACTTAGGGATAGTAACAGATTATATCCAGCAGGATCAAATAGAAATTCATAGATCAATACTGGTAAGAAAGAAGGAAGGAAGGAAGGAAGGAAGGAAGGAAGGAAGGAAGGAAGGAAGGAAGGAAGGGTGTCACTAAAATGACAACTAATAAATACAGTAGAAATGATGAAATTTGAAGATTGCTACTTATCAACAATAATCTTAATAATTACTTGAGATAAGAAACATCCACAGGATACTACTTAAAACTCATGAGTGAAAGTTGCATAATGAGAGATATACATATAGTGTCAAAGCATTTCCCCATAAAATATACACTAATTATAAAAAAAGAAAAGCTCTACTCTACAGTGGATTAACCTGGAGGACATTATCTCATTCCACTGTTCAAAGATACATTATGAGTCATAGGACTTGATGGGCTACAATGACAAGGGCATAGGTCACTGCTGCAACATTTATAACCTGGATTAATAAAAGGAATCATCAGAAAACCCCAAATAAGTACCCTGTAATCTTCAAATATCTTTAGGTTTTGAAGATCAAGAAAGGATTTATGAACAGTTCTAGATGGAAGGAAATTGAAAACGTATGATAAATGCATACAATGAATGATTTTAGATTGCATCCAATGGCCACAAAAGACATTATTATTTAGCAAAACTGTTTTACAAATAAACATTTTATGAGAATGTCCTGTACTGTTCTTACAACTTTTCTATAAGTTTGTAATTGTTTCAAAAGAAAATGTCCAATTTTAAAACAATTATTGACAAGGAAGCAAAGGCAAAATATCTGCTGATGTCAAAAGCTAATTATTACATGAGTGGATATTACAATATCAAATTACATTCAAACATTTTTCCCTCTCTGTCTTCAAGTAGAAAAAAAATATCAACTCACAATGTCAAGGCTTTTGTATCTAGACTGCTGGATTAAATTTTGGCACTCTTGTATCAATTGCTCAAAAATATTGTGGATTACAGACACTCCTTCTTTAACAACCGAGTTCTATGCCCACAACTAGGTCATTATATGAATCAGTCATTAAATGAGGATTTGCATATTGTATGTACATTACAATATTTAGAACAAAGAAATGATCAAAGGAAACTCTAACTTGATAACTTTGTTTTTATTTGCATAACTCTTACATGCAGTATTGTAATGTATAACAGAACATAAATTATAGTACTGTACTGTACAATCATCAAAAATTACAGTACTATATAAACAAGGTATACTGTACCCAAAAATACATTTATGCTGTATCAACAAGAACTGTACCAAAAAAACAGATGGATCATTAGTTCAAATGGTGGCTTGTAAGTCCAAATAATGAGATTTGGCCTTAAGTCTGACAATCATTAAACAGATTAGTCAGTAAATGAGGAATATCTGTATTAGACATCATATTATAGAGATAGTTTAATGAAAAAGATTTTTCTTAAGAACACACATTCTCCAATTGCCTTAAGAATAAAATACGGCAGCCATCAACAAATCATCACATTAGCTGGGTTCAGGCAATTTTGATCACTCACATGTCAGAAAAGGGAGGGATGAAAATTTTTCAGAAAATCCAGGATATTTTATGATATAGCAATGATTTAGAAAGTCCTCATCAATAATCATGGTTGCAAAACTGATGCAATCTAGATATGATCTTTAGTAAGTCAATAAAGCATCTATTCCTATATTTCCTCACATGCCCTTTCCACCATCTTAGCAGCCTCCATGAATTCTTCAAGATTACATTAATCACATGGTTGGTAATGCTGCAAGCTGTGTTTTCAGTGTGCGATTTTGGCTCATTCATGAAGAAGCTTCTGAAGGCCATTGCCAGGGACCAATGAAACTAAAATACTACCTATAAGATATCACAGAAGCATGAACCTGCTTAATTCTGTAAAAATCACTGGAAATGCCAAATATCCTTGACTATAAAACTGGCATTAATGAAGCCACTGCTCTGTCTGCCTCTGCAGTAAACACTGTGGAGGACTGAAAGACAAAGTATACTGTGAAGGAGCTTATTAGCCAGGAGTGTAGGACAAAACACAGAGCCAAGAATAACAGTGACAATCATTCAGAAATGTATACATAACACTTGAGAAAATATGTGGACCTGTATGATATGATATATTTCTACATATCAAAATGTTTCAAAGGTTGCATCACTTTTTAATGTTTGTTTATATCTGAGAAATTATTTACCTCCAAATGAATTGGTTTTATTACCACCCAAGGAATTGTTGCAACCAAATAGTTCTTAGAAGTGAGCCCCATAAAAAGGGTGCATTGATAAAATTTTTCTGACCCTTGGGTAAAGCCATTCTGCCTGTATCACATGTGATTAACAGTTCTCACAAGCCCATGTTCCAAATCACTCCCCTCTGCACCAAAACAGGCAAGCCATAGATTTCTTTGGATATTGAGGCAATACAAGCAACCTCATGGTCCAACCTGAATATCCAAAAAATGTTAAGTAGCTTACTTTTCCCCAGTATCGGACATTATAGAAATAATACATATTTTGAAGACACTTATCTTTTCATGAATGCCGTCTTTATTTGTACAACGTATTTAGTGAATGTGCCTAAAATACAATAGGTTACAGATATTTCTCATTTAATAACCAACTGAGGTCCATTCCTGCAACTAGGTCATTAAATAAATTGGTTTCTAAATGTGGAATTGAATATGCTGTAATATGTACATTACAATGTTCAGAACAAGAAAATTTTCATAGGAAATTCCAACCTGATGTCTTTGCTTTTATTTGCATAACTCGTACACGCAATAATGTAAGTATAACAGAACATAAAACTACAATACTGTATAGTGTAATTGGCAAAAATTACAGTATTGTATAAATAAGTTATACTGTACCCAAAAAAAGGCTCTGAGAATCTATCAACAGGATGTACAGAAGTGTACCAGAAAAAAGACTGGTCATGAGTCCAAGCAACAGGTCATACATCCAAGCAGTGTACCTTGGTCATAAGTCTGAAAGTCATCAAACAGGTGAGTCATTAATGTCGTACTTATCTTTAGTTTGAGTTTTTCAGATGATTAACTATGATATTAAATATTTTTCCACACAGGAGGTGAGCCGCTCCCAGCACACAAGAGGAGGCTTGGGGGCCCAGCACATCGGAGGTGAGCTGCTCCCAGTGCACAAGAGGAGGCTTCTGGGCTGCCATACCACCCCCGCCAGCACACAGGAGGTGAGCCTCAAGGGCGCCAGCAGCACCCCCCACCTTTGAAATGAGAAGACATGTAAACAAGTCTCAAAACCGGACTTCCAGATCATCTATAGCAACCCCAAAGGGAAACTAGGTGGAACACTCTGATACTCAACCACCTAGACTCCCTGAACTGGCAACAAAAGAGGATCTGGAAAAAATGAAATCAAATAATTTCTGAGATAACAGCAGAGATTGTACTCATAGTGAAAGACATGATTAATAAATCTAGAGAGGAGCTCAGAAACATGATGGAATCCCAACATAGGAAACAAATGAAATCCATAAAACAGATGCAAACAGATTTCCGAGAGATTAAAAATTCTATTGAAAGTCTACACAGCAGAATGAGCCAATGTGAGGACAGAATTTCAGATATAGAAGATAAGATTGCAATT
>NW_004624837.1:2497504-2554556 GCF_000247695.1 Heterocephalus glaber | reverse complement strand
CTTTAATAGGTGCTATTCAAATTTTATATTTCCTCCAGAGTTAGTTTCATTAATTTGTCTTCCAATGTACTTCTTAGAAGTTATCAAATTTATTTCAAAAAAGATTTTTGTAATATGCTTTCTATATCTTTTTAAATTCTGTAAAATCTGTGGTAATATCTCCTAGATCTTGATATTGTAATTTTAAAAATGTATAATTGATAGTGTGTAATAGGAAGAAAAGGTCCAAAGGAGCAGGGAAAGTGGGAGGGGTAGGGAAAAGGAAAGAAGAGAAAAGAAAATATATAAGAAAAGGAAAAAAATGGAAACAAAGTCTTTGCAAATAGGGGAGGGTGGAGGGGTTGAAGGGAGGGCAGGGGAAGGGGAAAAAATAAGAACCAATGTACTCATGTAATGGTACAAGATCCCAATGATGAATGTAACTGTTTTTTATACCTAAAATGTACCAGTAAGTTTAATGGAAAAAAAAGAAAGCTCCTTCAAAAAAATGCAAATAAACTCCAAACAACTGTTTGTTCCCATTGTAAGCATAGAACTTATCACATATCAAGTGTAAAAATACAAGTACCAAAATTCAAAAACAGTTAGGAAAATAATCAATAAATAAAATCTCCTTGGTGACATCTAAAAAAATATAGAGGTCTTATTGACTTTTGTCACCATACAAAGCTCCTTGTAAAAAGCTTAAGTATTATACAAACTTTCCCTTGAAATTTTAGGTAATGTACATAGAGATAAGTGTTATGGTATGTACCTGCCCAGCAGGCTGTATAGTACAATAAAAGACTGTAGATTTAAAAAAATACTTTTCATATCCATTTCCAAATTGATTATTTTGAATAATAGAACAATAAGGCAAATTCTCTGTATGGTTATGAGTCTATGTAATCTCTGAAAACTAAAGAAAAGAAAGAAAGAATTTCCCAGTATTTTTCAAGGAGCAGAGGTAGACCATGCAAATAATAGTAAAGCTTACTCTAATTTTTCCATCCTCACTCACACCTTCAAAGGCAGTGCCAGTCCATTCATGAAATCACAATAAATGTTACTCTTTCCCCTGTATGATCTGCTGCGTCATTTAAATGTAAGTCTAGATAGGTTAGTTTTTTCATTTCTTCAAAGGAACAATATTTTATAACAATTGCTACTTGTAAACACTTTATGGTAGCTCTACATAACTATGAAACCAAAACAAACATAAAGTATGGAAAAAATCATATACCCATTAAAATTCAACTGTTAGCATCGCTTAATGTCATAAATCATGCTATATTTCTGATACTACATCCTTAATTTTGAAATTGAAAGTAGAAAGGTATATTTGTGAGTTTAATTGGTTGCTTGTTAACGTGATTTTTAAATTTTGGGCAAGAGAGATAATCTATCCAAAATATCAATGCTAACTAATGAAAAACTGCCCAATCAGTATTTATGACTGATGTACTAATAATTTACTGCTTTGTTCACCCAACACATATGTATTGTGTTAGTCACTGTCTTAGGTTCTGAAAGTATTACTAAGAAATATGGAGATGAGACAAATAAGATAAGACATCTGCTCAAAAGCTGAATATGGAATTACCACAGCTTCTTTTTGAGCCCAATGCTCTTACAGCTCTTACCAATATCAAATTATTAGAGGAACATTATAGGCACAGTGTTTCCTGAAGTCAGTTTGCTTCTACTTTTGGGGAATTCCATTTTAAGCACAAAACTCAATCCTTAGTTGCTATGACATCCAGTATATTTTAGATGTAATTATGGCGAATGTATGCTATAAAGTATAGATGCACTTTATCCAGACTTTAAGTTTTAGTCTTAAGACAGAGTACATTATATTATTGATAATAAATATTTATTGAATTAAATAAAATGTGAACAAATACATGTTTGTGTCTTTCCTAGTAATCCAGTCTCTTAATTAACAATAGTATATTTAACCAAACAAAGGCTACCATTGTATGATCATCTTTATTAATGTTTGCATATGTGAGGAATCACATTGCTATCAGGCCACTTGCAACTTTTAAAAAGTTGTAAGGATAGAGAAAGCCTGAAATTTGCTAATTTCTTGACATTGAAAAGGAATTTTGCATTGAGTGGGTCTGTTAATCCAAAAGAATCCCTGCCAAAATGTACCCAAGCTGCCTTTTCCTTGGATGCCAAATAGCCTTCAAAACAATAAACTCATGGGGAACAGGGTGTCCAGACAAAAAGAACTCATAAATTCCTAATACAATTAAATTAAGAGAGGGACAATACAAGCTGATACTTGAAAATTCAAAATCAATCTTTACCCACAGCCTTGTAGAAAAACATCATTTCCAAAGTAGATTATGTATTTCACATCAAGAAATCAATTATCTATGCATATTAGTCATAAGACAAGTAAGAGATTCTTCTCCATTCTGATGGCTCACTTCATTAAAAAGAGATATTTCCAGGATAGGTTAAGCTTTTGAAAAATAAGAATAGTTTCACTTTAGAGCTCCATCTGCTCTCAGATAGAGTAGAACCAATGAAATAGATACTCTTCAAAGAATACTAATCAAATTTGTATATAAACAGTGTTGCACTCCAATTTCTGTCAGTTTGGAGACAAGACACTGAAAGTTCTACATTTTTTCAAAGTTAGTCGTAGGTTAGAGGAGAATTAGTAGTGAGAGTATTCTTATAATTATGACATTTCCAAGGTTAAAATATAAGGCTGTATTTTATCTATCCCAGTGTGTTTTTGCAAGTATTACTCCCATAATATCATCATATAAGCTCAATTTATGTAGGCATTATATTTTGATGATCAAAGTACAGAGTTTCTCTCTTCCTTCTGTAGGGAAATTAGGTTAGAAGTGGGCTTATGTTTCATGTTTTGGTGTACATGAAATGACAATATGGACTGCAGTCAAAATTTTAGAAATCAAAGTCATGGTTTTTTTCTCTCTGTGATAGCTAAGTCTTAACCAAGCACTGTTGTAATTTAAACTTGTGAGTAACTAAAGACTAATATATATATATATATATATATATATATAAACAATTTCTATTATTCATAGCATCATAAGATAATAGAGTCAGCCCAAATCTTGACTTGCAGCAAGAGCATAACTAAACCAATCAAGGCATTATCTACTTACTTATTTCTCCTTTTTAAGGCTTGGCTTTTCCCTTTTTAATCTGTATTTTCACAGTCTTACTCTCCTGAACTTTTACTACAAATGTTTCCAAAAAATCTCTAGAAGTAAATTATTTTTAAAGAAAAAAACTTCTAATAAAATAATCATTTCTTAAGCATTTTATAGACGTGCACAGTTGAGCCTCTATTCCCAGTTCCCATCTTGGTAGATTTAAATAACCACTGATTTGAATAATTGCTGATGGAAAATATTTGAAGAGAAATTGCATCATTACTGAATGTATGAACTTTTTTCTTGTCATTCTTCCTTAAACAATACAGTATAGCAACTATTTACAATAGCATTATCATTGCATTAGGCATTATAAGTAATCTAGAGATGTTTTTAAATATAGGAAGGATATGCATAGGTTATATACAAATAGTACACTATTTTATATAAAGAACTTGAGTACTTAGGGATATTGGTATCACAGGTATCTTGGAACAAATCTCCTGAGGATACTGAGGGAATGATTGTACTTAATGTTTTTTCCAAAAGCATATTTGTAAAGTTTCTATTTTTACGTGACAAGTATATTCCTAAGTTTCTATTTCCCTTCTCAAAAACAACAAAGTCAAAATTAATATCTTTTCATTCAACAAAATTTTGAAACAAAATTTTAATAGGATCATAAATTTCCAGTTGTACAAGTGCATAATTGAGTTGTTTTTTTTTAAGGCTGCAGAAGAGAAGTATATCGCGTAAGATTGCTTAACAGCCTACTGGTGATTAAACTGAAGAAAAAAAGATGCATTAAACATCCCTTGTCAGAATATTTTAGAGCACAGCTAATTTCCCAAGAGCCAGGTTCTATAGAACTTGCACCTTTTACATATATATATTAAACCATTGGAGAGCTTATTGGTCAGTGCTCTGTTATAGAGGGAAAGAAACCAAAATCACTCATTAACTTATTAATTTATATACTAGGATGATCCAGGTAGTGTCCAGCACAGCTCAGTTCAAAGAAGTCATAACACCATTAAATCCTTGTCTATGCTTCCCTTTTTGTTGCTTTTACTGTCAGTGTGGCTCTTCTCTGACATTCCCACTTTCTCCTGGTGACCTCTGAATGAATATACATATATTCATTCCAACTTCCTGACTTACTGAAATTTAGACTCTCATCTGAATTAGCACAATACCTACATAAAAGGTTTTCTTGCATTAACCTCATACACTATATTTCACACCATTTCCACCAGTGTTACTATTACAAATTTGATCATGACACAAAAGAAAGAAATGGCCATGAGCTGACAATTTTTGAATCTGGGTTATATGTAAATGAGAGTTCATTATACTACAGTATGCATTTGTGTGTGTAAAAATACACATAAAATATAATTCCAAAACAAATTTACATGATAACTATAAGCTGAGATAGTAATGATTTATATGAAAGTGTTTCTCATCGATTTTGTGATATTAAGCACCTTGCTTAGAGTCAAACAGATAAAGGTATTTTGTGTACCTGTTTAGATCTCTCATAGGATCCTGATTCTTTATATTGCTAAGTCAAATTTCACCTTTTCCCTGGAGAAAAATTAATCAATACAAGGAACTGAAAACAGGGAAAAACAAGCAAAACCAGAAATTGAACATGAATACTTATTTCCATCCCAACCCATGTGAATCTTGTAATAAATTATTTAAACTTTGGAAACAGTCTCCCAATGAATGAAATTATAGTTATTATTTATTCTAAACACCACTGGAACAATCCTTCTTCCAGTAGTATCATTATATAAGTGCAAATTGCAGTTAAGCAAAACAAAAGTGGAGCTCATTTAGCAAAACATACTAACCAAAGCCTTGCAAACTGGCACATGTTCACCAGTTGACTACAAATCAAAGTGTTCACAAATTTGCTCATATAGCACCAATCATCAACCTTGAGAATATAAACACTGATGTTTCTTCTAGCCTTGACAAAATTCCAAGGATCGTTCATTAGGCTGGTTTAGATGAGTTTAGAGCTCACAAATCCTTTTACTGGAAAACTGAAGGCAAGTCAATTAAAATAATGGCTATTGGGATTTGACTTGCCTTGCATCCACCCTCTTTTTTGTAGTGAGATTATCTCAATTTTCCTTTAAGAAGCAATCTGTCCTCAACTCTCAGTTCACCTTCAGGTGGTAATAATACCATCCTCTTCTTGACAATGGTCATCCAATCAATGAATTCCATCCCATACTTCCAACAATAAATTTGGGGATAGCATTTTTTCCCAAGTAATCCTAAGACATGTGTAGCAAATATTAGGATATAGAAGTCATCTTTCCATCAGGGTTACCAACTAAAGATGACATGAGTCTGAAGCTACTGGAGGTCACCACGGGAAAGGTACAGGGAGTGGGAATGTTTGAGAAGACCCACACTGAGAGTAAAACCAACAAAAAGGGAAGCATAGACAAGAATTTAAGTGTTTTGTGATTCCTTTGAAGAGTCTGAACTCAGCTGGGCTGGGCATTACCTGGATTCTCCTAGTAAACAAATTAATAAGTTAATGAGTAATTTTGGTTTCTTTACTTTGATAATAGAGCACTGACCAACAAACTCTCCCATGGTTTACTATATCTTGATGTTCTTTGGCATAATGATAGTACTAATAGCACTATTGAACAGAGTTAATAAATTAATAAATTAATACCTTAGTACTGTGCTTGTACAAGATCCAATTGATAAGTGGATATTTAAATTTTTAAATTTTTATTATAGCAAAAGACACATTATCCTTAATCCCTCACACAATACTCCTCACTGCTTCGAATATGTGTCTCTCAACCTTCTTGTCAATTTCCAAAGCAATTCTGGAAGTTCTCTTTCATGGATGTCTTTATTCGTGCTGTCATGGCCTCCTTGATGCCTTGAATTGATTCAAAATGCTACCTTTCATGGTCAGTTGGGCTTTCAGGAAGAGCCCATAATTATACAATGCCAGATACAATGAATAATGTGGATGATGACATGCCATAATATTTGTACGAGCCTGTCTTTCTGTTGGATGGCACCTAGCAACAGTATTCAGTAATTTTTTTTTCATACCTCACAAACACACGGCAGAGGACTTCCAAAACTGTTTCAAAAAGAGGAAAGAATGATGAGATAAGTGTGTTCAAAAGAACAGGGAGTATTTAGAGAAGAATTAATGGCAATGTGTCTTTTACTGCAACATTTTAAATGTATACATTCATTATATATTTAAATCACATGTTGTATATAGTAAATGCTTGGTAATATTACAAATAAGTATTATAAGTGTTGATACTTTAAAATATTTAAATTTCAAACACTCGAACAGATGGCTGTGCCTATTTCACCCCCAGCACCACCAAGTGAAGAATACTCATGTGGTAAAATCATTTCATATTTTGAACACACAGAGAAGCATTCCCATGGCTTAATCATATTTAAAGCTTATACTAAATGACTCCAGTAAAATGTCTATTCAATGTGATTTAATAATGGCATTTTATAGAAATTAAAGCAACACTTTCTAATGACGCTGGAAGTTACTTTTGACTTCATGTAGAGTTTATCTTCTTTTTCAGATCTGATGCTATTGCCTTCAGCATTAGTTGACTTCTTCTAATGCTTCCATTACATTAATTATTTTCCAGCACTAGTACCTATGATTTAGTGACTTACACATTGTCACTATCAGGTCCTTCAGGCCCTGACTTTTCTATTTTAAAACTTCACACTCTGGGACGGGGATTTAGCTCAGTGGTTTCGCCGCCTGCTGTGCAAGTGCAAGGACCCAAGTTTGATCCCTGGTACCAAAAAAAAAACAAAAACAAAAAAACCTTCACACTCAATGGTCCTTTCTATAAATCCTCAGATTCCTTATTCTTTTTTCCCCATAATGACATTCATCTGAAAGCCATCAAACCTGTTTACACGCAGTTCTTCACCTATGTACTTTATTGCTTTGTATAACAAGCTACACTGGCTACTGGAAAACAACTATGAAAAATGTGATTTACTTGATTTATTTTTATGACCACAAATAACAAATAAGTTCTCACCATTTCAAGGCAATCCTTTCATGTTTTCCTAGTCATGTTATTTTTCCATTAAAAAAGAAAGTAAAGACTTTTGTACACATTCTCCTGCTCTGCACATTTCACTAGGAAATAGATATAATCAGAATAGAATTTCCTCATTCACTCAGCATCAAAATTTAAAGTTTACCTGCATCTGTACTTAAGGATATAGTATTCTCACTTATCACAATAGATAAGCTACTCCTTCTCCTGTCCGTGGGCAAGCTCCATTTAGGTACAGCCTCTATATCCTCTCTTATTCAAAGAATTTGCTTCTATAATTTTCTACTTTCTCACACATCATCAAATTCTCCTTTAACTCATATTCACAGCAGTGTGTGGACTCCAACATAGAAACATTTTGTGTCATTTAGTTTAGAGTTAGGATAAATCTCCTTCAATCTGGGTACACAACCTATGGTATATTTGCTAGTCCCTTGCAGTTTGATGTGGCCATTTAACTGAGTGCCCGAAAATAGAATGTGACCAGAAACAATGTATTCTACATCCAAATTTGTCTTTTAAAAAATCTCATGAGCACATCCTCTATCAGAATCCCTTATCTTCTCAGTATACCCAAGGTAAATCTGGAAGCTATATATTGAGATTAGGAAAGCCTCTGTCAGCTTAGTAACAGTAACAGTGAAAAGGAACTTATTGGTTAAGGTTCTCTAGAGAGACAGAATTGATAGAAAATATAGGTATAATTATGGAATGGATTTATTAGGTAGCTTTACGGGATCAGAGACAGTTGAGTCCACAATGGCCACCTGCCTGATCCAAAGGTGCAGGATCCAGAGCTGCTGAGCTCAAGAAGATGGAAGCCACAGAAAAGGAGGGATCAAAACCAAAAAAAAAGAGGGATCAAAGATCCAGCAGCAGGCCAAGGTTGAAGACCTGGAAGCTTCCCGAAAAGATGCTAGTATGAGACTGTGATAGAAGGCTGAAAAGCTGGAGACTGGTGTCCAAAGGCAATGGCAGAAGAAAATGCACACACCTAGGTAAACTAGAGCTTATGAAAAATGCACAGACTCCCTTCTTTCCCTATTGGCTGGCGCCACCCACAACTAGGGTGGGTCTTCCCCCTCATTTTGCAGGCCTATTTGCCAATCTCCACAGACATACACATAGATCTGTGCTTTACTAACCTGTTAGATTTTTCTTAATCCAATCAAGTTGACATATTGTGATTAATGGTCATAATCCACCCCTTGTCAACTTGACCTCCAGACACATTTCTTTAAACCATAGTTAATCTGCAAATACAATAGCAAATTCGTAGTTATGCCTAGCATGTCACAACTATCCTGTGTATAATGCACTGATGTCATCCCCAAAATAGAAGGCAAAGCTCTTTTTTCGGGGGAGGGGGGATGCTTACTCTTATCCTGACCCTTCATAATTTAAATATTATAATGTAGTGTTAGCAATACTTAAGTACTTATACTGTCAATTAATTTCATGTGACAAAGAAAGAAAACAAAGATGACTACTTAATATATGTGTGTATATGCATAAGCATATTAATTAATGAGATAGAAAAGAAATATTTGTGACAATTGTAATCCTTGTTTCTGAACTGGTCTTATGATCATAGCTGGTATTATAACCATCTTCTTCTACTACACATTCTGAATGACTTTGGCCTTCCACAAGCACCTTAGCAGGTCTTGGATCTTTATCTGGTGGGGTGACCCAAACCTTCATTCCTGAAAGGTCTGGGGCATTTGCTTGGATTTGGTTGTAGTTTCTCACTGACCTTAATAACAGAGCATGGTAATTCTAGGAAATGCCCAAAGGACTTGCACACATTCTTCCTTACCTCCATTGAGGAGGAGGAGTCCAGTTTCCCTTTGGTAGTCTGGATAAAGAACCAGCCCCCCATAACACTGTAACTCCCATTTTCACATGTTTCCTTAGGGACATGAAGAGCCCAAAATGCCAAAAGAGAAATATTAATTTCCAATTAAATTAAACTACTGTTATGCCATCTGGAAGGTCAATTCCTCCTTCTGGAGTTAAGATAGCTAGGCCAATGGAGAATAAAGTCATGGAAACAGGAAGCGAAGCTTTGTGACTGGGTCACTAGAGGTAAGGGTAAGTGGTACCCTTCTCATTTCCAGCCCTTGAGTTTTGGACCCATGAATATTGGCTGTGGGAAAATGATGACCATACAACACTAATTTACAGGATATACAGTCTTCTACACAACCTTGCCCCAACCATGCAACTATTGACAACTAGCTGATGTAGTTACTTTTTCAAAAGGCCATTCCACATTTTATCAATTCAGCTGCTTCTGGATGGTGGGGAACATGGTAAGACCAGTAAATTCCATGAGCATGGGCCCACTGCCACACTTCTTTGGCCATGAAGTGTATTCCTTGGTCAGAAACAATGCTGTGTGGAATACCATGATAATGGATGAGGCACTCTGTAAGTCCACAGAAGGTAGTTTTGCAGAGGCATTACATGCAGTGATGGTAAATCTATACCTGGAATGTCTATTTCAGTAAAGACAAAGTGCTACAATTTCCCACGATGGAAGCAGTCTAATATAATCAACCTACCTCCAGATCACAGGCTGATCACCCTAGGGGAATGGTGACATACCAGGCATTCAGTTTTGGCCTATGTTGCTGGCAGATTGGGCACTCAGCATTGGCTGTAGCCAGGTCAGCCTTTGTGAGTGGAAGTCCATGTTGCTGAGCCCATGCATATGCATAACTAATATCTCTGCCACCATGGCCATTTTGTCAAAAGCCCATTGAGCAAGGGCAGGTGGCTGAGGAAAGAGGTTAACTGCCCTTCACAAAATAGGTCTTATCCTCCTAGTTATTAGTTCTCCTCCACTAAGCTTATCTTTTGCTGTACACTTACATAGGATACAAATATCTTCACACCCTTCACCCATATGAAGAGATCTATCAGTACACTTCTTTTCCAAATGTTTTGCTACCAATTTTCCAATCAGGTTCCTTTCAAGGCCCTGATCAGCCAGACCACTGGCTGCAGACAGTGATTTTGTATTTATCTCTACATCTGGCCTTTTTTTTCCAAGAAAAATGATAATTACATGCAGTGCCCAATGTTTTGGTGACTTTGAAGATTTCCTTTCATCAGTTTCCTTCAGAGATGTCACTGAAAGGGGCTGCAGGGCAGTCACTGTCCACATTCAGGTAGAGCCTGCACAATGTGTAGAACCATCTGTAAACCAGGTCCTAGTCTTCTCTTCCTCTGTCAACTGACCATAGGGTACATATGAGGTCATAGGTGTGTGTTGGAGGACAGAAGCCAGAATAGGAGTGGTAGAAACCTTGGCCATTTGGGACACTATTTCATGTAACATACTTTATGTCTTTAGGACCGACCTAGGTCTGATCATATATATACACTTCCATTTGATGCTGGTCTATTGCTATGCACATCCAACCTCATGACTTAGTGAGCCAAGTAGCACCCAGTTCATGATGCATATCTCAGGGTACTTGGTAATGTGGTCTTCCACAGTCAAGAATTCAGTTTTTAATAAGGCCCAGTAACGGGCCATGAACTGTTTCTCAAAGAAAGACCCTTTCTTGCAAATCTTCCACTCTGATTCACCTATGGTGGCCTGACAGAGGCTCCAAATAGCATCCATATCTGCCACTGACACCTTAAGTACCATTGATCTCCTCAATCATGTGGCCCAAATGGTAGATCAGCAGGCAGAGCACCCTGGGCCTGTCGCTCAGCCTTCTTTTTATTTTGGGCCTCACTCAAAACTAACAGCTGGCTGTGTCAGTTAGTAAGTGGGTCAGAGTAACACACCCAGTGTGGAATGTATGGCCTCCAAAATCCAAACAAGCCCACTAGGCATTGTGCCTCTTTGTTGATTGTAGGAGAGGCCAGGTGCAATAACCTTGCCTTACTGGGAATATATCTTCATGCTGAACACCACTGACATTCTAGAAACTTCACTGAGATACAGGGCCCCTGAATTTTAGTTGCATTTATTTCCCATCCTGACATGTAGATGCTTTACTACCAGCAAATCTACAGTGGTTGCTCCCTCTTGCTCACTTGATCCAATTATCATAAAGTCATCAATGTAATGGATCAATGTGATACTTTTGTCTTGTTTTTCTTTTCTTTCTGTGTACTTCAGGCTGTCCTTGAACTCCCTATGTAACCCAGGCTACCCTCACATTAGCATCAATGCTCCTGTCTCAGCCTCCCAAGAGGTAGTAGTATTACAGTGGTACACCACCATATCCAGCCAAACTTGCAGAAGAGAAAGAACATCAAGGTCCCTGTAAACTAAGCTGTGACACAGGGCTGGAGAGTTGATATAGCATTGAAGTAGAACAGTGAAAGTGCCTTTCCAGGTGACATAAAATGTTTCCTGGTAGGATTTATGAATAGGTATGGAGAACAAGGCATTCACCAAATCAATAGTTGTTTGGCATTTGCCAATGCCAATTTGATCAAGCAAAGAAGTCACATCTGGTACTGCAGCCACAATTGGAGCCACCAATTGATTAAACTTACAGTAATCCACCATTATTCTCCAAAATACTTTTTTCTTCTGCACAGGCCAAATAAGAGACTTAAAGGAGGATGTGGTGAAAATAACCACTCCTGCATCTTTCAAGTCCTTTATGGTGGCACTACTCCCTGCAAGCTTTCCAGGGATGTGATATTGTTTTGATTGACTATTTTTCCCAAGCATAGGCAGCTCTAATGGCTTTCATTTGCCCTTTCCACCATAATAGTCCTCCTTTACAGATTAGAAAATCAATATAGATATTCTGCCAAGAACTAAGTATATCTAACTTAATTATGGGAAAGTGACCACAGAATGGATTTGGATACCTTCTAGACTCACAATGGATCAGACCCTGGCTAAAACTTCATTGATTTCCTGACATCCATAGACCTCTACACTTACTGCAGGGCCACAGTGATGTTTTGGATCTTCTGGAATCAGCATTAATTTAGAATATGTGTGAAGAAGTCTGCAGAATATCTGATCATTTCCTTTTCTCCAGTGTACATTAGCCTGGTAAAAGGTCATAGGTTTCTTTGGGGAAGGAGGGAAGAAATAATGATAGAATAACTTCTTGATAGCACAGTGTCTTTCCTCAAGGAGCCCCAGTTCTCCTTCACTCAAAGGATGCTGGGTCTATAAACTTACCCAACCTGAATTTGTTGAGCAGCCATGATTCCCTGCTACTATGATTTGAGATAGATTTTTCTCCATTTTCCCTAAAAGTACTCTGCATATATAAATCCAGTAAAAATTTAGTAGGCTTTTTATCTATTTCACTTCTGAGAATACCATAATTAATTAGCCATGTAATAAGTCTTCACGTGTCAGACCATTTCACTCATTAGTTTGTATCTGTTGTCCATTACAGTGGTAGGTGTCTTAGTTGCCTTCTCATCACTGGGGTAAAATACCCAACACCGACAACTTAAAGAAGTTTATTTGGCTCACATTTTCATAAATTTCAGTTTGTGCTCAGCAGGCTCAGACAGAGAAATGGCACAATGGAAGGGTCTTCTGTGGAGAAATGCTGCTCACATGATGGTGGCCATGAAGCAGAGAGGGAAAGGAAGATCTGAGAAGGAAGATATACCATTCCAGGCCGTGTAGCCAGTGACCTGCCTCTTCTGACCAGGTCCATCCCCTAACTACATATTCAGCTATGGATTCATTAATGGCTTAATCCACTTATGGATATAGTACCTCCATGATCCAATCACTCTCTAAACGTCCCACCTCTAAACACATGATACTTTGGGGGAACATTCTCAATCTAAACCATAACAGTATGCACACTTCACCTTTGGCAGTTGAGCCCTGCTATTTGGCCCCTGCCGCTGCATGATCCAATTATACTCATTGCACTTCAATGTTCCAGTTGAGCAACTGCGGTCTCCGTCATAAGTTCTGACATATAGAGAAAAGATATGATAGAGCATTTCTCCAATGCTGGTGGTTTCATCACAGATCTATTTCTTCCAGTATTAAAACAAAGGTACATTTTGTGGACTCTCCCAGTGTCAACAAGTAGGTTTTACCTGGAAAAGCTTCTCCAGCAATCCCATTTCACTGAGCCTTTGAACACTTTCATCAACAGTAAACCACGGAATAGAGGGATACCCTCCAGCTCATTCACAGACATACTTGTTTTAGCCATGCCATGTTTTAGCCAGCCAACCAAATAAACTATTGGCACTTTTTCTTTTAATTCTATGAGCTGGGAAATTAAATTCAGGATCTCTGCTTAGTAGACTCATATCAGAAATTGGTTCAAGTATATGTTCCCTTCACCATTATCCCACATCCCTACAAATGACTCAGTTTATCCTTCTTTATGATAGTAATCATTAATGTACTACAAACATGTACCAATAAAAATTAAAATTAAAAAATAGAATCAATTCCTATACCTATTCCCCTGCTTCTCTTTATAAGAATTAAAAATCTCTAGTTTTTTGGAGAGTTTAAAGTACCTTTTCATGGGTTGTGCTGTGTATCTCACTTTTAGGAGCCTTCTGAGATTTAAGCGTGGTTGTAGAGCCATACGTAAAAGAGGGTGGCAAGGGTGGTACCTGACATATTGGCATTGTCTTGCTTGGTAATTGCATCAGGAATGGTAATTATTGTTTCTATAGGCAACAGAAGGTTAGTTTCTTCAGGCATAGGTAGAGAGGCCAACGGCATAGTGGGTAGGGTGGGGACACATTGTGGGTGGGGGAAACCCTTTCTCTGGAAAAAGCTCATCAGAACTTAGGAGTTCAATGTGCTGAGCATTGACAGGTTTCTCCAAGATAACTCCATCCCAATGTATGAGATTCTATTCAGTGTTTTCATTTTAACTGCAGATATACTTTAGACTGAGTATTAAACTTGCACTGTAATTCAGCCAATTACATTACAAGAGCTTGTGTTTGATTTTCAGCAACATTAGCCCTATGGTAAAAGGAGAGAACATTCTCCTTCAGGACACACTTAGAAGACTTTATGTTGTTTATGTGTCTAAAGCTGGGAATTTGAATCTTTGAGCTCATTATTTTTCCCAGAGATGCTAAGAGGGAACCGCCAAGATTGTTTTATTTCCTGCTCTTCCAAAAAATGTTCAAAATTATTATGTACAGACTCAATAAATTCCTTCCATCTCACAAATGGTAAATTAGGATAAACAAATGGATCTTTGTTACATATTACTTTAAACAGGGACTTCAGGTCTCATTGAATAGAAAATCGGCTCAAGGAAGCATTAAACTGATTAGAGAAATTCATACATACAATTCTATTTTTCTAGAGCCACTCTCAGGACCAAAATCTGTGTTGGTTAGGGTTCTTTAGAGGAACTGAGTTGATAGAAAATATACGTATAGTTATTCAAGGTAATTTATTAGGTAAGCTTACAGGGTGAAAGATTAGAGAATCCACAATGGCCATCTGTGACCTGGAATGATGGAGGACTCAGTAACTACTCAGCCCAAGAAAATGGAAGGCCCAAAACAAGGGAGATCAAAGATATAGCACCAGTCCATGATTAAAGGCGTGGAATCTCAATGGAGAGCTGCTGATACTAATCTGTATGGAAAATTGAAGAAACTGGAGACTGATGTCCAAAGGTAATGGCAGCAAAAAACATCCTCTAAAGCAGACTGGAGCTATTTGAAAGTGCAAGAGCTTCCTTTTTCTTTCCCTTCTTTATTCCATCTAGGGTACAAGGCAATTGGATGGTGCCAGCCACCACCAGAGTGGGTCTTCCTCCCCTCAGTTTGCTGGCCTACAGGCCAATCATCTCCACAGACACATGAAAAACTGCACCTTACTATTCTGGTAGGCATTTCTTAATCTACCCAAGTTCACATATCATGATTAAAAGTCACAGAACAATAGTTTGGACTTCATATAAGCAAGAAAAAAGGATTAACCATATTAAGCCACTGAGATTTTGGGATAACAAACCAATATTTCCTTAACTAATTGTCAACAAAAATGAAGCCTTCTTAGAAATATACTTTTTTTACCAATTTTTTCTCCACCAAATAAAACCACTGCCAAGTTGATTTATTATCTTTTGTGCAAGGCATTTCTTAGATGTGGACTTGTAAGTAACCAAAACTATTTTAGATTATGAAGTAATTATTGAATTTTGAGACCATCTAGTATTTCATGGGCAGCATAAACTTTGGCTTTTACTAATTTTGATTTATCTTAAGAAACACTTCGTTAAAATATACCACATTTCCTACAACTCAAAGCAAATGTTCTCTATGGAAGATAATTGTACAGAGGATGAAGAGGAGCCCTTTCTCTAGTAAGAGGACCCAAGATTTCTCTCTAAAGGAAAGGCTTAACATTAATATTTAAATGATTTATATGTGCTTTACAACTCATTCCCAAATACTTTGTGAGGTTCCCTTCATGAGATTAAAATCTGCCCTTGTGTATGCAATCAAATATTTCTCACTGAACAATTGGTCACCCTCTGAGCACACCCTTCTATATTATCCTGCACATCACTATTCTCAGCAATGCCAGCACCTAGTGAATTCCCATTCTGCTAAAATTGTTCCACAGCATACTTCACCAGTACACTCTTAATTAAAAGCTCTCATAATGGTCTCATTCTGACTAACCAGGATTTGCCTATAAAAGTATGAAACAGTACCAGTTATAGACTACTATTTTTCTTGAGAGGGAAAAAAACATTTTATACACAGAAAACATTTGGAAAAATGCACAAGAGATCACTGATCATCTTTGCATCTCAGAAGGGTATCTGGGGACCTATGGTAGAGAGAGGAAAAAAATTTTACCAATTTGGAACTTCTAAAAATTGTACAATCCATATACAGTACCTATTCAATAAAGAAAGTAGTCAAAAAGTGAAGAAGAAAAATTTTCTTAAAGTGGTCAGGGCTTTAAATGTTACCACAATTTAATGTGACCTGTTTTAGGAATGCAGGTCTTGATAGGGCATGATGGTGCATGCCTGCAATATCAGCTACTCAGGAGGATAAGGCAGGAAGATCTCAAGTTCAAGGCCATCCAAAGTAAGTAGAGAGATCCTGCCTCAAAACAAAAAAAAATAGAAATAATAATTATGTGGCTCAGTAGTAAAGCACCCCTGGGTTTGATTCCCAGTACTATTAAAAAATAAAAAGAATGCAGGTTTTTCTTGTGTGATATAACTCATATAATTTATTCCTATAAGCAAAGACATTGAAAACCCTTGTTAATATACCAAAAGGCAATCATATTATTTTTCCCATATGAATAATACATGGGAATATTTCTTAAGAAGGCATTCATTGGGAAGTATCCCTGAGATGTAAAATAAACTGATCAATTTAATGATTTGAACTCGTTTGTACATACAAGTTAATTAAATACGAATTATAGTATATTTTCTACTATATACTACTATATAGTATATGGTAGACTTTTAAAATATTTATTTATTATCTCCAGTTGAGCTAAAAAATCATTGCAAGAAAAACCTTCATTGAATCTGCTTTAGTTGGTCAGTAGTTTGTATCAGTCTGGATGTTTTGGGGTGTGTATGGGTGCTATCATTGATAGAAAATTTTAAAAGACAGGATCATTGTGGAGGCTGAAGAGCACGGCATTGGCATCGGCCCAACTCAGGTTAGGGCCTCATGGCAGATGGCATGACGACAGTGGGAGCCCAGGTGAGAAAGTCACTCAGCAGGACAGGAAGCCAGAGACCTCACACTTACTCCAGAAGACTAATTCACTCTGTGAGAGCAGCATTAATCCCTCCCAAGGTGATGCCTCCAACGATCCAACCACTTCCCAGTAGGCCTCAGCTCTTAAAGGTTTCCACAGCCACTGAGTATTGACATGCTGAGGACCAAGCTTATAGCACACGAACCCTTGGAGCTCAAACCACAGCCAAACCATGCCATATACCATTGCCAAACACCATATTAAACGTTTGAGTTAAAGATGCATTTAAAATATTTGATATAGTTACTCCTCACACTAAGAACTAGTAAAGGAAATATTTTCTTCACCACCAAAAGTAATTTGAAGAAAAATAAGCTCAAAAGTTCCATAGGAAACAAAAGCAAAAATTTTAAAATGAGATTACATCAAATTAAAATGCTTCTACACTATTAAAAAAAAAAACCCAACAGCATAAGGACACAACCTACAGAATTAGAGAAAATATTTGCCAACTATTAATCTGAAAAGAGGCTAATATGCAGACTATATGGAACCCTCTAAAACACTTAAGAATAATAATGAAAACAAGTGCTCTAGCTTAAAAATGGCCAAATGATCTAAGTAGGCACTTCTCAATAGAAGAAATACAAATGGCAAAAAATATGTGAAAAATAAACTTGAGACATGTTTAGATAAATGGATGCACCTTGAGAACATACCCTTAAGTAATACAAATCAAACACACATGTGTAACTATCATATTGTTTCTCTGATGTGAGAAACTGAAAGTGAAAATAAGGACCAAAAAGTATAATAAATATTGTGAAATAGGAAGAAATCATTCACAATTATACAGAATGTGAGATACTTTGTCAATACTTAAAATGTTTTATGCAAAAAAGTATACTATTATTAGGAAATTAGCTGAGAGATAGATTAGCAAATGAAAATATATTCTTTTAGGATTATGATACACCGTGTATTTAGCATGGTTAATCTCTAATAACTTTTGTTATAAAAATTTTTTTCATCTAATGGCTTTTATATTTTCTTTATTAATATCTACTTATACATTAAAATAAAAATTTAATGTAAAAATGCTCAATATTATTAGCTATCAGTAAAACAAAATTCAAAACAACCACAAGGTATACTATCACCCCTGTTAGTACGGCCAGTGTGGAGAAACACACACAAACACACACACAACACACTCAGCAAATTCCGGTGAGGATATAGAGAAAAGAAACTCTTATACTGTACATTAGTGGGAATGCAATTTAGTGTAGTCATTATGGAGAATAGTATGAAGGTGCTTCAAAGAACTAAAAATAGAACTACTTTATGATCTAGCTATCTCACTCTGGGTATGTGAGGCGTAATTTAAAAAGTTAGTGTTTAAATTTTGAAAACTTTTTCATAGCAAAAGATACAATGATATTAATTCCTTTCAAAATACTCCCCCTCACTTTGCATGCACTATCTTGCCAGTTTCTGAAGCAGTTCTGGAAGTCTATTTTCATGTATTTCTTTAGTTGTACCGACATGGATTCCTTAATGTTCTAAATCAATTCAAAATATTTACATTTCATGATTGTCTGACTTTGGGGAAGAGCCAGGAGTCGCACAACACTAGGTCCAGTGAATAAGGTGGATGAGAACACACCATAATATTTTTACAAGCCTGTCTTTCTGTTCAATGTCCCTCAGCAGTAGCATTCACCATTCCTTTATCACACCTTGTAGACACTCACAAAAAAGAACTTCCAGAACTGCTTCAGAAAGTGGCAAGAATGATGGGATAAGCTTGTTGGAAGAGAGGAGGAATATTCTGAGGGGGATTAATAGCAATGTGGTTTTTACAGCAATAAATTTTTCAATTTAAACATTCACCATAGTTTTTGGTCATTTGTATAGCAAAAGGAAATAAAATAATAATAAAAAAGAGATAACTGCATCTCAATGTTTATTGTGGAAATATCCACAAAAACTAAGATATAGGGTTAGCCTAGGTGTCCATCAAAAGATCAATAGATAAAAAATATTACACATGAACACACACACACACACACACACACACGGGAGTATTATTCAGCTATGAAGAAGAACAATATCTTGTAATTTGCAGAAAATGGTTGGAACTGGAAATTATTATGTTAAAATAAGCCAGACACAGAAAAGTCCCCACCATATGCTCTGTTAAGAGTAGAAGCCAAACACAAGTGGAGCTGAAGCAAAATAATGATCACTAGAGTTTGGGAAGGGTGTGGCAGGGGTAGAAAATAGGTGGTAGAATTTGATCAGCGCATGCTGTATGTATGTGTGGAAATATCACATAGAACCCTATTAATATATACAATTTAATATTTGGTAATAAAAATCAGAAAAATAATTCCATCTTTCTGAAATTTTTCTATACTATGTATATCAACCAAAGTAAATTAATAAACTTGTGACAGAAGTTAATAAACTTTCTTGGGGTCCCAGTTACCTAACACAATTGAACCTAGTATTTGTTAATGGCTTTGAATTCATTCCACATTTCCAAGACTTAAAACTAGTAAAGGGATCCCTGCATTATTCACACCCCAGAATTCCATGCAGAGGAATTTCCTGGAATATAACTCTTGGCCTTTATTCCTACTCGTCACTAACTGCCTGGCAGTGAGGGCTAATCACTCATCTGATTGCAAAATTTGGAAAAAGTGGCCCATCATGCTGCTTTTCTCTGGTGAGAGACAGTTGTCACAGCAAGCATATGACCTTTGCCACTCCTGTCCTAAATGCTGCACAATCCGCTACTACATGAGAGTTCCATGGCCTTTCAGAAACACCACCGACTCCATCAGCAGGTTAAATATGAACATGTGAATAATAGGATTCTTTGCAACAGGTCAAACCATTCTTCCAAATACGGTCTGAGACACAGCTGTTATATGTATTTCCTTGTCCAAATACAAGCAGAGAGACAGTTGTGCTGTGCTTTGACCTGCCCCGGTGCCAACACCTATATTAATTCTCTATAACTTGCTAAATGTTAGGGCATTTTGATTAATAAAGATTTATATCTATCCTTTTATGAAAGAACCATGACTTTTAAGTATTTAAGCAATGATTTTGCCTCACCGTGGGTTTTATAGCTGTATTTTGAAGTTCAAAATTCTTTCATATAAAATAAGATAAAGAATACATTTAAAAGATGAATCAAAGACAGGATTTGGATATCATAGAGTCTAGTCTTGATAAGGCCTTTCTTTGACTATTATGAGTTCACAATCTCCATTCAGAAGAGAATAAAGAAAACCACTGCTCCATGACATTCCCACCTCACTTTGCCTAACCTTGAAGTCCCACATCCCTCATATCAAATCAGTGTGATGAATGACACCCAGCCCTGCTGACTCCTACTAGAATTTCAATCACACCCTTTAAATTCCATGATTCTCTCAAACCTTTCTGGCCCTGTCTCTTAGGAAATTTGAGACACTTTGATGATGTTCAAAAACTGAATATTTCACGGACATTTTCACAGTCATCTCAGCAGGCCTGTCCACTATTTTCAGGGTAGAAGTGGGTCTGGAATTTACTGCTTAATGACAGAAAAATCCATTTAACAAGCGTTAATAAAAAATAAATGATTTATAGCACCCCTGCAAAGCAGGGGCCAAGAGGAAGTACCCTACAGTGAATGACCTTGATGGCAGAATAATTTGTCAGTAAAACTTCTTAAGGCATTAAAAGAATCTAAGCATCAATTCAAGCCAAAATTTGTAAGTAGAGGTAGAATAGACAAGGACATATATATTGTTTTAGAGGAACTAGTACATGCATGCATGAAACTTTAAAATACATTTTTCCATGAAAACACAAATAGTAGATTAAATTCAGAAATGACTATTTGGCACTAAGATCCATTAGCAAACTGTCATATCACATGGTGGATAAATATAATATATGTCTACAGGTTTGTTTTATATTTTTCTCTCTGGAAAAATATCAAAACTTGATTCACACCTTCTCCACTCCACTACCCATAAAAAGAACTTGGCTTTGCCATCATCCAACCAGGAAAGAAATACATCAAGCAAGTTGTCTTATGTTATCTTGACAAAAATTCATTAGAGGTTGGAATTTACATGTATTATATGATTTAGAAAATGATACAGACATGAATAGATAATGAAAGAACAGTTTTCAATTCAAAAAGATTAGTAAAATAAAAGTGAGTAAAATTTAGAAATTATAGTGCAAAATCCATGTTTAATAAATATATTTTGAATGAATGAATGAGTACATGAATCATGTTTGAATAGATGTATAAAAAATATTCAATAACAGATTGCTAAAAACTGAAGTTTTTCTACAATGTTTTATGTGTATGAATCTGTGTGGGCAGAGATGAATATACATAATGTGTTTTTTATTTGGTAACTCTAATTACAAAACCTAATTTGAAATATAAACTGGAATGTTCTGCTAAGAAAAATTATATATATGTTCATCTTTATCCTCTTGTGGTTAATAACTTTCTTTTCATAAAAAATAATTTTGTCTACCAGTTGTGACTGTTGTGTAAGGAAAATATAAATTTTAATTTTTAAATCACCATTCAAATGCAACAGCCAGGATGTACAGAATTTCTGCTTGCGAATAAGTATCTCAGAGAAATAGAAAAAAAGTAATGTTAGTTCTTATTTTTTAGCCACATAACAAGTGGCAGAATTACATTTTTTCATATCATTATGCATGGCATCAAATTATTTTCTGTCATGGATGTATCTTAAAACAGCATCTTAAAATTTATAGGACCTTATCCAAACATTTTTCTAACTTAATTTAATAAATGTTATGGATGCACTGGGTAATAAAATAGAAACATGTTCCAAACAAGTGAAGCTATTAAGAATCAAAGAAAAAGCAACTCCGTGCAAATTATAAAAGCAGCATTTGAACCTAGGAAGTTTACATCCAGTGTCAATTAATACTTATCCCCATCAATTCATACAGTTAGCTAAAAATGTGATCCCAACTTCTTACCCCTAAATGGGCACCAAATGTAATTTTAAACACTTTCTTTGCAGTGAATTATAATGAAGCTACAAATTAACAAGAAATGTTTAACATATCAAACTTATCTACTAACATTTTGATTGTATTCTCATCATATTTAAATATTTATTCGGAAATTTATATAAAATATATAATTTTTAACACATCATAGTATGTCAGAAATGACTTTTACCTTTTCTATAAACAGTTGTGCCATGCAGAAAAATTGCCTTTACCAAGCCCACCTATAAATAACTTGCCAGTGTCACTTTCTGCTATTGGTTGAACCATAGAATTCTTACAGAAGGGATAAACTATTCCAAACTCAGTTATTTACAAAACACTAACTTCACTTTGACTCCTTACTTTTGCATAACCACCTCAGACATTAGCTCATCTTGACCTCCCAAGAGCCCTGGAAAGTACATAAAGTGTCTATATTTTATTCCAATGTTAGAGGATAAGAAACAAACCAACTTGAACTCTCAAGACAGGGTCTTCTAATCAAGCGATCAGATAAGGAAAATAGCCTCCATGGTATATCTAGGCTCTTTCTAAATTCAAGGATTTCTAGTATTTTATTTCTGCACTTCAGAAATAACATATGCCTTATGGATGTAGAGGTACTAATAAAATCGTATAACCTTTTACTCTTTCTGGTCAGATCTGACACGTTTGTCCAGAATTTCTTCCTTCCAGCCTGCATACATTTGGTATTTCAATGAGAGCAGATTATTTGTGTTGCAGGGAATCACCTTTGTTTTTTAAAAGTGAAGAGAGTAGGCCGAGGATTTAGCTCAGTGGTTCAGACGCCTGCCTTGCAAGCGCAAGGTCTCGAGTTGGATCTCCAATACCAAAAAAAGTGAAGAGACTAGACATGTGCATCCTGACTCAGTCTCCTCTGTCCCTCACATGTCACATTTGCATATATATGGGACGTCTCATGCCTATCAAGTTGCTTTTCTCATTGAAAATCAAATGTAACAAAAAATTTCCTTTTATCTCCCATTATATTCTACTTTCATCCAAAAATACTCCTCCAGTGCCTACTCAAATGCAAACAGTAATTCATTATTTATAAATTGCTCCAACTATACCAAAGCATAATAGCAGACAGAGAACACTAGTGGACTGAGAGTCAGACCCTTGGGTCTGCCCCTAATTAGCTATGAGATATTTGACAAATCATTCAATGCATCTTTTCCCTAACTGATGAAAAAGGCGATTTAGCCAGATAGTTACCAACCATTCTAGCTCTAGAATTTTATAGCTGTTCAAAAATTTTAAATATTGCTTAAAGAATAAAAATGTTATTTACCTCTGACTTGTAAACATAGGAATCATAAAACAATTAGAACATATTCTAGTAAAAAGTAGGGTAGCCAGGAGTGGTAGTGCATGCCTATAATTCCAGCACTCTGGGAAGCTGAGGCAGGAGGATAGCAAGTTCATGCTTAGCCTGGGCAACTTAGCAACTTAGTGAGATCCTGTCTCAAAATAAGAAATTTAAAAAAGTCCTTAGGATGTAGCTCAGCATGACAGCCCTGGGTTCAATCCTAGGATTGAAGAAAAAATAAGGCATCAATAGTAAAAATATGTTCCTCTCATTTAAAATTGTTTTCTACCACTCAATCACAAGTTTTCCTTACCATCTTGTCTGAAGTTTAAACCAATACATCAATTTTAAGAAGCTCTAACCTGATGGTCCTAAGTGGAAATTTATAAAGCAATATATATTCTTCTTAAATAGATACAATTCTAATACACCCATCTGTCTATCTGCCTATCAATTTATCACCCATTTACCTATCTAGTAGTTTTGCATTTCTATATCTATAGAATTAATTTATGAAAATTATGACTTGATTGTTTCAAGACAACACAAATAACTGAGCAGTTTTAAACCCAAATTAGAGATTTGAGTGCTATAATGCAATCTCTTTAGCATATATATGATTTTGAAGGAGTGTCCATATTAGTAAAGATATCAAAAAGATAGGCAATCCTTCTTTAGGCACTCATATTTGTCAAGAGAGGCACACATGCATTGCAAATCAATTTAAACATTTTACACATTTCAAGTCCAGATTAAACAAGATGGACTCAAATTTGAGCACCAAGTCAAAATTAAAATAACCAACATTTGAAATTGCCAATGTCTTATCACTGAAAGATTTCTCAAATATGAAACTCTTGATAGCTGCTAAAAGCAGAGTTATGGCAGAATTTTATACATTCAAAAATTGCTTATGATTATGCTAAACAGTGTGGAAACAGCTGGTCATCAAATATTTATTAATTGCTTAGAGACTATCCAAAGTTCATGCCAAAGCACACAGTGGTTCTAGTTTATTCCTTCACCAAAAATTTTTTTGCTTTTGAAAGTAGAGTGAGATGAGTTATGCTATTGAGAGATAAAGCAAAACAATGCATGTAAATGCATGTATATTGTCTTAGATAACTTTATAAACAGTAAATTTTATCTCATCCAAGAGAAAAAATGAAGAAATGAAGTAGATAAATCTGAAGTCTCTTTGGAAAATAAGAATACAGGAAACTAGAAATGAAAAACAAAATTAAAATGTCCCTTCAGGATATTTCCTGATCTTGACAATATTGGTTGTGAATTTAAAATTTGTTTAATGCTCTGCACATGCAAAAATGTACTCAGAAACTATCACAAGTAAGAGTCTTCCCCAGAAATATTCTCAGTAATCACAGAGAAGTAATTTTCATAAGACTCCATAGTAGTATCATCAACAAAGTATAACTATTAGTCAAAATTGGGTGGAATATGCTAGATAAGAAATGACAAAATCTCAGTGAGTTATGACAGCAATGGTCAATTTCCAAGCTATCAGTGTGTCAAGGGCTGACAAAACTCAGCTGTGTGCTGTCTTCTTTCTCTATCTGGAATACTGCTACAGTAATCTGGCCAAGAGAAGCAAAACACAGAGAGCTAAAGACACACTCTTGAAGTCCCTACCTGAAATATACAGAGAATTTCTACCCGTATTTTCTTGGCTGGAACAAGTTACATGAACACTATTGAGTTCAACAGTGCTTGGACATAAAACCCTCTCCCAGGATGAGGACACCTTAGATAGAGAACATTACAGAAAATGAGTTGCAATATACTAACATTCTACTTAATGTCCATACATTATTGTGTTACAATGTTATGTTGAGTTTGATATGTAAACATACCTTATATACTAAAGATGTTTGCATATTATATGCATACAAGATGTTGTATTTTCTATGAAGTTGATCAATATAAATCCAAAGGCTTTCTGAAACAATTAAATGTTTAACGAATAGATATTTGTGTACTATACTTGTATTTAGTAAAAAATATTCAAATCTACAAAATTTCAAACATATTTATCCCATTTTATTATGCCTATTTTCCCCTGTAATTTATAAACATTTTGGAATTTAAAAGGAAACAATAAATATATTGGTTAAAGGTATATTAGCTGTGCAAACTTAGACATGTTTTCTGTTTCAAACTTTTCATATGTACAATAATGATAGGACTATTAACTTCTTCACGGAAATGCTGTGAAATTTATGTCATAGAGATGTCATAGACAAAGTAGTAGAATACCTCACAGTACATAGTGAACACCATTTAAATTCAAGAGATGCTCTAAGATTGAGTTGAAAATATCCTGTGTGATATTATAACAGATTATTACAAGTTATTAAACAGTAACTACATGCATGAGTTTTGTTCTCCAAAAAACATTGAAATCAGTTTTTAAATGTTAAGAGATAATCGATAAAATAATGTCAGACTTTATATACATACAACTGACCATTTTTTGCGTTAGAAGGATTTTAGTGTAAAATCAAGGTCAGATAATTTACAGTTTTGGATTTATCTAGGTTATGGGATCAAAGAATATCCCTAATATACATTAAAATAGTTTATACTCATGAGGCATACCTATAAGAATTTTGCTTACAGTTTGCTTACCAAAAACATTTTTTACCAGGTTATTTCCTCTTGTCTCATCCCTACCTTCAATCTCATCTCCTCACCTCTCCAACTGAAAACGTGTCCAGGATAGCTTCACTCCATTTGATAGAACTCATCCTCCAGTTACCAATCAATATCCTTCTACTCTATCTTAATAATTCTTATAGGAAAAAAATAATTCCTATAGAATTTTTTAAATAAATGTTTTCTTAACACACAATTTGAAAAATTTTGCATTTCATACTCTGATTATACAATCCTATTCTGGTTTTCTTAGTGTGCAGTTTTCTTCACCTCTTGAAAACACACAATGTTCCTGGCCAAGTCTCTTTATTGCAGTATCTACTTTCATTCACAGCACTACAAAGCCTAGATTAGTAAATTCTATCTTATTAGACAGTTTTATATGTTATGCAAAATTACTACATTTAATAAGAGAATAAAGATGTAGTATATACATGTCAAAATATTATTCTTAAGAAAAACAGAAAGGTAAGTGATATTACATATTTAATTTGCAATACTGAAAAAAATCTATAAAGTCTTATTGAAGACAAAATGCAACATTAAATAATTGAAAACAAATATTCTTGGCTGAGAAGCCCTACAATAAAAAAGTTAATTCTCCCCCAAATTCATATCAGTTTAATGCAATTTCAATTAAAGACCCAAAGTATATTTGTATGCTGTTGAAACAAAAACTAGAATATATTCATTTTAATATAGAAGAATAAATTTCATGAAAATGGCCAGGGATATTCAAGGGAAAAAAGAGAATAGCAGGGAGGAAGTAGTCAGCTTTACTTCCAGTACAGTTTAAATGAATTTTTAAGTCACTGAAATAGAAACGGTTTGACACTGGCTTAGGAAAGGAAAGTAGACCAAAGGAAGAAGAAGAAAAACAAAATTAGTCCTGTTCAATCATTTGTATCACAACAAACTGTGGTTTATTTAATCTCAAAGAACGGTGCTTCCGAATAGTAGCTTAGGCACAGTTACATTGTTGAGAGCTCAGGCAGTTTATGGCAAAGAGCTAACCATGTCCAGTTTGAGTAACCAAATCAAAAGACTCATTACTATTCACAACTCTAAGGAATACAAAAGAAGATATTAAACTTCTATGTACTGTAAAAAACCTTGAAAATGACAGATTCTCAAGTTATATGTCAGGCATCCATTACATAAAAATAGGTATTATAATATTTTTAAAATAATTTTATTTCATAAAATTAAAAAACGTGAGGAGAGGTTTTTTGGAATAAAAATTTCTAGCTGCAAATAAAAACAAAAACCTTCAGAAGTCCAGTTCTACTCTGTGCCAACTAATTACTGGCTATGACTGAACCATGTCTTCCATTTGAGTGTGAATAATCATGTATATGACACAAACCTTGCTAACAATCATAAAACAGTTTATAATGGAAATACTGATCACATATACCTAGCAAATATGAATGGTCAATGTGTTGGTTTGCTTTAGCTTAATGATAAATGTTCAAACAAATTCTGGTTTTCTAAATTTTTATATTTCTCATAAACCACTTTGGCTATGTTCTTTTCAATTTCCTTAGTAAACCAAACCTTACCTCTCATATATCTAAGTTCCTTTTGGCACATGAAGTTCATTAGTTTTATAGCAAACAGATTTTGAATAACAGTATTTTAACCTCCCCCCCCCTTTCTTTTTACTATGAACACATTCTGCTGAGCAAAAATAATAATGCTCAAACTTGTTTATTCAGCAGTATAACTTCAAGAAGCATTAATAGCCTGCCAAGTAAAGTAAAACCCTGATGGTTTTGCTTGTGGAATCTGCTATCATGATTTCTAGTTATTGCCCTCCAAGAGTCTGGACAAAGCATTGTGCTAAGTGAACATGAGTCATCTTTGTGGGTGTGAACAGTTAGTGACAAGATAAAAAAATACAAGTTTGAGAAAGAAGCTGAATTTCCATTGAAAATTTATCCTTGTTATAAATCATTTGGCATAATTTCAGATGAAGAACAGAACAATTCATTTCTTTCCATAAATAATTTAAGAATCAGCTTCTTTGGTAGCATCCACAGTGAATGTAAATTGCTCTCTCTGCAGACTTAAAGTTCTCTTACATCAATCACAGACTCTTTCCCAATACAGATCTCACTCTCAGGCAACACCTAGGAGACAAATTTTCCCAAATCAAATATTGTCTGCTTATTCTAAATAGTGCTTTTTAAATACTCGATCTGTTAATACCAAAGATCATTAGTTAGATAAAACTAGAATGTCAATAAATATAAAGGGTCATAGATGAGTTGATAAACTTACAGTCGGATCTCATTGGTTTCAGTAAATCTATGGTTTATGTTTATATGCTTCCTTGATATTCTTTCCATTGTTTTTATCTTTTGTTTGAATGTTTGGAAACTAGCTACTTACAGTGATGGCAAATCTTTTAGAAACAAGTGGTCAAACTGTGACCCCAAACCTAATTATTTATCACAAAGTGCCACACTGCAATTAAACCTGGATACTGAGGATTTAGTCTAGAAAAAACAACTCATACATTAACATCTTTTGTTTTAAAAGAAAAACAAATAATGCACGTACCATAACAACCATTGCCCTAGAAGGGTCAAGCTAACAAGGATAGGATAAAAAGGGAGGATGAAGAAATTCTCCATGAAATTAATTCCAAAATTTAGTGTACACATTTCTGTGTAGAAGGAAATGTAATAAATTTCTTGGGCTTGTGGAGTATTCCATTATATACCTATTTTTCTAATAGGAAAAAAGTTCTAAAGTGATAAAAACTATTTATGATTTACTACCCTTCTTGTATAAGATTAAAGGAAATTTAACCAGTATCTCTGCCATCACCTTTACAGGAGCCCTTGGCATTTGTACAGTACTGAGCATAGAACTTTTCTGTTCCCCATTCACCAAATAATGATATGGTTCCCCAAAAAATGGAACAACCAAATCTCATCCTAACACATTTATAACCACCCATCATTCACCAAGAAGGGAATGGAGATATCATGTGTGGTGATCAAATTAACTATTAGATATTCTCTAATATCTAAAGAATATTAGTTATTAGACATTCTTATCTTGAGGAAACACAGAATATTAGGAAACTCTATTAAATGGTGTTAATTGTTATAATTGCTACTTTGCTAAGTACATTAAAGACAAGAATCAAGAATCCAGTCCTCAAATAGGAAGAGACATCTTGGTATTTATCTTTAACTTCACCACTTGACTAATCTATTTTCTTCTAAACAAGCAGAAGAGATTCTATTATCATCATCATCATTGAGGTTACCCATTTTTGTGTATTTTATTATTATTATTATAAAATAGTTCAGTCACACAAGCATAAAAAATATAATGCATGTTTTCTAGCATCGTTTAGATCTAGAATGTCCGCCCAAAACCCTCACATGTTCAGAGGTGGGGCTTTTGGAAGGTGAATGGATTATGACTATCTTCACTCATGGGACCCTTCTTGGAGGTGGGCCCTGGAGCTGTGAACTGCAAGGGTATATTCTGGGCCCCTGCTCCTACCTTCTTTCTCTGCTTCCTGGCAACCATGACACAAGCAGCTTTCTTCCTCTAGGCCCTTTCTGCCTTGCAGCCAGGGGACTATGAACTGAATCTTCTAAAACCACAATCCAGAATAACCCTCTCTGAGTTGTTGCTGTCATATATTGTGTCTCAGCAGATGAAGAAAGTGATTGTGCTACTTAACTGTACACTATTTGGCTCAGAAAGTAAAAGAATGCAAATATAATTCAAGTCTCTAAGTTCCCTTCCACAATCCCATTCCACTCCGGTTCTGGGTACTGGTCCTACCTTCAATATGGTATTTATCATTCTCGTGTGTTTTAAAGTTTTATTATATTTATGTGTATACATTAAAATACCTGGTTTATTTTCATTTTTTAAACCTAAAAACATGGATCATAATATACGCATTCTTTTACAGCTGACTTTTCCACTCAGCACTGGAGATACATTTATTGATACATTTAGGCATAATTTATTTTAAATTATATATTCAAATTCTACCTTATAAATACACGACAATGAAATCATTCATTCCCCTGATAATGAACTTTAGATTGTTTCTAATTATTTCTATTTAGTCTATGTTGTGGTTTATACCTAGATGTCTCCCCAAGCCTCATGCACTCATAGGTTGGGCTTTGGGGAGGTGATTGGATCAAGGAGACATGGTACTTATCAGTGGATTAATCCACTGATGAGTTTAGAGCTAACTGTGATGTTGAGAGGCGAAGCCTGTTAGGAGAAGGTGGACCACTGGGAGCGTGGCCTAGAAGGGCCCATCTCTCTCCCTTCTCCCTTGATCTCTCTCTGCTTCCCACTCTAATGCCCTGAGCTCTTTCTCCTCTGCAGTTCCTCTCTACTGATCCAGCCAACTATGGACTGAAACCTCTACAAACTGTGAACCAAACTAAACCTTTCCTCCTTTAACTTGTGGGTGTTGGGTATTGTTTCTCAGCAATAAGAAAGTAATTAAGACAGTTTCCATCATATGTATATGGGTGTACATATATGTGCACATGCACATACATATGTAACATGTTGTAATATTATTCTTAATAATACTATGTTTTCTTGAGCACATGCCATGTTATTATTAGGTAATATACTTTAATGTGAAAATGCTCAATTGAAGGCTATATATATATATATATATACTAAATTGCTTTTTATCAATTGACACATTTCCATAAGCACTCTTCCAAATTATAAGAGCTTTTACTGCTCTATATTTGCACAGGTAGTTTCAAGATTTTACATAGTTGCCAATCTAATGCATAGTAAGTGAATGTCAGTGTTGTTTCACTAACAAGTCTTTATTTTTAAAGAGTTGGACATCTTTTAAAATACATATTGCTCTTTTATGTTTCCACTTTGGTGAAGTTCTTTTCTATGACTGTATCAAAGCCTGTTTGTAGACACCAATACCTGCTGCTCAGGAAATAGAGCTCTCTATTTGTAGTTAGGTACATGGCCACTTAAATATTTCAAAATGGAGGGAAGAGAGGGTTTTTAATTTTATCACTAAAAAAATGTATGCAGTGATGGATATGCTAAAATGTTGGTTGGTTATTATACAATATACTCATGTTTCAAAACACCACACTGTACCTTATAAACATGGATGATTTTTAAAGTCTTTCTTAAAAGAATTTGAGTCTGTATAGAAATTAGGCATGGTCCTACATCAAGATTCTGGCCAATAAGATGTACACATAAATATGATTACCTCTAACAAATGCTATAAAATACAGCAGTGTGCCTATTTCCACTCTTTGTCCCTTCATGTGGATTTAAATGTGGGTGTGATGGCTGCAGCAAGGCAACAGTTCATGAAGAACATGGACAGCCTAATGATAGGACAATTACCAACCAGCCTTTGAAGTAATTACTGATAATATTGTCATTCATTTATGTGAAAAAAATAATTTCAGTAAATTATTTTGAAGCTTTTTTGCACTTGTCACCAAAAATCATTCTAATTGATACATGTATTTAATGACCCTTATCCAAAATGCTTGCAACCAGAAACATTTCAGACTTCATATATTTTTGGATTTTTGGAATATTTTTATATACATAATGAGATATCTTGACAAGCAACCTAAGTCTAAGATGAAAATTCATATATTCTTCACACAGTCCCTATGACAATATTTTTGGTGTACCTATGTTGACCACAACTGACCACATGAAGTCACATATGGAACTTCCTACATGTAACATCATGTTTACACTCAAAAAGTTTCAGATTTTAGAGCATTTTAAATTTTGGACTTTTGGATTAGGGATGCTCAACTTGTAGTATCTTTTGGCTGTTTTTCTGGTTGTTTCCAGTTTGCTCCTTATTCATTTGTAAGCATGTTTTTATACATTTGCATGCAAAACATTGTTGGGTGTGTATGTTACAAAAATCTTCTCCAGGTTCTTTTTATTTTCTTCATGGCATACTCTGGTTTCTCTTCAGATCAAGCAAATCTTTCATCTTTCATTTTAGTCATGGCATCTTTTCATGTAACAGTAATTTTAATTAGTTACATCTATTAGTCTTTTTCTTTATAATTTGTTCTTATTTAAGAAATTCTCTCTTCTAAAACCATAAAGATTTTCTTAATAGTCCTAAAAACAGGTATAGATAGCATTTTATTTTATTGTATTTTTACCCCATATATTTATTAAAATAATTTTCCCCTGGTAAGCCATGACAAAATTTTCCTGAAATTTTTAGGACAGCAATAATGGAAGTTTCATGTCAAAGGCTCAAAGAGTTATGGTCTTCATCCAACTAAGCATGTCATTATTTAAGCTTACTAAAGTTCCATTCTTATCTGTCTTGTCTAGATATTGTAGGATAATAATTAAGAATACTTAAAGTGCTAAAAGCAGGCCTATCTGGGTTTGAATCTAAACTCTAATTAGCAAAGTCACCTTATGCATGCTATGGTCTGGACATATAGTTCGGGAGTTTCACATAAAGTTTCATGTGCTAGAGGCTTGGTCTTCAGTGTAGCAGGTGTTGAAGTGGTACAACCTTTAAAAGGTGTGGCTAGTGGAAGGTAGTTAGTTCATGAGGACACCATTCACAGAAGATGGTATTGCCAGTATTGTAGAATTAGTTCTCCCAAGAATAGATTTTTATAAAGCAAGACCACTCCATACTCCTGGCCTTTCCTGGCCAGCTACCCTTTCACTTTTCCAACATGTTGGATCACAATCAGAAGCCTAGACACCAGAATTGTGGGTCAAATAAACTTCCTTTCTTTACATAATACCCAGTGTCAGGTATTTTCATTATTACAACAGAAAATGGACTAGTACATCATCTTTAACCCCCAATTCCCTTGTTCAAAAAATTGGAATAATGACAGTAATTTATAAATAATATTTATGAGAATTAAATGAGTTAACAATTGAGAGAATATTGCATATAATAAGTACTTAATAAATAATAGCTGTCATTATTTTAATGTCATTATTTTTATTCCTCTGGAGGGAAGAAAATAGGGATCATTTTCTTTAACCATCATAGATTTTCATACCTACATCTTTCCTGAGATGCAACCCTTGGCCACATCAATTGGCTTTTTCATTGCCTATGACAGTTCCCTCTGCTAGTCAACATTTTACATTTTACAAAAAAGGACAGAAAGGAAATGAAAATCTATATGAAAAGAGCCCAGAGGAGAAAAATCAATAACTTGATAATTACAACAGTAAAAATCAGAAAATAATAGAATCTACCCTCAGAAATACTGTGTAGGCATTATATGATTTAAGCTCTGCAATATTCTATAAAATACATACGATTCCACTGAAAGTTTATTCACTTTCCCAAAGTCATGAAGCAAACACAGAAGGACAAGAACTGAAATTAGGTTTGACGCCAAAATCCTTGCTCTTATCCAATGCGCAATAGTTTGAAAAGACGTGATGGAGGCTTGGGAGTCATTTTTGCTTCCTCCATAATGAGAGAACACTATTAAAGGAACAGCACGTTCCTGGCTTTATTTCCCTTAATGCACATTCCAACCACTGGCTTTGATTCACTTGTAGCCATCAGTTAGAACAGTAGTCATCACCAGGACTAGGCTCTATCAATTGTTTTTAATTTACTACAGTTTCGGCAGGCACAGTTTAAGTGAAAGTAGTACAGAGTAGGAAATGTTACTTTGCTTTTGTGTTTGGAATATGCTGGATGCAAAAACAGCCTTATCAGTCACACAAACATACATAGATAAAATAAAATAGTAATGTGATGAGTGGCATGTCATTTAAGCTCCATGAATCTGTTTCCTTCTGAGCAAAATGAATTTTTGGCAGGTTGGTTTCTAGATCAAGGATGCTACACTACAATAAGAAAAGTAAAAAACTTTTTCAGTTTATCTTGAAGGCAATTATATTAGAGGATATGGTTAAAAGCTAAAATACTAACATGCAATGTTAATCATGCTTTCCGTGAAATAATAGAAAGCAACTTGGTAGACAACAATTACATAAGTCCTTTAGAAGAGAAACATATGGGTTACTGTATCTTGCCTCTTATAAATATTTTCTAGGTAAAATAATTATTATTTTTATTTTTTAAAGCTATTTATATTTTTGTTTTCTTTTTTCTTTTTTCTTTTTTTTTTGGGGGGGGTTTGGTTTTTTTGGTACTGGGGATCGAACTTGGGTCCTTGGGTTTGCAGAACAGGCGGCGAAACTACTGAGCTAAATCCCTGGCCCCTGATAATTATTATTTTTAGATTTCATGGAGCCTTGAGTACTATAAGCAAGTAGAGTGGGAAAATAAATATCACAATAATATGAGCTGACAAAACTCCTTTTTAAATTTTGTTTCAGGTCAACACAGTCTTATACTCGTGGACTTTGCCAATTGGGGAATGAAATAATATAATAGCCATTTATTTTCTCATTCAGAAGATCTGGGAGTGGAGATGTACAGACAGATTATAGACAGACATTTTGATAGATGTAAATCACAGGCTGCAACAATGTTTCCCATAGAACAAAAGAAACACCATATTATTTTCCATGATTACTGAACTTTCAGACCTTAGCTGTGACTTCAAAGATTGCTTTGTGCAGTGGAATTCTCCCAGTGCTGCAGCATGATATACAGAAGGTCACCTTCCTCTTCGCATTTCTGAGTCCTTAGATGCCACTAAGGAGTTAATAATGCTTATCACCGATTTTCTTCAGGCAAGGTTAAAAGGCTAGAAAAGACTAGAAATCTGTAAGTTACCAAAAATGTGCTCTGGAGATGCAGAGCCTCATGCTACTCTCAAATAAAACTACACACAGCTTAGTTCAAGGTCCCTGACCTATCTTGAAATAGGTAACTTGCATACTCCCCGCCAGCGATGCCATATCCATCCTTGTGCACAATTCACATCAGACTCCCAGAAAAGAAATATTTGCATTACAGCCAGCCCAGCTAGGATCAGAAAGAATAATTTGGTCATTCATTTATTCTAACTTTTGTGATGTTATGAATTTCTGACCATAAAATCAAACCACATAGTTTGAAAACCAAACTACAAGGTCTGACTCTAGTTAGTGGTTTGAGCAGAGTTCAACTGATCTGACATTCTAGTACTTTGCATATGCCCCACTGAGTAGAATTCAGATGAACAAAAGATCAGGATACACTCTGTTATTAAAGTTTACTTTGTGTGTTATTCAAAGATCTCCAGAAAAGTAAAACCTATAGTGTGTTTGTGTGTGTGTACGTTCATGTGTGTGTGTGTGTGGAGAGGAGGGGGGAGAAACTGGAGAGATTGAGAGAAAGATTTTAAGGAATTGGCTTAAGTGTTTATGAAGCCTACAAGTACACCATTTCCACAATGATCCAGCAGGAAAAAAAAATGACATTTTAGTTCAAATCTGAATGCCACTTGCTGGAAGAATTCCTTCTTGCTATGGGGAGGTTGAGTATTAAGACCTCAACTGACTGAACAAGGCCCACCTACATTATGGAAAGCACTCTACTTAAATCACAGACACTAATTAAATATTAATCTCATCTAAAAATACACCCTCACAGAAACATCCAGAACCATTATTGACCAAATATCTGAGCACCATGGTCCAGCCAAATTGATACACAAAGTTAACTACCACACTTTGTCATTATCCATTTACACTTCTTTCTCATGTGTTAGATTGAGAAACCAAGGGGTCTAGCTGTCTTTCATTGTTTAAAGTCTCACCAAGTAGTGGTCCCAAATAAATGTTCAATTTCCATTAAGTTGAAATCAACTGAACCTTGACTGTCTTTATCTAGGCTACTACACAGCATTACTTTAAGACTATTACTTGAAAAGTTCCTAGGAAAAGGTATCTTTCATGTATTGAATAATGTCTCCAACAATTAATATCTTTAAACTATAACCCTCTGATGCATTTACAGAAAAGACTTTTAAAGAGGTAAGTAAAGTTAAGTAAAATGAGCATAGTAATTCAATATGACAAATGTCCCTAGAAAATGGGAGTCACCAGGGATACACATGCACAGAGGAAACTTCTTGTGAGGACATGGCAAGAAGGCAACCACTAAGAAGCCAAGGAAAGTGGTCTCAAAAGAATCTCACCCTGTGGCCACCTTGATTTTAGAATTCCAATCACTATAGCAGTGAGAAAATGAATTTCTATTGTTTAAGCTATCTAGCATGTAGCATTTTGTTATGGCTGTGAAAGTTAGTTGTCCAATTGATTAGCTTGGGAGCTGATTACCCAAGAGGACCATTAAGCCCACTTCTGGGTATGTTTGAATAAGTCATGGAGGCACAAAGTTAGGATCTATGTATGGTTCCTGGCTTCTTCCTCCCTGGGGTGCTCCCCTACTATGCTTTTGGTTACCATAAACTGAGGGACTCTGCTGCACTACACCCTTCCACCAATGATGTTTCTTCCCTGGAGCCACCCAAATATGGACTAAAACCTCTGAAACTATGATCCAAATAAACCATTTCCTCCTTGAAATTTAGGGTGTTGGGTGTTTGGTCCCACCAATGGGAAGTTGACTAACAAAATATTGGTACCAAAGGAGCAGGATTGTTGCTGTGACTGTACCTGATCAGGTGGTTCTGAAGCCTTTGGAACTGGTTAGCAGAAGGAATTTGGAAAGGTTTGGAAGATAGGGGTTATAGAAACAATAGAGTGCCATAAGCAGAGCCTAAGTGATTTTTGGTAAGAGTTTGAAAGACCAGAATGCTGATAGGAATGTGGAGAGTAAAGGCCAAACTCAGCAGGTTTTAACTGGGAACAAAGACTTTAGTGGCAATTGGACTAGAAGCCATGTATGTTATACATCCTCCCAAAGAAGAAATTGTCTACATTTTGCCCCTAAGACTTTGCCAGAAACTGAGATTACAGACAATGGACTTGTTGATCTGGTGCAGGAAATTTCAAGGCAGCCCAGTATTCAGGCTGAGCCCTGGATAATGCTGGCTTTTTAAAGCCAGGTTTATAATGAGAATCAGGGGCAAAATGCAAGGCAGAAAATTTTTGCAAAACTTAACTTTTGGGCCAAAAAAAAACAAGGCAAGAAGCCCCTAACAGGGCAGTGTATGAAGCAAAAGGTTCAGTGAAGAAAACATACAGGCTTCAACCAAATGGCACTAATGAAGTGGATGGAACAAGGAGAGCAGTCGTAAGAATCCTTTTGAAGAAATGAAATATCTGAAAGAGGTAGATGCAAGCAGACTGGTCTCCCTCCTGAACCTGTGAAATATAAGGTAAGCTTTTGTTTTTCCCTTGTTAACCCTCTGTCTGAAATATTTTAATATTTAAGGAGATTTTTAAGGGAAGTTAGTCATTCACCAACATGAATGTTTTGCCTGCTTTCTCAAATAACTGAGATTGGCCAAATCTGAAGAATGAACAGAAGGAAGAAAAAAATTAATGCTGAAGAAAGTGAGTTTGTTGTGATACACAGAATTTAATGTTTTAGAATTTAGAAAAATGCCGGGGATATAGATTGTTCTTCCAAAATTTTACTATTGGCTTTACTATCCCCTGCATCTTAGATAAAGACCAGAGGCAAAAGTCTTCAAATTTTTCTAGCCATTTTTTCTTTACTTGATCTACCATTGTTTACCATTTTCCACCTTTCAAAATAAAGTCAATACACACAAGGACCTTCTTGTTACTGCCTTTCCTTCAGATGCGAGGTGGGGGTCTTCTCATTTTTTCCTCTAAAATATATTAAGCTTATCTATGTCAACCCCTTTACTGTTTCTAGGGAAAGTTTCCACCCCCTTTCACCTCTCTTTGTCTTTTCCACTTGACACTTAAAATACATCCTTAAAGTTAATTGTCTTTTCTAGTGTTAATCTTACTCCTAATATTTTACTGGTTAAAGGTCTTCTTGTACATCGTGGAACATTTTGTATAGCTAACTTTGCGCAGCTCAGTGTATTGGCCGAACCCCAGAACACACAGTAAATTTCCACTTATCAAGTGGTGGGTGACTGAGTAAATAAATGTAATTCTTATAGTGCTGTTTAGTGTGGGAGAATAAATTATATAAGGTGCTCAGTATGTAAAGAAACAAGGTACCAAAGAATTCTGTCATGGAGCTGCCTTTATGTCTTCTGGATTTTTATTCTGTACACATCTGTATCCTGAAAAGGATCTATGTGCAAGGCTAGTGTCTTATCTAAGGATAAGCAAAAGTGGTTAGCAAGCCAAAGCATTTGCCTCATATTTATACTCACACTCAACTAGTCACGTGTGACTATTACTGAGAGAGAGGCAGCAAGGTACAAAGGAAGCCTAGAATTCATCATGAGATAGTCCCCCAAGGAAAAGGAAAGATTTTTAGGAAAACACGGGGTCTTGAATGTACATGCCCCATTTGTACCATAGCAGAAGGACTTGAGAAAGCAGCCTGCCTTAGGGTTTCATGGCCTGAGGTTCAGGACTCATTGGGCTAAAGCACAAAAGGAAACTCTGCTTCTGAGAGTGACTAGAACAGAGCCTGGGTTGATTTGGCCAACTCCCCTATATCTCCAGATATTGCCTTCTTAGCACATTCTATAATTATTCTTAAGAAGCACAAGAGATAAAAGGATGGTGTAGGATGGGAGTGAGATCAATCCAAAGGTGCCCAGAGAATGATCACACATTTCCTTCCTGGGGCCCCCAGGAAAGAGAGACGGTTAGTAATGAAAAGTCATACAAATGAGACAGGAAGGTGACTGCTACTTACCGTCAGCTCCTCAGTCTATCTTCCCAGTCATATAAGACTGCAGCCCTGGAAGCCCGACAAAGGTGGTCACTTAATCAATATGGTAGGCAGCATCTAAAATAGCCACCAGACAATACTTTCTTGTTATGAAAACCCTGTGTGAGAGCCGGATCTATTGATTTGCTTCTAATGAATAGTACACACAAAAAAATTGGCTTATTTTTAAAATTCTGACCTCTCTTGCTTGCACTCCCTGGCCATTTTTATTCATTTGCTTTAGTGAGGTAAGCTGCCATGCTGGGGGAGCACTCCAGCAAGGCAAGGAACTGGAATGGGCAAAGTATTATGGCTTATCTCTAGATGTCCCCCCACGGCCTCATCTATTCAGAGAGGGCTTTGGGAGTGACTGGATCAGTGTATGAAATACTAGATTAGTTCACTGATTGGTTGAGCAGAGTTCTGGGTTTGGATGATTGACTTACTGAAGGCCCACCCTGGTTGTGGGTGGCACCAACCAATAGTCTTGCAGCTTTGATGGAATAAAAAGGGAAAGAAGGAAGTCTCTCTGCTGCCTACCTGCCAGGCTCCTCCGTCATGCCAACCTACCTTGGAGTAAACTGACTACTGGCTGAAAACTCTACAAACTGTGAGCTAACAAAAAAATTTCCTCTTTTAACTTGTGGATATTTTGTCCAGCAATGAGAAAAGTAACTAAGACAGCAAAGAACAGCAGTCAATCCCTGAGCTACATGCAGGGAGGACTTGAATTATGTCAGAAATCACATGTGTATGAAGGCGGATCCTCCCCACAGAGAAGCCTGGGGACCACAGCCCTGGGTGATGCTTTGATTGTACTCTTGGGTCTACTGTGAGCCCGAGGAATAGGCCAAGTCGTACGGAATTTCCTAACCCACACACACTTTTAGATAACACACTTGTATTTAACCAAGTTTTAGGACAATATTTTAAACATATTAGATAACTAATACAGTCAATAGTGTTGGAAAGTCTTCTATGGAGAGTCTTTTTCATATATGTATCACAGGCATAGAAATGCAGATGTAGATAGACAATTTTTACAAAATAGTGCCTTGTAAAAATGTGGAGTAAAAAATCCAGGATTCTAGCTGTAGCTCAGGTACATCACCAGTTAGGCAAGGTATATTATCTATAGTATTTCCTTACCTGCCTTTTTCTTGAAGCAAAGGTAAAAATCAGCTAAATCTTAGACCTCTCCTTGAGCCAATATGTATATGAAGATTTATGTTGGGTTGATTAAAACTCACAAAGCTGGTTTCGGTTCAGTGCTATTTTCTCTTTGGATTGGATTCCTTTGTGGAGGGTGCTGGGCCAAGTTCTTTCTCCATCTACTCCAGTAGAGCAGCTTTTGTGTGATACTTCATCTTCCTATTCTTTTTGTATAATTGTTGAGATTTCAAACCAACAAATTAAAACAAAAGAACCAGCATGCCTCAACACAACTCACTTTCAAAAATAGCAAAAAAGTATTTATGTATACTAAAATCTTAGTAAGGAAGTTTCTGTATTCAAAGCATTCATTTTGTCTAAAACCAAAGATTTAGTTTACCAGTTTTATTGACTTTTAATAGAACAGATAATAGAAAAAAAGAATGGCAAAGGGCATAAACACTTTATGACACATGTGTTACCATATTTTCACAGCTGTAGGTGGTACATCTTTGTGTTATTTTCAGTAAATAAAAACAAAATTGAATTATTACACTAAAGTACTTGATATCAATGGTTTTAAAAGGAAAGCAAAAAAAGCTACTCTTTGTGGCTAAAAGTAATCATTTAGACTGATGCAAAAATAACTGGAGAGAAAGTATCTAATCCTTCAGCATCCAGTTTATTCCTTTTTATGTGAATGGTTTACATCTGGTTTCCATCCAAAGTACATCAGTTTCAAGGTATGGGGCAGATGGGACCCTGTGATGTGTACTTATTTATTTAGGAATTTCAATATATACTTTGGATAAGTAATGCTACCTACCCAATTCCTCATTAGTACTCTACAGAGGATCTTTAGTGGCAAAATAACTTGTGTCTGTGCACTACTAGAGAACTCTATTGGAACTGGTCCATCTACTTGTCTGAGTAGGCTGGGGCAAGGCAAAAATTAATGTGACCACTGTATCATTGAAAAAATTGATGTTCTGCAAAAATGCCTTAGTCTGGATATGAGCCTAATTCTAATCAGGATTATTCCCAGTCAAATGCTTTCCCCTGAAAATACATACTTCTCTCATCAGACTCACAAAATTTTTGCCGAACTGACAAAAACAGTAAGCATCAAATGTTTTACAAATATTTACTGGGTTGGAAAATAGAGATAAACACAGGAATGCACTTTGGTTTCCAATTAGTTCCCTCATCAAGCCCACATTAAATTCAAAGGCTATCAATCAAGTAATGAAAATTGTGAATGCATCACTATAATTATATTACACGTATTTTCATCATATGTTTTATAAACATGTCACAGAGAACAAAAAGATCAGATCCCAGAAGTCTGAATAGCTTTTTGTGTATAACCGATGGGATAAGAAACAAATCATATTATCAAGCTAATGACTGCATGATAAAGTTTTTTTTTTTTAATTTTATAAAATGTCTTTGGGAAACCCCATCAACTTTGTTCATTATCATGAGGACAAAAATTTCAATGGTTTTATTATAGAATAGGGCAAAAATTATCTTTATCTCAGTTGAGTTATAGAAACTTTTAGGAGTGCAAGCATGCATTAAATAAACTCTAATTTGGAGTACTTATAGCAAACACAACCTACAGATAATGTTTCCTCCACACCAAGGGAAGAAAAGATTAGAAGGGCTCTACTACTATAATAAGACATTAGATGCTAGCTAGCATTTGATGATGTACTGCAGTTCATTTGTTTATTCTACAAATCATACATTATTTATTCATGCATTCATCAACTTTGAGTGCCTTTTCTGTATTAAGTATTGTGCTTGGTAGTAAGGTTTCAATCATACATTCCCTTTGACAATGATTAGAGTCTAGTGAGGAATATCAAGTAAACCACAAATAATAATTGCTGAGATGGGGCAGGAAGGAATCTCAGGATTTGAAATATAAGCAGAGATCTTAAAGGAAATTAACCAGGTGGAGAAATCAGAGGAAGAGCATGTAGACAGATGGAACACCATCTGCTAAGACTAAAATAATAGAGGATCCAGCAAAGAATGACTGAAAATGATCTATTAAGAAGAAAACACAGAGTTGCAATCGGAGGAATATTTAGAGCTGAAAGTAAGATGTGTAAGCAGGGAATGGTTTGAGTGCTTTTTAAGATCCTTGGCAGCAATTCTAATGTGGATGTGGACCCACTAAAGAGCTACGTCAGGGGAGCTGTCCAGCCAGGCTTACACTGCAGAAAGCTTGCTGTGACTACACTGAGGGGAAGAGTGGAAGTCATGAAGGTGGCTGGATCATCTTGTTTCAGAAAGGTAGAAACTATCCTGTTCTAGAAAGTTTGAGATTATCATATTCCAGACAGGTGAGACTAACTATCTGTCCTAAGGAGATTACCTCCTAGGATGAAACTGCTGTATCTGACTCAACTTAGTAGGTCCACTAAATTATCTCTCAATTACAAATTAGGGTAGTTGTACAGCTAACATACAGCAGTAGTTTTCAATATTTGGGGCATATAATGATAGAATTCATTTGTTTATTCTCCCAAACATATACTCATTGACTTATCAACATGAAAAAGCCCCTTTTGAGCACAAAGTCTAGTGAATCATACAGTCAAGTAAACTAATTTTGATGCTGATAAGATTATACAGATATTGGAGAAGCTAAAAATAGTTGATGACTCACAAGAAAATTTACATCCTAAGTACAGTAAAAATTCTAGTACTCAAGGTTGCCAGGAACAAAAAAATGTTCATCAACAGACCACTTAAATGTTGTCACAGATAAGGAACAATGGGTTTATGGAGTCTAACTGATTTATACTTATGGTGCTCAACAACAGGACAGCAATACAAAAGAAGTTGTCAGTTACATGTGAATACTTTCTGTAAATATAGCTTTCTCTGATTAAAAATACCTTTGCAGGGTGCCAGTTGTCTTTTTTGCAAAGTTAAATTTTCAATGCTGTTAGCTCCAACTCCAGCAATGCATGTCCTGTTTATGTCTACATAATCATCTGTTCATAAGGGGAGTTCAACAAGCATAAAGCTTGTTTTCATTTACCTTGCTCTCAACCCAGGTCATCCACTGAATGTTTTAATTGTAAGTTAAGAAGAAAATCAACCAAATAACATTAGCTAACATAACATACCTACTTGTTGAAGAGATAAATATTTCAATGATTATCTAGAGATTCATTCAATGCTAAACCCCAATCTTTCTTGTAACTTAAATCTCTACTTTTACATATATTTGGAGTTGCCAATATAGAGGTTATTAAAGTAAATAGGTTTAAACACTAAAATAACTTTTCACTTGCCAATTCAAATCTTATATAAATTTACTTAGGAAAAAAATGAGAAAAATTCTCCCTTCATATCCAAAATGATAAAGTATATAATTATAATGATACAAAATTCTTCACTTAGGTACAAATTTAGTCACTTAAAAATTAAGCTTGGGTTTCAATCTAAAACACCAACGAATAACTGATATAAGCAAATGTTTCTTTCAGAATGGAACTAAGTAAGTAAAGTAAACTTATAGAATGAGAAATTGATCCTCATGTTCATAGAAGAGGAATTTAGGGCTATGGGGAAACTGTACAGCCCAATAGACAAAGCTATTAAGCTCTACCAATCTATCTATATTAAAAACTAAAGATTTTTTAAAATATTATTCACACTAAATTCTTCAGGCATGAACTTAGTTGAAAAAATATCACATCCTGTATCCATTCAATCAGTGAACTTAGCAAGTATTTTCTGAGTAACTTCCAAATAGTGCATGTGGGAAATGGGAATAAGACCTCACTGAAGCAGTAAATGCCAACCCTAGCCTATGTGGTTGCTTCCCATAATCACTTCCTTTTCCCTGGTTATAAGTAAAGCCTGTTCATGAAATAAGTCAGGGCATTCTGAACCATCTTTGATCTGAAATGGTACTTGGTCTAGAATGTTTTTTTCTTACTAAAGTAAACTTTGTTAAATTTAACTGGTCTAGGGGACCAAGGGATGTTGAGGGTATGGAGATGTAAAAAGAATGAAGATTTGTCATGTACACATACCAACTACCCATGATAAATGTATTCATTATGTACTGCAAATGTATACTAATAAAAAAATTTAGCTGATATCAACTTTTGTTTTGCCACAAGTAACCATTAATTGATACAAAAATATATGAGCTTTGAAAACAATTTAGAATAAAATACATTTGGAGGCACACTGAAGTCCCAAAATTCAAATATCAAATAAGTCCAAACTGTTATTTGCCCTGTCCAGCTGGCTGTGAAAATACTGAGTTCATTTCACCTGGCTAACTTGAACCGTCTATTGAATTGTGGCTCCCTTTTCACACTAGATAAGGAACTATAATCCTTCATTATCCTTCATTATTGTTTTCCTGACACATCTTCTCTCTGGGTCATAGTATTGTCCTTTGCTATGGCTTGTATGGAGATGTCCACCCAAATCCTCATGCAGTCATAGGTGGGGCTTTTCAGAAATGGGTGGATCTAGAGTGTGTGCTGCTGGGATCAAGGATGTGATGCTGGGATTGATTCATAGTTCAATGCTAGGATTAAGGGCAGGTAGCCTGGATAAGATATAAGCCACAGAAAGAGTTGCTATGGTGTTTGCTTATCGCTTGTTGCTTGTTGCTTGCTTGCTTTTGCTGTCTTCTGCCTGCCATTAACTATTTATCCTCTATGATATCCCTCTGCCATCCACCCTGACTTGTAGCCAGCCAACTATGAACTGAACCTTTACAAACTGTGAGCCACAATAAACTTTTCCTCTTTTAACTTTGTATGTTGGGTACTTTGTCTCAGCAACAAAAAAGAAACTAAGATGTCCTTCTTTGCCTAGCTGCTCTTTCATCCCTATTATTGTTAAAATCAACAAATGTTTCATCTGACCAAGTTACTGAGGAATTTCTCTGCATTAAACACCATGAAAGAAAATCTCAGTGAAGAAATAGAGAAAGAAAAGGAAAAAAGTTATAAAATACAGTTTGGGCTAGGGAATAAGCAAGAAGAAAATAAAGAAGTGAAAGTAATATTTACTGTGTAGCTACCATTGCTTGCAACTTGACAGAGCAAATATGTGTGTTTATCACCAAGTATGTGTAGCAGCTTTTGGCAACTAACATTGCCATGTAAGTGCTAGGCACCAAGCAATGTGATAAGCACTGTGCATATATTTCCTCATGCAACCCTTGTGGCAGCCTTATGGAGCATATGGATGGGTACCATCATTATCTCACATAATCAAGAAGGTAAACTATGAGAATCTGGCTCCAGAGGTTGGACACTATACCTAGACTCTTCCCACCTAGACTTCTACATGGTTGAGAATCATTTGGAGAACTTGCTTAAAACACAGAAATATGAATATCATCCTTTTTGAGTGAGTTCTGATGTAGAATCTAGGAACAGAAATTTTTACAAATCCATATACCACAATCACTACTATCTCCAAACCATCAGTCCCCCTAAATGCCATGATTATGATGCAGATGGTTCTTCAACTAAATCTGAAAAACTTCTGTGCTATGATACACTAAACACCTTGCAACAATGCTAATCAAATTCCATGTGCACATATTCATCTGGAAACATTGATGAAATCCAGATTCTGATTCAGTAGGTCTGAGGGAAATTCTGACATGATGTATTTCTAATAAGTTCAGAAATGCTGCTGAAGTAGCCAGTCCTTGAGTCACTCAGTATCCAGGACATTGTACCTGGCTAGAAATTTTAGGATTAGGATAAAGGAGATATAATTGTTTTCCATAAAGAATTTGCAAGCTACAGTGGAGATGGAGACACAGTCAGGATTCTTTGGGAATATGTGGCATATAAACGGGGAAAGTCAGAGAAAGCTTACTAGAAACATGCTCTTCTGTTGGGATTTGAAGGAAATAATTTCACTCAGTCACATACTCTCCAAGAATTTATTACCATATAAGAAATGATCCAAATAGTAAAACAAGTAATTTAAGAGATAAATTTGTATTACCAATATAAAACTGTAGACCTTCAAGAATGGAGATTACTTCTGATTTTCCCTTCTACGAATAACACATACATTTACAATATTTTAAAACTGTTCATTAAGTTGTTTTTGTTTTTGTTTTGCTTTGTCTTTTTGGGTTTTTTTAGTAGAGAGAGGTCCTGGGGAACAGAAATCATCATATCTTTAGTACCAGCAATATGGGAACTTTTGGCTCATATATAACACATATTTTTTAAATGTTTAATGATTACTACAGGTTTAAAAGAAGTACATTTGGAGTTCATGTAAACTTTCCAAAAATAAAGGTGCTTAAAAGACTATATTCCCAATAGGAGAAATGTGTGAGCTGTCCTTACCGCCGTAGTTCTGTTTCTTCCATTTCAGGCCCCTGCCAATATCACAGGATGAGACTGTATTTTTTATGTTGAGTCTCAGTTACACAGTTATATATCCATGATATCAAAACTCATTTTTGTCTAGTGAAGACCCTAGAATATCCTACCGTTAGATTTTTTTTTGTCTCAACAAGTTATATTAAAGCATTGTTGTTCAAATTGCCTGATTTCTAAGGTTTCCAGTTCCTTGAAGATCAAAAATGTTTATGAATGAAATTAATTTTCTCAGAATATCCCAATAAGCCTCAATTCTACTGCACTAGACATTTGGGAATTAAGAGATAAATAAAGAATCTATCAGTCTGTCTGCAAACAGCTTTGGAACACAGGTGTATTAGCAATTCATTATGATACAATATGATATGATTGCTACATTAAGGACGTGGTTTAAGACCTATCTTACAAGCTCACAGACAACTTCTCTGTGAAAATATTTTCAGAAAGAAATTTGGAAGCCATGCTGTACTCCATGAACTTGATCTTTTGTTTGTGGTTAGTTAGGTAAAGGTAGCAATCAAACCAAAGGGGGCATACGCATTTGCTGGCAGGCAGACAAGGGCTTTCTCCTAAGAATAGGGTCCAAAAGAAGGTTAAACTTGAATCATTTATAGGAAAATGGATGTACCTCAAGACAATAGTGTGAGGTGAAATAAATCAGACACATGAGCTTAAATATCACATGGTTTCTCTTATATTAGAAGCCACCGATATGAATAAAAAGCAAAATGAAAGATAGTAGGAAAAAGGGAGACTGATCTTTTGTAAAGTGGACAGGGGCCAAGACATGGAGGGAAGGTGGAAGACAGGGAGGGGAAGGAGATGAAAAAAAGAATTATGATGTGTTATGTGCATGTACCAACTCCCCAGAGAAATTTAATTATTATGCACTCCAAATACATACTAATAAAAATATTAAAACTGAATGAAATAAAAAAGAATAGGGTGCGAATGACATTGACTAACAAAATTGGGAGCTAAGAGATGTTACCAGTGAAATGCTACAATGAAACACTATGTTCACTAGTGTTTATTTTTCCCCCAGAGTTGCCACTGCCATTCCAATGGTTTTGTTTTTTCCTGGAACTTCATGATGATTAAGCAGAAGGATTCTTGAGGTAAACTTCCTAGGCTGGTGTTTGAGTTCCTTAATTAATTAGCTGTGTGACGATGAGCAAGTTATTTAACATCTCAATCCTAAACTTCATCTCTGGCAAATGGAGATGATATCGTTGCCGTCTATTTTACAGGGATGTTGTGAGGGTTGAATGCTGTGGAAGTCAGGCCTCTAAGATATACCAAATCATTTGCACCTCCTATATTCACATCCATAAGCAATCCTCTCCTCTTACAGGTGGGCTGTACCTAGTAGCATGCTTCTAGCCAACAGAGTATGACAAGGACAATGAGACAAAACTTCCATTATTAGGTTATGAGAGGTTATAACTTCTTTCTTCCTCTCTGTCTCCTTCTCTTCCATGCCATGATACCAAGCTGATGTGTTAAAGAAACTTACACAGCAAGGAAATGAGGGTCCCCAGTCAACAACCAGCAAGTAACTAAAGTCCTCAGTCCCACCATGCTCACAGAACCATAGGTTTAGTACTGAGTTTGGAAGTAAGTGCTTTCTCAGCAGACCAGAGCTGAACTCAGTCCAGCTTTTTATGAGACCATGAAGTAGAAGACACAGCCAAGCCATGGCTAGCTTTCTTATCCATAGCAATTGTGGTGTGATAAATATGTGCTGTTTTAAGCCACAAAGTTTGGAGCTAATTTGTTACCAACTGATAATAACACAAATGATTTTGTTGTTGTTTCTTAAAAACAAAAGAGTCACAGCTGAGCCCTGGAGATGGAGTATGTAGGTCTTCCTGAGCACAATAATAGAGAAAGTTTCTTAAAGAGGACTCTTGTATTGAGATTCACTTAAGAAGTAGAATATTATCAGGCTGAGAAAGAAAGACAGGTATGGCAAGTAAAGGAAATAAAATGATCAAAAGCATAAAAGTAGTAGTCTTTTCAACATTTTCTTCCTTAAACTATTATTCAGGAGATGATATATAACTGACAGTGGCAAGATTAGGAGAAAAAACAGCAAGAGAATACACTGAAAAGGTCAGTAAAGAATAACATCTGAACAACTCTGAGACAGGCTATGGGGTTTGAATTTTTATGGCAATGTAATACTTAACTGAAGATTTAGAAATAAGAAAGGGAAAGGAGGGAGATCAGAGAAAAATATTTCTGAGGTAGGATTCGAGGGCTTTTTTGTTTTGATATATTGAATTAGTAACGGAGCAGAAGGAACTAATTGTAACTATCAACAACTAGTTGTGCCTAGATACATAGATCAAAGTCCACTTTAAAACGTAAAAGTTTGAGACACCTATCTAAGGATGATATCCTGAAAGCCAAGCAAATGTATAATTAGTAACAATAAGCCTATCAGAATATCAGCCCCAGCAAATCAGAAATTATGTGGACATTAAAATGCATGAAATTGAAAAGCAGGAAGAGATGAAGAATGAAGTGAAAAGTTGGAAGATAAAGGGGAATAAATTTTTTAATTAGGATGTTTTAAAGCAGCAATTAATTGGCCCTAGATGACTATGACATTTTAAGGTTCTACACATGCCTACCAAATCTCTAAAGCTGTCACTCTTACAATTTATTTTCAAATAAAAATTGAGTTAAGGATTCTGAATACAAAATGTGAGAAACATGCAGAAGTTGCTCAAGGGAGGCTATTGGTGTAAGTTCTGTGCATTTCAAAACAACAAATATTAAGAAAAGCTCATTACACTGTGTAAACAGAAAAGTCCTCTTGAATACTTGGAGTAAAGTCAACAAGAAGTCAAATTCAGGTGTATGTACTCTGAAGGGCAATTTAAGGAACAGTGGCGGGCAGTAGTGAGATCTCTTTTAAGGAAGGCAAATTTGTTTTGGGGAGGCTGCTTTTTATAAATTAATTATGTGTGATTTTTTTGTTATGAGATCATCATTTCTGGTCCAAATCACTGAGAAGGAATCAATACAGAGAAAATGGAAAATGTTCTAGAAAGAGAGAGTCAATAACAGGGCAAAACCACAAAAGATATGGCTGTGGATGAAAGATTGTTTACCTCTACCAAAATAATAGGAAGAAAAATGGTAAAGCTCTAGTTTTCTGTGGTAGAGACAGGGAGAAATTTGAGCAAGCCCATTTTATTCCACTCAAGACAAAAAGGTCATCCTTTGACAGTGAAGGACGAACTAAAAATCTTAAGGAAACTGGTAACAGTTTCGGTCAGAAACAACAAAGGGAACTGAGTGGGGATAAAGTTGTCAAAGAAAACTATTTTTTAAATGACCAAATTAAGAGGTGAGTAGAAGCAGACTGCTTTAATAGGATGAGAGGCAAAAGTCTGCATCAGATTGAAATTAGATCCAAAAGGACAGATAACTCTGAAATGCGAAAAATGTCAGACTCTTAAATAAAACAGTGTATTCTTATTTCCCAAAATTCCTCAGTTGCAAGGCAAACCCCAAAGAAATGATAGCTTTAAAGATAAAGGAAATCTTAATGGGGTCTGTCAACCATCTTCTATAATCAAAGTCTCATCCAGATTCTAGAAATATTAAAATATATTTAAGAAAATGCAATAGTCTCCCAAAGAAACGGGTCTTCCACTTGAATCCCTTTATAGTCTTGGTAGGCTCATAGTAGTGTCTTTCTAAATCTATTTTGATATATATGTCCTTGTTGATCCATAACATTTTCTTCCAATAGAATAAGGTAGTGATAGTAGCTAAGGATGAGTAGAATGGAAATGAAAATATTGTCATGTCCACTTATTTACAATGTTCCCTTAAATGTCTCTAAGGCTCATTTTGAAATCTAGTGATCTTAAATTTGTAACTGGTAGCTTTAGCATTAAAAGAAAGAACACTGATTTCTAACAACACTTAGGAAAAGGCTTAACCGAGAGCAATAGTGTAAATGTAATTGGGAGGAGAACACTTCATGTGAGTATGCAAAAGTATTTTTAAATACATTAGAAGCGATAATGAATATAAAAGCACATTATCTTACAGTTACAAATATATGGCGTCTATTAATTAAAACCATTCCTAAGGGGTCACCATCGGGCAAGACTTTCAGATTCTAAATTGAAATACAACAATAAAGATGTAAGTAACAAAACCATTTCTGTTTTCTGTGATTAAGGTTGTTCATTACTCCAGAGACTTTTCCCTTGGATTAACTACATGAATGAGAGGGTGAGCTCTGCATGGGCAGCACAGGACTCTGAACAGCCCCCTATAGACCCTCTCCCAACTCTATACCATAATCCAATCCAAAGGCTCTCTGCTTAGTAACTGGTATTGCTTGATGGCCTCACATCTACACTCTGCTTTTTAATTTTTGTTGGGGGGGGGTTGTTTTATTTTGTTTTTTCTAGAATGATACTTCCTTTGGACTGTCTGTCCCAAATTGTATTTTTAGATTTGTCCCCTCAAAAGAATCCTTTAGATCACACTGATGTTATATTCTAGGGTTCACAAATCAGTCTCATGCTCAGTCCTACCCTGAGATTCTGAGCTCCATGAGAATAAATACAGCAGCTGATATGTTTGAGGAACCAAATCAATAATTCATCATTTAACAAATAAATCCAGCTCAGCCCCAGCATCCATCATATCTGCTGATGCAGAAGAGAAACTCAGACAAGTTTCCTCTTTTCTAAGCTACCTTGTCCCTGGTACAGATTCAATATTCTTTTTCCTATCTATATAATTATACGGCACAAATTCTGGCCCTTTTTGCTGCCAATATCTCTAGAACATCTCTGAGATTACTGACATCTTACGTCTATTGGCTAAAGTAGCTAAAGGCCATTTCCAAGAAGCAGGTTGTTAGAGTCCCTGCACCATTAGAGCAGCCACTTAGTCCTCCTGCTTCTGGGACCTAAAGGAAAATTTGTGATTTGTCAACCTTCTTTACCTTCAGATATTCATGTCCTGAGTTACCAATTGATGCCACAATTGAAGGCTTCAAAGTTTCTCCAACAAAACTTTTCTCAAATTTTGCAAACAATGCAGTTTAATTTAAAGCAGAAAGCATCTTAATTGAACTTTATGGGAAAAAAAGAAAAGGAAAAGAGAGTCATGTAATTGAGAGCTAAAAAGCAGACGCATGTCATGCATCAGATCAAATATTTCTTCTCGGAGAGTCTGACAGAAAGCACCACGATGGCAAGGTGGACCTGAAGATGTGGTTAGTGAAACACGGCTGAACTATGTATCTACCTCCAAGAATGTCATCTCCGCCTGGAGCCTGGAAGTGCGAGCTCTTCGTGAAGAATATCCTCCTAAAGAGCACCACAATCAGGGTAAATGTCATGCTCATTAATCATCCTCTCATATGATAGCATTGACTGTAAAAATTGTATTAAGTCTAATTTCCTGAAGATGAGGAGAACCGTGAAAGCTAAGCAACTTCCAGGCCTAAGTGTGAGCTAAAGCAGGGCTCTTTCCTCCTGTGCCTCAGGTGGTCTGACCCCTGCAACCTCCTCCTCACTCCTGCCCTCTCGCACTCTGCGGAGGAAGGAATATGAGGAAAAGGGACAATAGCCCTTAAACCAAAAGCCTACTTCAGACAGAAAAGAGCAGCCCAAAGAGCCTCTCTTTTATCAACTAGGATTTACTTTTTAATATTGCAGGACCAATATAGGTATACAATTGTTTAAAATATGTGATGAATTAGAGTAATCTCTTCTGATTTTCACATCAAGGAAACATCCCAGTGGAACATACTAGAATTACATAGAACTTAGAAATGGGTCTTCAATGCATTATTATATTTTTGTGAATATAATTATAAACTGGGGGGATTAAGACAGAATCTTGTTATGTAGTCCAGGCTGGCCTTGAACTAACTATGCAGCCCAGGCTGGCCTTGAACTCAAAGAGATTATCCTGCCTCAGCCTCATGAGTGCTGGTAATATAGGCATGCACCACCATACCCAGCCATAATTATAATTTTAGTTAAGTACCACACAATCATTTTAAGAAGCCACAAAACTATGACCCATAAATTATTGGCCTGATAATTTCAAGTGAAAAGACCAGTGTGAATCTTAATTTCATGTGTCAACTTGATTAGGCTAAGGGATGCCCGGATGACTGGTAGTTGTGTCTGTTTCATCCAGAAGAGTTTGGTATTTCAATCAGTAGATTGAGGGCTCCAGTCTGAATGTTTCTTGGAGAACCTTGATTAATATGATCAGCTAGCAGTTGTTTACTTAAAGTCAAATGAATACTCTCATAGAACATACTGAAAAACATATTGAAAATACTGAATTAAAAAAGGGATGTGCTGTGTTATACAGACTTTTTAAAAAGGAAGAATATATTTCAAAAAAGTCTTAAATAAGTAATAAAACAAAAAATTCCAGAATAAAACCTCTCTAGATACAATGATAGAAATAAGACATATTTTCATAGAATTTTGTCTGTGATAGTGTAAGGCATCAACAGTGCAATGTAACATTCCTGTGATATTTTTTATTAACTTAAGACAATTTGCTATAGACTATATAAATTACTTTTTCTAACAGAAGTAAATGAGTTCCTATTTATTAATTATGAGCAAAATTTTTAGGTGCTGCAAAAAAACCCTCCATTTTATCCCAGTGAAGAATCAACTAATATATATTATCCGTTTCCCTACTGCATGACTTTGTTGGTTATCGGACACTTATTCCATTTTTATCTATCACATACTTGCCCCACTGTTTCTTTGAAGAGGGACTGTATATTAAGTAGAGAACTATACAGATTTCTACCTCTATATACATCAATGGGAGGAAAGAATTTATATTTCTATTCAATAACTACTAAGGAAGGCTTAAAACCTCACTTATAGGTTAAATATTGGTAGAATTTTAAAGATAAAAGCACACCAAACAGAAATATTTTACCATCGCATTAGTGTTATGTCATGTTTTAGGGAAAAACAGAGGAAACTCTAAGGTATGGCTACCCAAAGTGGAACAAAACATAATTTATTCTAATTAACAATCAATCGAATGATAGATAGTGATTTTGGGAATTCTTCCAAATAACTCTTTCTATTTCACAGCTTCTACTAAGTCACTAAAAGAAAGTACAATAATTAAGAAGCATAGAAATATGACTAAGTAAAGGTTCAAAAAACATGTAAACTTACACCAGCATTTCTTGAAATGACACTGATGAACAGCCTTGAGCCAGATGCTTCTGTTCCTTCATTTTCTAGTTCTTGTAGAGCTTTTGTAGTTTCCTCAGAGGGCTATAATTTTAATCATGTTTGCTTAAAGACTTGGCATTTTCTAAATCATTCTCAACTAAATTAAATATTATCTGAACTTCATGATAACATGAAATCCTGAAATGAAGGGACACAAAGCTATTGACCATCTCACATTTATCTTTCACAAGAAAATGACTTTTGATGAGAACAAAATTCAACAAGAACTTTTATATCACGAACTGAATGACAACATAACACTTAAAAGGCTTTAAATGAATTAATCATGTTTCAAGAATTTCCTCAGCCAGTGGATAATGCTTCTTTTTGTAAAGTAACACATTTTTCTGATTAATGTTGCCAAACACCAAGGGCTGCATGATAATAGGATGGGATCCTGTTAGTTCATTCAGGTATTACATTGCTATTGTAGATTAGCACACTGTATTCAGGACAGTGTATCTCCAAAAATTTTTCTTAAAGATACATTTTTTTCTCTGTAGAAAAGTTGCTGCCTTTATAGCCATGTACCTGTGGGTTGATAGCTCTAAAAATCAACTGCATTCTCAAAAGCCTCAACTCAAACAGAATTGATACAAATGTCTAATTCTCACCAAAACCTCTGCCAGATTTTCATTCTCCTTGTACTTTACTACTTTTAGGGGGGCTTTTCACAATTTTACTTAGCTAAGGACTTTTTTTTTACTCATTTGTTGTTTTCATTTATTTGGCATATTTAATGTATAATATCAACTATGTTACATATGTTGGCTATATATAGGTGTGATCAAAAACTGTGGTGAATTCTTACATTTTTCTTTAAAAACAAGCTCATTACACTAAAAGACTCATTGTCATTAATCACTCTTAAGATATTACCTCTAGGTCTGGGGATTTAGCTCAGTGGTTCTGCCACCTGCATTGAAAGCACAAGGTCCCGAGTTCGATCCCATATTACCTCTGGTTTCAACAACAATTACCCCATCATTCCTGCTTCTTTCTGAAGCGGTTCTAGAAATTCTCTTTGTCTGTTTTGCTGTCATGGCTGCCTCAATGTCTTGAAATGATTCAAAATGTTTACCTTTCATGGCCATTTTTACTTTAAGGAAGGGCCACAAGTTGCATGCTACCAGAAACAGAGAATAAGGGGGACGCAAACCCACTGGAATGATTTTATAATGCATTTTATTAAAAGGCACTTGGCAGCATTCACCATCTTTTTTTATCACACCTCATAGACACTCACAATGCGGACTTCTGGAAGGTTTCTGAAAGTGCCAAGAATGATGTGATAAGTGAAGTGAAGCAGAGTATTTTGAGAGGGATTAATGACAATGTGTCTTTTACTATAATAATTTTTTATTCAAACACACATCATATACACATCATACACACACACACACACACACACACACAGTGAGGGGGCGCTGTTTTGGGTTTAACCAGATCTAGATACTTCTTCTGTGATTAACAATTTTTTTTCCTTAGCTATGGTTTTGCTTAAAGTTGATTTCAACTTATTACTATCTTTAAACCTCAAATGGAAAATTATACTTCCTTAACTGATGAACCACCAAAATTTTAGGCCCTAAAATAGCAATCCCTTTGCAGGCCAAAGCCACTCTGCCTTCCTAAGAGGCAGCAGAACCTTACAATAGTTTGGAAAATAAGAAAGTTTGGTGAAGATGTAGAGAAATTGGAAACTTTATATATTTCTAGCAGGAGTGTAAAGTATGCAGCACCTTTGGAAAATAATTTGACGGTTTCTCAGAAAGTTAAACATAAAGTTATTATTTGTCCCAACAATTTTCCTAGATATACACCCAAGAGAATTGCAAACAAGTGCTCACAGAAATATTTGTAACTAGCGTTTGTATCAGAATTATTTATGAAACCATAAGTTGGAAACAGCCCAAATGTTCACCAACTGAGGACTGGATAAATAAAACATGGTAATCCATGCAATAGAATATTTTTCAACAATAGGAGAGAATGAAGAATACATGTTACAACATGGACAAACCTTGTAAATTAATGAAAACTATCAACCCTCATCACAGAATAAAACATTTCCAAATATACCCAACAATTTTATCATACATTTCTGGGCATTTATTAAACACATTCATCAAGCTTTAAGGTTAATTGAACCAAAATAGGGACCACTGGTCTGAATTACTGGTGGATGAAATGATTTGGCCATAAGTAATTACTTCTCAGCTATTTGTATACTAGTTACAACACTTTAGAATACATAAGACCCAAAATTATAAGAACAACAATTCATTCTCTTTCAGGCACTGTTGTAATACTTTACAAAAATTTTCTCATTTAATCATTCCTGTTTTACAGATGAAGTGTCATAGCTCCAGAGTCCACACTTCAGCTGTTGCATCTGCAAAACAGTGATAATAAAAACCATTCTGCTTACCCCACAAGCTAATTATGAAATTATTAATGTGGACACTGCATTTGAGTAAAATTAAGGGGATTCGTATTAACCACATCAAGATAATTCTGCTATTAACTAACTTGTATGGCTTTGAATAACTTTTTTCAGGTTTCTGGACATCAATTGCCATATAAAAGACAAGTGAGATCAAGGAGGTTTATTTTTTAATTTTCTTAGAAGAGGTCATATATATCATTTTTCTAATTTAACTAAAATTAACATGTGCATATATGTTTACATATACACATATATTTTATGTATTGATATGATATATAATTACATATCATATATACATATATAATATGCATATGATACTTATAATATGATACTTAAAATAGGAGCTGATGATAATAACTACAAAAACAGTCTCTAAAAAATAGATTAACCCCAAATAAGCTACTTTTGACATGATATTTGGGGAAGAGATACTAAAAATATGCAACCTGCCTGTGCTCCACATTCAGGACATTGTGAAGATTAAAGACTGCAGGAGTCCAGGATAAGAAAGCAGGGTAGCTCACACGCCAAATCAGCCTGCTGCAGACAGGCAGGTCTGCGGACGCCATACCGAGGTAGGGAGTCACACGGAACACGCCAAATCAGCCCGCACCCCAGCAGCAATCCACTGGACACTCCCCTCCCCACTCCTCTGTACAGCCACCTGGTTATACACTACAAAGATGCAGAGGACACCAGACCACCAGACCACGGTACTGGGTCCCACCGCTCCTGGCCCAGAGGTAGGGGCATCTGAGGCAGTGTCCCACTGCCCCTGGTCGAGAGGAAGGGGCTTTTGGGCCACCTTCTGTCCTGCTGCTCCCAGGCCAGAGGAAGGGGCTTCTGGGCCACCATCCCTACTGCCGCTCCCAGCCCCTGTCCCACCTCTCTCAGCTCAGAGGAGGTGATCCTCCCGGGAGCCAAAAGCAGCGCCCCCTGAAACCCCAGTTGAAATGAGAAAACATGTAAATAAGTCTCAAAACCAGACATCCAGATCACCTACAGCAACCCCAAAGGGAAATGAGATGGAACACTCTGA
>NW_004624837.1:2446860-2460780 GCF_000247695.1 Heterocephalus glaber | reverse complement strand
AGAGAGACTATGTAAAGGTGCAAATTTCCAATGATGAATGTCATTATATTGTACACCTAAAATGTACCAATAAAATTAATTTAAAAAAAGAAAAAAGCCACCTATAAAAACTTTGATAGCTTTAAGCTTTACATGGAGAAAAAATCCAGTAACGAGTATGTAATTTCCAGCTGCAGCTCTCTTTGGCTCTCCCTTGACTTCTCCAACCCAAGTGTCATCACCCTTCTCTCTGATCCTCTAGCTTTTCTGTCTTTGCTGCCCAACTCAGTATCTGTCTACCTGGCCACCTGACCTTTATAAGCAGACAATCTTTCTGCTTTGTCATAACTATTAATTACATGGTGGGAGTTAAAAATTTTGCTGAAACTGTGCAGGGAAATGTGTTTGCTGAAAACTTTACACCATGACTACTGAACACGATCTTTTCAAATGTGAATATTAACCTTACCTCCAGTGAGGTAGATTATAGGTACTAAGTAAAAACTATAGTCCGCTTTTTTTAATGGATTGATTCATACTGTCATCAAAAGAAATAAAGCAGACAAGGGAATATGGTTTGTAAAATCTAAAAAACATGAAAAAACCTCACAAAGTTTAATACTTGAAAAGTAATAATAATTACACAATGAAATTGACTCTGGTATTGATGTAATGTCATACATTTGACAAAAGCTTCAATCAGTTATGCTCATAAAATCAACTTTTCTTAGTAGCTGGAAGAAAAGTTCAATATTTAAAGGAAATAATATACAAACATTGTTTAACAGGAAAGTCAATCTTACTGTTCTCATGGGTGATGGAGTCTCAGAGAGATTTCCAGGTTCTTGTGCAGAATGAACAAAGAATTAAACATGGCACATAATGGTAAGGGCAAAGTTAAGGGGCAAGAGTATGTTCAGAGTGAGTGGGCACCTGCTGGGCAAATGAAAATGGCATAGGCGCAGAATATGTCAGGCTTAAGAATTGGAAATGTTGCCCTAGGCCCAGGGTAGCTCCCATTGGGTCTTTCACAGTATGATTGTCAACATGATTGCCAAGGTGCTCAGTTATGTCAGTTATAACTACTGCGCATACCCTTTTCCATTATTCACTCTGTTATAATTGGATGTATGAGATGCAGTTCCTATAAACGAAACTTTATTAAGCTCCAAGTAAACAATGGTCATTGCAGCACATCGGTAGGTCTGGTACCCTTGCATCCTGGTTGGAAGTTTGGAATTTCCAGAAGTCTTTTTTATTTTTATCTCTGCCTCTAGGTAGCGGACCTTCAGACAAAGGTCAGGGAGGTTGGCCCTAGGGCACTGGCCAGGTTCAGATGTGGAGAGGAGTGGTCCCATAGCTCCTAATTGTACTATCTATATTAATATCACAAAAATATGATTTAAAAGCTTGAAAAACCTTAATGTCTGCTTTTTAAGGTACTGATTCTACTCTATAGCAAACATAAAGAATCCCCAAAATTGCTTCAGAAAAAGACAAAAATGTGACTAAAGGAAATTTTCCAAATTGAGACTCTTTTTTAAAGAAATTATAATGAAAGCACAGGGAATTTATCAAAACACTGGATTACTTAGAGCTGATTTAGAATTAAAATACAAAATGGAGTTCAATCAGGTGCTTCCTCCTAAGATATGCCAAAATTATTTATTTATTTATTTATTTTGATCCCAGGGATCGAACTCCGGACCTCATGCTTGTGCGGCTGGCAGTGGAACCACTGAGCTAAATCCCCGGGCCCCCAAATTTTTTATATCAATTTAAGTCCATTTCCTACAATGAAACTAACACCTACTATGATTTGGATGTAATCTGGCTTGTGTAGTTTGTTCCTGTGTTGGAAGCTTGGTCATCAGTCTGGTTATGGGAAATGGTGAATTTTTAAGAGGGGAAATCTAGCAGGCAGTAGTTGGATCACTGGGGGCTCTGCCCTTAGAAGCATCACAGATCACACTGCTCTGGCTTCTGGTATTTCAGATGTGATCTTTGGCTCCCATATAACCACTAGTTGACAGACCGTTCTGCCATGAATTCCTCACCATAATAAGTTGATGTCAGTATCATGCCTTTGCACCTCCAGAACTATGAACTTTTTTCTTTAGAAAATTAACCAGCATCAGAATTTTATGATAGAAACAAAAAAAAAACTAATACAGCTCTTTATAAGACAACACATACATGGTTTTGTTTTTAATATCTGTTGAACTTAAAAGTGAGGAAAACAAAGTGGGATAACTGGATTTAGTATTAGTTTAAGTAAAAGCTGGATGAAAGCAGCTTCTTAGAAAGTGAACTCAAGAAACTTGGTCTGAGAGTTACTTAACTTTCTCATGTAAAAGATAAAATGAAGATAGATGCACTATTGGGAATAAGGAACAACTACCCAGTAGTTGAAATAGTTCAGACTCTTAACACGAATAAACCGTGTTATAATATTTTAGCACGGTATGAATGAAGTTTTCACAACAACACAAGCAACTACAGTACAGGGTTAGTAGCAACCTCTCAGAGACCAAGGTTGATCTCTGTTGGAATCAACATGGCAGATTAGCTTTCCTAAGGAACCCTTCTGGTAAAGAATACCTAAGAATAGTATACTGAATGTAAATTACAAACAAACAAAAAGTACAGTGAAGACTTCACTACTCCACTTCCCTTGAGGTTTTTTTGGGACTGCAGAATGCTATTCTGGCCAGTAGGCTGTGGGTTGAAATGCTGTGCTTCATTTGCAGACATGGCCCATTGGAGGTGATGTGTTCCAGATAGTACAGTGAGAAAATGCAGGACAGCACACTCTGCCTCAGACTTGGCATAAAGAAGATAAACCTTCATTGTCCTAAGCCACTAAAAGGCTCTGGGGTTTATTTTTAACTGAATTTACTCTAACTTGATTATGACAATAAATGAATCAGAAAAAACAAATCATCCCACATAAAAAAATTACCGGATTACTTACCTTCTCTTAAATGGATGTGATTCTGGAATTAGTGCTTACACATATGATGAAGGGAAAAAAAAAATAGTCCACTCCTAAAAGGTTACTTCCAATTGTTAGAGTTCTCTAAGTACTCAAATTCAAACTGTATCAGGAGAAATACATTAAATTTAGCATAAAATATTCTAAAAGATAAAATTCCAAGGATTATGATATCACAAAATTACAAGTCATAGAAACAAACCACTATGAACGAGAGCTCAGAAGCAACAAACCACACAAGCAGAAATGTAAAGGTGTAAATACTGAAATTAATACAGGAAGAATATGAAATTAGGATGTTTAAAATGCATATATTAATAAAATATTGAATGAAAATAATCAAACACAAAAATGGGTTTCTAAATTTACGTGCAGATTTGTAAAAAATATAATTTCTGCAAATAAAAAATGTCATAGTTGAAATTAAAACGTCCAGATTACACATTAATTCTACACATACCATAAATGAACAGAAAGACACAAAGACATTATTTTGTACAAAGTATGGAAAGTAAATATGGGGTATACAAAAGAAGGATTAAGAAATGTATACAATAACTAGGGGTTCTAAAATTACTGTTTATAAAACTTGACATTCATAAGAAATACAACTCCAGAAATTCTACAACTCATAAATATAACACAAATTTAAATTTTTTTAATAGATTTGACAGTAGAATACGTAAACAGAGAAACAGTGAGCTTATGGATAGATCAAAATTAACTATCCCAAATGAAGTTTGGGAGAAAATAAAAGCAAAGTACAGATAGGAGAATAAAATATTTAGAGGATATAATGAAACAATGTAATAAACATTTAATTAAACTTCTAAGGAAATTAAAGAGAAATAAGTATAAGGAATACTCAGAATCATGGACATTTTTTAAACTGATAATAAAAACTCCAATTCTGGATTCAGGAAGCTGAATGTATACTAAGCACAATTTAAAACACAAAGCCAAAAACAACATCAGATTCACCCAGGGAAACTGAAGAACACCAAATTCAAAAAGGAAGATATTAAAACCCCAACATAAAGGACAAAGAGTTACAAAGAACCAATATTTAGACTGACAATATATTTCTCAACAGCAGAAGAATTCTGAGAAAGAATTGAATTAAATCTTCAAAGTGCAAAGAGAAAATAATTTTCAGTATATACCCAATTAGAATATATTCCAAGAATTGAAGTAAATTAAAGACATTTTAGGCAAACGTTTACTAAGAGTATGACCAACAAATACTCATTGAAGAAACTTCTAACAAAAATAATTTGAGAAGAAAATTGATCCAAGAAGAAAAGCTGACATACAAACATACTCTAAGCATAGAAAATGGTAACCATATGAATAAGTTATTAAAAGATTGACTTTATCAAGCAATATTAATATTATGTATAATTGACAGAAGTAAAAAGAAATGACAAAAGGGTTCCTATTTTAGGATAGAGTAAGTCAGGACAGCACTCTTGCTGCAAAACAAGACACAGCCAGATAAATTATAAATGCCACAGTTTAAAAGATCAGGTAACTTTAGAAACAACAAACTAAAATTCCAGAAAGAAGAAAAACTCTTTCATGTGCATAAGGTTTTTTCATCTTTCTTTCCCCTGGAGGCATTTTCTGATCCTGGATGCTTGCTGAGAATCTGGCTTGACCACTCAGGGAGCCTCAGTTAGGGAAAAGAAAAACTTGCAAAGTTTTGGTGATTTTGCAGGACTAGTGTGACAGACCAGAAACCTGAAGGGTAGCAAACACACAACTGCCCTTCCCCGGAGGATATTTGTTAAGGAGGCTCCTATAAAGGAGCTTGGCTACTAGGCCAAAGCTTCTGAAGGGCAAAGTGAAGTCTCCATAGTCTTGTGGAGGTGACCTCACGCAAACACCATGCTAGTCATACCTTTGAGGCAGTGAAATAAGGTAAAAGATGAGAAAGCTGGGCTGAGATCTCTGAAGCACAGAGCTGGATTTTCTACAGTCTTCCAAATGGGAGGAGACAGAGCCCTGTCCAACTCAGAATCCGACACCATCAAGGGGGAAGAGAAGCATAGCCAACGTGAGCAGGGGTAAAGTGGAAGCCCAGCTCTGACGCATTTGTGCTTGATTGGACTGAGGCGGCCCCTCCCCCTCTTTGCATTGTCCAACATACCTTAATAAATTACTGCAAATGTGGAGACAAGAAAATACTACCAACTCTAAGGAGAAAAGGAGTGGAGAAATATTTGAGTTAGCATAGTGAAAAGAGAGACAAAATAGAACCAAGGGTAGAGAATTTGTGAAATAAGATCTACAAATGAGGACCAAATGAACATTTTGTTGTAAACAAAAAAAAATCTGAAAATAAGACATTAATAGATAAATTGAAGAGCAGATGGAACACAGCTGAAAACAGGATTGGTTAATTGCAAACGAAGTTTTAAAAGCAAAGAAAAAAAAAGAAATGGAAAGCACAGGCGTATAAGAATGTAAATGCCTGTGGGACGTTGTCTTGTTCCCATATCCCAGAGAACAGATTTTGATGAAAAGGTCCACATTCAAGAGATTTAGAGAGCTCTCAGAAACAGCGTTGTTAGAAAGTGAAGTACAACTGAGCAGAGGGAGAAGCTGAACTCAGAGGCAGCTGCAAGAAAGACCTTAGTCAACGCTGTAGGTGCTCTGGAAGCAGAATAGCCCTTCAGAGATGTCTGACATTGAGGCCAGGGAATTGGGCATTTTCCCCTCCACATGATTTGTCATAACACAGTCGCTTCTGGAAAGAAGCATGAACTTCAGCAAAGCAGTTCCTTTTGGGAGACTGTTCTAACAAACAAAAAGTTCAGCTGAAAATCATCAGCAGTCAGCATTCCTAACAGCTGGGAATGTTAGGAATAAGTGAGACAATGGGCTGGTTCATGGCAGCCTCCATCATAGTCCATACCTGCATGCTCAGAGTCACTTTTTAAATACGTTCTTCCATCTGGGGGCAACTCCTTCAGGATTCTGCTCTGTCACGTTTCCTGTGGAAATTTACACGAACAAAGGTAATGGATATATTATCTCCCTCACAATCTATCTCAGCTGTTCTCAGAGCTATGATACTTGTTATCTCTCTGTTCTATTCACCATTTCAGATTCACCCCTTGGCTCATATTGGGGGCCTCTATGGCACAGTGACCCAAGCACACATCTCTGAGACTCCTCACTATAACCTGCTGTGCTTATGGAAGTGTTGCTTAAAACTTTCCCAGCAAAATTGAGCAAAGCAAACATGGGACACCTATTTAGCTCATTTGGGCGCCAAACACAATCTTCCCGGCTTTTATTGTATAACAGAAGCTCTGCTTTCTCCTGAGGATTGTAGTCAATTACCCCTGCCAGTATGGTGACTCCTTTACTTGCTTGCTGATGTTTTGGATAAAAATTCCAAAGTAATTGGGCAGAAGCCTGCATTGCCTTTTGGAAGCATTCCTTGTCTAGAAATAAGGATCTCTAGTATTAAAGTTATAGATTTAAAAGTATAAAACCTTCAAATGAATCAACAAGAGTAGAATCATTCCTATATTGTTGACCTGGTTCCTTGTAGTCTACACTGGGCTCAGGGCACCTTTTAATGTCTGTTAATGAGAGTACATGTGTATGGTGTCCAGGAGGATTACGCCCTGTCCTTGACATACAACCTCCAAGCTGGTACTTCTGAAACCTCTGCTGCATCTTTTAAAACCCATTCCATTGCTCTACCAGGCTAGCAGTTTCAGGGTGGTGTGACAAACATGTGATAGAACCAGTGGGTCCCAAGTGATATGCTCCTTGTTACTACTCTTTTGCAGTAAAGAGCTATTGGAACTAGGAATACTACCCTACATATCTTGTCTGTGGATAAAACAATTGCAGACCTTCATAGAGTGATGCTGGTGAAAGTTTTGCAGGCTACTGCAAGAAACATATATCTGGAATATGTGAATTCCTGTCACGATAAATCACTGGCTTCCAAGATGTAAGGAATGTGATGTGCTCAATTCCCTACCATGCAACTGTATTTGGTATACACAGTGGAAGGTACCACACCAGGTCACAACACTGGTTTCTTTCTGGCAGGTTAAAAACACAGCAGTGACACTGGTGAAAGGGAAATGCTGCAGACTCCATCCCTGTCATTGTTGCTGTTCCATGTGTGAGCAGATTGTGCTAATAGCAGAGTGGTGGATGACAGCAGTTTGCTGACATCATCTAAGCCAGTTATTCTGTCAGTTATGTTATACCTCTCAGTGGAGAAAACAGCCTTCACTCTATGTGCCATGATAAACAGCAGACTCCTTTAAGATGCACTCTTTTGAAATGACCACAATGTTGAGCTTTCTCAATACAGAGTACTGGGGAGACACTGCAGGAAGAAGAGGCTTCCTGGACAGAGGGGTTGGCAGCATGGGTGTAAGGACACCTCAGTTACCACCCTTGGACATCTGCACTGCATTGTCTCACAGAGGTTTCAGTTCTCATACTCTCTGCCAATAATCAGTGCACAGAGAATTTGTTTAACTTCTCATCCCATGCTGGTTTTCTATTTTGCTGCTGACATTGCTAACTGGACCTGTGGAACAGAATTTGGTAAGTAACTTAGGAAATCATCAGACTTGCAGATGATGAGCCCTCATAAAAATTCAGAGATGCAACACCTTATGAGGCTTCTAAGGGTTCAATGCTAAACACAGCATTGAGGTATCCTGTCAAAACAAAAATTATGACCCTGAGTTCCACCTAGCACTGGAGATGAGTCATAATTATTCATAGGCATCTTTGGATTTTGAAGGCAAAAGTCATATTTGAGGGTTCTGCTGTTACCCATTAAACAACTACAAATCTTAGAGTTGTGGGCTTAAAGTAAGCAAAAGCTCTGCGGTAGGTCTGGCAACATGAAATTTGTTCTGCCAATTGAATTTTATGACTGAGTAAGTCCAGTGATACTTAAACTGTCCAGGACAAGGAGGGAACTGAACACAGTCTTTGCTAGCTCAAATAGAGGAACCACAATACAAACCTATAAGCAACAAAAGCAAAGCCATGTCCTCTTTTGCAGGCAACTCTCACTCAGAATCAGTCCCCACTTTCACCTGTGGCCTGGGAAAGACTGACTATCTGATCATTGTGCAGCAAGAGATATTGAAATGTGAAATAGACCATTTTTAAACTAATCCACAAAGTCATAGTTTCAAGACAGAGAGCAACAATTCTGTATAAAAGGTACTAGGTTAAAGCAGGTCCTCAGAGTACAAGTGAATTGCAAGAACAGCTGGTGCGGATAGTATAGCACCAGAGCCTGCTGCATTTGCTCCTCGCATTCAGTTCATACTTGGAGATTTATAAAGATTTCTTTATAATCAACTGACTATGGGAAAATTTTTGAGCTTGGCTTACAGAAGGTTGTGAAAGATATTTTAATAAAATAGTATGTTCATTCAATAGAATGCTAATCAATAATGAAAATGAATGGGTAATAATTATTATCATGCATTGGATAGATTAATATACAAAACATAATTTAGTGAAATATACCACAGAAGAACACATTTAGTGTAATTCAATTTATTAGATGTCAAAGATTTTAAACAATAAAACATTTAGAGATATAAAATAGGAAAGCAAAGAATGGCTAGTGCAAAATGTGGGATATGGATTCCTTGTATATTTGAGGTGGGGAGAGAAGTGGCTGGTAAATCTGTGAAAGAGACATAGTTTAAAATGAACTGGAAATGTTATATATCCTAACTTTGTGAAGGATCTATCAGTATTCACTATATTATCATTTTTCACTAGTAACTCTCAATCCAGATTGTACAATAGACTGTATAAGAAGCTTAAAAAAATTCCAAAAGTATGCTAAGGTGTTTGAGTATCAATATTGTTTCTAATGCATAACTAGGTTGGAGGAATATTACTTGCAGTTTTAAGATAATCTTTTGTATGTATTTCATATTCCAAAACAATTTTTAAGTCCAAGGAAATAGGAAATGAATTTCTATTTCAATTTTCTACCCAAGTTTGTGCTGATGTATTGACCCATTTTGCTTCAGTGCTTCAGGCTGGCGAGCTCATATGTTGGTTTGTTGGTCCTTAGAGACAAGACATACTAAATGTTCTCATGAGGTAATGACTCTTCCTAGCCCAACTCAGGCAACTCTGTTTGCTTTTTCTCTTTAATCACTGCTTGATCTGCTGCTGAATTTCACCCTGGTCTAGCAAACTTCCTGCATCAGAAATATAAGCATTTTTTTTAGTGCTCTTTATCTTTCAACTATTTACGCCCCTCGTCTCTTTCTGTTTTACTTTTCCCTGCCTCTAAGTCTTCAAGTGCTATCACTTTGGCTTTCTTCTTTCCTTCATGACAATCTCATTTAGTGCTTTTCTTTCTACTACATTTCCCTTTGAGGAAACATCTGAATACAGACTTAGGTCTCTCTTCAAATGAAAATGACTATTTTAGAAAGAAAGGAAGACTTAAAATCCACTAAGGACCTCCTCTTTCCAACTGACAAAAGAAGAATATATTTCCATATCATGAGAATATCAACTCTGTCAGTTTATCACAGGCTTTTCTCTACTTCCATAAGTTCCAAAAAAATATACAAAAATGGAGATAATAACCAAATTTTTAAATATTTCTTCTTTGGTGTACTATTATAGTAGCCATAAGAAACAGTATGTACTATTTTAAATATTCCTGAAGTCAAAGTAAACATATTAAATGTGTAGAAGTGAAAGTATGATCATTTGAAATGAACCAAGTCCAATAAAATCAATAATAGTTTTAATTTTTATCACATAAACAAAGTGTGAAATTTTAAGCAGATAACACATCGGGGAAATTGAAGACATAAAATATTTCAGATCCTCAATGCTGAATGTAAGATGCTTAAATGTTAATTGTATGCTGAGAATAATTGCAATTTTTCACCAACACTTTAGAGAATTCTCCTGGGATACATCAAAGGTTGTTGTTCTATAAGATTTTGCAAATGAAGTATTTTTCTAATACCCTCAAAGAGCCATTTTTTCATCATAAGTATTTAATAGCAATTAAAAATAGAAGTTTCTGAAACATCTCTGATTTTTCAGGTGCTGACTTATTTCTAGTCTTTAAATATCTTGAAAAAAGGAAAATGTACAAGGTTTATTCAAATGTTTATGGGATTTTCCAAAATATTTTCTCAAAATATCTGCTGTTGGTAGAAAAAATGTTTACAGATCATAATTTCCAAGCATACAATTACAGAGAAGTTTTTATTTTATTTTATTTTATTTATTTATATATTTTTTGGTACCAGGGATCCAACTCGGGTCCTTGCGCTTGTCCAGCAGGCGACGAAACCACTGAGCTAAATCCCCGGCCCCGAGAAGTTTATTTTAAAGAAAATATGTTTTTTAAAAATCTGCGGCCCACACACTCACATTATTATGTAAAAGCCGTTAACCTTAGTGATAAGACTGATTTATTTAATTATATTTTAAAAGATTTCTAGCTTCCTGACAGGAAACTTGGATAGGTCAAAATACTCTTTTGAGGAAAGAAACTAAGATTAGGCAATTAACCTTTTTATCCACCTAGCAGTTCAAATTCCTCTCCTTTCAAAGTTATGTGTGCAGCATGAAGATAATGGTTGGAGTGTGAGAGGGTGTTTGTGAGAGAGAATGGCATGTGTCTGTGTGTCTCTGTGTTTGTGCACTTCCATGAGCATGTGTATATATATGTATAGGGGAATGTGATATTTAAAAATAAAAAGGCCATTTGAAATGTTAAAACATTCTATATTTTTTCAGTGAAGATCAAATTTGAAGTCATTATTTTTATATGTCACAGTAGTTCAGGGTGGTGATAAGTTATTGTATCCTGGATTTTCTTTTAAAGGAAATATACATTCCAGTTGGATAAACAAAATTATTTACTTAATTACATCATACAATGCAGTTAAGATACATATGCAAAAATGGCCTAAGGGAGAATTAAAGCACACAGTGAACTCTGGAAGTAGGTGTGAGAAGATGGATTTATCAAATAGTATCAACAAAGGAGCATAAGAATCTTTATGCTTCTTTCCAATGGGGAATATGTATTTCAGTTTAGGTAGTCCTCAAACAAGAATTTTTCAAACTAAAAGGATTTTAAAATGCTGTATCCTTCCCATGGAAGGGAATTTAAATTTAGCTTAAAGAACTAGGATATTTAATGTATTATATGGTATCAGAAGAATGTGATATTCCAAGAAAAAGCAGACTTCAAGATTGGTTGATTTAGCACAATATATTATTCAATGACCAGTTTTGGACTTAGTTTTTCTCAATCCTTCTAACTTCCATCTTTTGTGTAATAATCATGCTGGGCCTAGAAGCAAGATAGCTATGCAATTTCTAGGTGTTAGATTCAGTCCCAGTCACATGCTGAGGAAGAATGGAATGCACCTTTTCTGGCTGCTTTTAGGAGTGAAGGAAATTTCTTCCAGCAGATATCTGTTAACATTTCATGGGCAAGAATGACCATGGTGATTTCAGAACAAATGAATGGTGAGAGAAAACTGACTATTATGTAAACTATTCATTTGAGATAAACTGGATGTGGAAAAACAACTACAGTAATCACAAAGCAAAATAGCTCATACATATAACATTCATTCCTTATATCACTCATTTAGCAAGTATTCCTTATATATCTACCATGCAACACTAGACATATAGTGGTAAGAAAAAGGAGCCATGGGCTTTGATATCATGTAATTAACAGTCTAGCTGGAAATGTAGGTAGTTCAAAATTTTTCAGAAATTATTCAATAATCAATTTTTTAAAAAAAAATCATTGGATCTAATAAAATATTTACAAGATATATGAGGAAAACTACAAATTTCTGATGAAATAAATTTTAAAAATCAAGTAAATGGAGAGAGATTCCATGCTCATGGGTAGGAAAACTTATTTTTGACAAAGTGTCAGTTCCTCCTAATTTTATCAATAAATTAAATAAGATCCCAATCAAAATTTCAGCCAAGTATTTTGTAAATATCAACAAATAGATTCTAAGGTTTATATGAAGAAGCAAAACACCCATACTATTTAAGATAGAAGTCTGACACTACCTGACTTCAAGGATTACTATAAAAAATGTCACCAAGAGTGTAGTATTGTGCTACATACAGGGTGCTACTTGAAAAAAAACAAAAAGGCTAATTTATTATGATTCTAATAATACTGACATTATATATTTTTTAAAAGCCCAGCCAAGCATGGTGGCATATGCCTGTAACCCCAGCACTCCAGAGGCAGAGCCTAGGCTACAGAGTTTAAGGCCAGCCTGAACTACATACATAGTGAGAACCTCTCTCAAATAAACCAAACAACAAAACTAAATACTGTAGAAGCAATAAAATGTTCAGGAGAGGAAAGGATAAATTAATGGAGCATAGAGGAATTTTAGGGCAACAAAACTGTTCTGTATGATACTATGGATAATAATAATCTGTCATAGCAATCTGTCAAAAAGCATAGAATGTACAACACCAAGAGTGAAACCTAATGTAACCTATGGACTCTGGGTGGCAGTAATTTATCAACATAGATTTATGGATTGTAGCAAGTATACCACTGTGGTGAGAGTAGTGAGGGAAGCTGTGCATAGGTAGAGCAGGGATGTATCAGAACTCTGTCATGAACAAGAACTCATCTCTATCTATTCTTTAGAAGATACTATTAGAATTCAAATTAAGCAGTAGAATAGGGGTTAAGAATATGGGGACGTATGGTCAAGTAGGATGTTTTTAAGAAAATAGTTTCAGATTGAGGCACAAAGGACAATAAGAATTAATCAAGCAAAGAGAGTGGGCAACATGGGGTTAGGGAGGCAGGCAGAGGATGCTTCTGTGGTCTGTCCATACCCATGCTCCTTTGCTTCTCAGGTAGAAGGATGAGTGTATTCCAGGAGACAGATTCAGTCATGGCAACGTGGAGAGGAAGAAGAGGCCACTTTTGAAGCAGTTGTTTACTCCAGTTTTTTAGTTGGACATCTGCACTCAAAATAAAGCTATATATTTCCCAGCCCTTTTCATGTCCAGATACATAGGCATTTAAATTCAGACAAATGGATTCCACGCTTCTAGGGCAGAGAAGGTGAGCCAATCCCAGTGCCCAGGAGGAGGCTCCCTGCCACCATTCCATGCTCTTAGGGCAGAGAAGGTGAGCCAATCCCAGCACCCAGGAGGAGGCTCCTTGCCACCATTCCATGCTCTTAGGGCAGAGAAGGTGAGCCGTGCGGGTGCCAGAAGCACACCCTGCCCTGTGGAAATGAGAAGACATGTAAATAAGCCTCAAAAACAGACTTCCAGATCACCTACAGCAACCCCAAAGGAAAACCAGATGGAACAATCTGATATTCAACCACCTGGACTCCCTGAACTGGCAACAAAAGAGGATATGGGAAAAATGAAATCAGAAATAATTTCTCAGATAACAGCAAAGATTGTGCTCATGGTGCAAGACATGATGAATAAATCTAGAGAGGACACAGATTAAAAAAATAGAGGATCTGAGGAACATGATGGAATCCCAACATAGGAAACAAATGGAATTCATAAAACAGATGCAAACAGATTTCCAGGAGATTAAAAACTCCATCGAAAGTCTATGCAGCAGAATGAACCAATGTGAGGATAGAATTTCACATATAGAAGATTGCAATTAGTGACCAGGAAAAGAAAATTGCTTTAAAATTGTAAGGGAACATGAGAAATCAATCCAGCAGCTGCTAGATGATGCAAAGATGAATTACATAAGACTGACTGGAGTCAATGAAGAAAGAGGGGAGCATGCAGATGACATAAAAAAACTGTTCACAGAAGTGATGGCAGAAAACTTCCCAAGCTGGGGAAAAGAACTTGACATACAGATAAGTGAGGCATATAGGACTCCAGCTACCCTTGATCAAAAAAAA
>NW_004624837.1:2298968-2444565 GCF_000247695.1 Heterocephalus glaber | reverse complement strand
GGAGGGTAGGGCAAGGGGAATAAAATAAGAACCAAGATACTCATGTAATGGTACAAGATCCCAATGATGTATGTAAATGTATTTTATACCTAAAATGTACCAATAAACTTAATGGGGGGAAAATAAATAAATTCAGACAAATGGTATGGATACAGAAATATTAATGGCAGCCTCTAGGCACCGAAAGAGACAGAACCCAGGCCCTTTGCCTCTTCTAATTTGTTTTTTATTCTCTCCTGCTTCTAGGTCACCGATGTCAATGGGACCATAAATTTGAGGCCATGCATGGTGGATTATCAAGGGCATTTGTCCCAGCCAACATGGCCCTGAAAACCCAGTGGAAATTATGTTTTTGAAAAATAAACTATCTCATTTAAGCCAGTATTATCAGTCTTTCTGGTACACAGTACACCTCAATCCCAATGAATTTAATAAGCAATGACCTTGAAGATGAGAAAAATAATGGAATTTAGCATGTGCTGAAAGATTAATATGGCTGGGAAAGAGCACACAGAAGACTGTAGAAAGTGTTACAAGATGAAGTGTGGATCATCATATGCAGAGCCCTGTGAGCCACATTTGAACATTTGGATATGATTCTCTAAGAGCAACGTGAAGACACTAAAGAATTTCATTTATTTATTTCTTTTTCTTTTTCTTTTTTTTTTTTTTGGTACTCGAGATCGAACTCGGGACCTTGAGCTTGCGAGGCAGGCGGTGACACCACTGAGCTAAAATCCCTGGCCCTATTTTTTTTGACACTGAAGAATTTTAAACACAGAAGTGATAGGATAAAAATTTACAGTTTAGAAATGATCTCTGTAGTCCCAGTGTGAAGAAAGAATTGGTGGGTAGCAGGAATAGATACAATAAGTCCAGTTAAGAAGCTACTGAAATTATCTATGAAAAACATATATTGGCTTAGACTCAGGAAGTGGGGAAGGGAATAGAGAGAAATGGTTTAATTTGAAGGTTACTTAGATAAATTTTTTTAAAAAGAACTGGCAATAGATTGAGTGTAGGGAATTGGGATAAATGAAGAATCCAGTATGATGCCCAGGTTTCTAAATTGGGTTGTTGGAAGGAAGAGTGGATATGGGGAGAAATAAATATATTGTCGTTATTGAACATTTTGTTGAAGTTAGCAACACTATGAAACATTAAGGGGAAATGTCACGTAAATAATGACAAATTGAATACACTGTTATGGAGACTAATAAAGAGAAAAAGTGACAGGAGTAGTAAACAGGAAGTCCTTGATGCTAGGATAATGAGTGAAGCCATGGGATGAAACAGTGCAGACCTTCTTTCTTTCAAAGATGGGGTTGTTACTTCATTTCACCAATAGTGCATTATAGGATGTTTATAAAGGAATCACTAATTATAAATAATTTACATTACGATAATAGTCTTATGCCTGATAAAATTTCTGGTAAACCGTTCTAAGTTTCATTCAGTTCATTAAGTAAAGCTTAATCAGTCTCCCACAAATACTTTTGTTAATAAATTTGTCTCTAGATGTTTTATGCAGTAGATTTATATGGCTACTGTAGTCAGACTTTTGGTTCCTGGGATGGACAATACCAAACAAGCAAACCCATTTCTTGGAAATGTATGTTACATTTTATAGAAAAATTTAAAATTAATACTTATTACTTACTGCAAATATATTTATAACTGTATCTAATATATAATACTATAACATTATGATTGCAAAAAGCAGAAAGTACATACATGGTGAAAACAGTGCCCCATGTGTTTTATTAAAAGTAAGGTTTAATGCTCTTTAAACATTTGGTTTGATATGGAAAATAATAGATTAAAGAGTTTAGGACTTGTGATCAAAGAAATCTGTGCTTGAATCCTGGCTCTGTTATCTATTAATTGTATGACTTTGAGCAATTGATTTAATTTTCCTGAGCCAAAGTTTCTCATTAATACTTAACCTTGAAAAAGTTAATGATTATCTTATAGGGTTATTGTGGGACATAAATCTAATACAGTAGCTTTTATATAAATAGATGCTTAATTAAAGTCAAGATTTTTGTGTTGTTTTTAAGGTAATTTTAAGAGTGAATATCATGATGTCCATAGAATATCTTCTGTAGTTAGCTTAAGTCTATTCATAGTGAATCTCTTCAGTCACACTAGATTTTATTATCAGCTTAATTAATCACAGAATCTCAGAAATGGAAGAAAGCATAAGTGTCTCACACAGAAGTATTGCTTTCAAAATAAAAATGTAGACAATTTAAATCAGAAAATTTGTCATTTGTATTTGTACAACTATGTAAAATGATTACAAAACACCCCGATATTTGTATCAAAAAAGAAACAATCATAAAAATTCATTCAAATACTGTAATTAATTATTTCAGGTCCTAAGTATAGTACCATATGTGAGACAATTTTTTGTTATTTTAATAGAACTAGTCCATAAATGGTATTAGCAATTATGTTGAATTATTTTTTGTAATTATTCCAAATGTAGAACTCAACATTCTGAAGAGAAGACTGAAATGTAGTTTCATTCAGTCTTTTATTTTAGCAAAGAAGTATATAGAATTTTTGAAAGTTTAGAGGCTCAGATAGGAGTGAAACCTGTGGACTCACAGACTGCTCGGCTCAGGTCTTGTCTCCTCTGATTCACCCCTCCAGTCTTCAGAAAGTCACACCACCCCAAAGCACCATGGAAATGTAGACTAACGGAATAAAATAATAATCATAATAGCAAAAGAAACAACCCTGGACTTCCTCAGCCACCTGAGTTTTGGCAAAGGGGCCAAAAACACAGATTGAAGGAAACAGCCTCTTGAAGAAATGGTGCTAGGAAACTGGTTATTGACCTGCAGAAAAATGAAACTAGACCTGTATCTCTCACCCTGCATCAAAATGAAATCAAAATGGATCAAATACTTGGATAGAAAAAGAAGATAATATAGGGGAAACAGTTGAAGCCATAGGCACAGACAAGGACTTCCTGAATATAACTCATATAACACAAGAAAAAATACTAATAAGCAACAAAAGGATTATATAAAATTCTAAAAAACTACTGCACAAGACAGGAGTCAATTAAGAGAGTGAAGAAACAATCTATAGAATAGGAAAAAAAATGTTTGCCAGAGGACTAATATCCAGAAATTCCAAAGAACTCGAAAAAATTAACCCCCCCCAAATACAACCCCAAATGGGTATATGAACTGAACAGACAGACATTTCTCAAAAGAACTACAAATGACCAGTGAGTACATTAAAAAATGTTCAGCATCTTTAGCCATCATACCATGTTGATGCATAAAATTCCCATTTTTACAGCAGCACAATTCATAATAGCTAAGCACTGGAAACAGCCTATATGCCCATCAGTGGATGAATGGATAAAGACATGGTATATTTATAATGGAATTTTATTCAGCCATAAGAAGGATAAATTCATGTCATTTGCAGGAAATAGATAGATATTGAGAGCACAATTTTAAATGGTATAAGTCAGACATAGAAAGTTAAATATTACATGGTTTCTAGAAACTCAAGATATAAAAAAGGAGTAAAATGAATCCAGACTTTCTGGAGATTAGGAAGGGGATCAGGGAAAAGGTAAGAGGAGAGCGCAAAGGGGAGAGAGGGGATAAAAAACGATCAAGATATGATCCAGACGTATACAAATTCCCCCCAAATGAATGTAAATATCATGTAATGCAAACATATTACCGATAAAGATAAAATAATTGGAAAATTAAAATATCTTACTTATAGTGGTTCTTTGAGCACTAAACAAATTGAAGTTGTGTCTGCCCTGTATATGCTTAATACATGCCAGCTATCGTCACTTCTTAGACTCTTAATTATGGATATTATAAATAAAAGTGAGACTGATTCTGTTATCACCATCAGATCATCTGTGGTGTGGTTTGTATCTAGATGTCCCTCCAAAGCCTCATGCACTCATAGGTGGGGCTTTTGGGAGTGACTGGATCATGGATGTGTAATACTGGATTAGTCCCCTGATTGGTTTAGTATAGTTTGGGTGTGGGTTATAGGACTGAAAAAGGAAGACCCACCCTGGCTGGGGGCCCGGGGCACCAACCAATATGCATGTAGCCTGGATTGAATAAAAGGAGAAAGCAGAAGGATGGCTCCTGCTTTTTGCCTGCCACACCATGAACTGTTTCTCCTCTGCAGTGCCCCTTCATCATGCTGCCCTGCAGTGGAGCCAGCCAACTATGGACTGAAAACTCTACGAGCTGAGAAATAAAATAAGCCTTTCCTTCTTTAACTTATGCAGATCAGGTATTTTGTCTCAGCAATAAGAAAGTAAGACATTCCCCAAAGATGTTTCTAATTCTACAGAGTGGTAACAGACATTACATGAAAAAAATATAACACAAAGAAATCCATCACAAGAGATGGCAGGGAAATTTCTGTCAAGCAAAATTAAACAGATTTTTCATTAGGAAATATTCTCAGAGCCTTTCATATAAGAACATTTGTCATCACTCTCTGAGAGGTGAAACGTGTACTTAGAAATTTTCAAACCAATTTGACAAAAAAACCTGTATTTTTGCCAGAGCATTATAAAGGACAAATATCTAACAAAACACAGTGAAAAATACTATAAGATTCCACAATTCAGAACTTCAAGCCCATCATCTCTCACTGACAGGTAAAATGAAGTTAAATACCTTTATTTTAAAAAATGATTGTGTGAATGTTACCTTTTCTCAATTAAAATGCTAATTAACTAGCTTTTCACCTTTCCTCATATACATATATCACCCCTCAACTTGTTCATCATTTTTCATTTCTCAAAAGTATAATGGGTATTAATTTCTTGTATCCAAGACATGGTCTTTTCTTTTTATGACAACTTCCATGATTGAATTAATACTTGAATATAATTCTACCTCTATAGCTACACTAAGTACATATTAACTTCAAACAGGAGTACTGAGGGCTGGGGAGCAGCTCAGTAGAACACTTTCCTAGCATGTACAAAGTCCCTAAGTGTATATCCAAATGAAAGGAAGAAAGGATTTTGAAAATTGATGTCATAATACATAGATTGTTAATCTGTTGGTCTGAAACTATGCCTGACCACAGAGAAGCTTTTAAATTTTAAAGCGACATTCAGGTTCAATTTTATAAGATATAAATTCTCCCATGAATTCCTTTAAAAATTCCAACTTCAAATATTTTTATAATATAATGAAATTATTTAAAAAGAGAACAATATTTCCAATGCTTGTTACAACAAAGAGGGAAAAGAGAGAAAAGGGTGGCCTTTGTGCTTTGGTACCTCGTCTGGCTCTAATGTCACATGTTGACAATCAACGGAGGCAGCATGGCTGAAAAGACAGGGTAAATCTTACTAAAATGTTCAAGATGATAGGAAGCAAAGAACGTTGCATTTTCTTATAATTAGTAAATTGATGAAAGGCTGACCAGGCTGCCTTTACTTAATTATATGAGATAAAATAGCTGACAAAATTATAGAAAAGTAGCCCTGTTCATTAGATTATATCTAAAATCAGACATTACAATCAAGCTACAAGTAAAAACAGATTGTCTTAACTAAAACCACAGATTTGTGAAAAACACCTGGATGAGAAACTATTGGATTAGCTTCATCCATATTGTTACAAATAGCTGCAGTTCATGCATCTTCACTGTTAAAGAATAGCCAATGTATATATATGTATAAAACTTATACATTTATGGTCAATGAATACATTTTTTCTAAATTCTTGGCTGTTATTCAAAAAGTTATCTGAGCATTTTTAAAAATATCTTTTAGTATACACATTCAAGAATTTCTCTAGCTGAGTCCTTAATATAAAGCGTTATTGTTTTATATGATGTTTGTTAAGATTTTATTATGTGCTTTGCTATTTTCTCTGATAGCGTTTCTCTTACATATTAGCGAGCTTTCTGGGATTTATTTCCTTGTTCTTAAAGCATATTCCTCAGATATTTCTATAGGACAACCCTTATAAATAAAGATTCTCAATCTTGAAAACGTATATCTCATTTTCCTTATAGAAAAAAGTCACTGAAAATAGAATTCTAGAATGACCGTTTTTCTTTAGCACTCTAAAGATTTGCCTGGATTTTTTCATTATATTATCAAGAAATTCTGTTGTTATTGAGAAATTACCTGTAAATCAAATTCTAATCTCATATATCCTTTCTAGGCAACTTTCTTTCCTTTCTCTTTGTTTTAAGCTCTATTCTTTCTGTCTCTGGTGTCCTGAATTTTTACTGTATTGTTTCTAGGTGGATTTGTTTAGTTTATTTTTCTTGACTCTGGAGTTAGATGTCTTTCCTTCATTTTTGAAATTTTTTTTTAGCTATTTCTCTTTTTAATTACAGCTACATTCTCTAGAAAATTCAACTAGTTGTATGGAGTAACTTCTCTCTCTTTTAAATGTTTGGGTGAATTTTCTATAATTTCTTCAGAACTACCTCCCATTAACTGTGTTCCCAACTCTGTATAATTGCCGTTTACTGTGTCTCTACATTTTATTTTCTAATATAATTCAGGGTTTAAAAATTCTATCAGACTTTTCATACTGAACTATCAAAACTAATAGTTTTTAAAAATTTTCTTTCTTTCTATCTTCAGTAGTAACCACAAGGTGAACTTAATAAAAGATTTAAGGGCTGGAGCTATAGTTCAGTGGTACAGCACTTGCTTGTCATGTGCTAGGCCTTGGGTTGAATTCCAGTATTGAAAACAAACTAGTAAAAAATTGGAGAATGGTTATATATAATAACAAAGTTGGGTTTTTTCTTTTTTAGAATATATCTATTTCTTACACTATCAATTGTTTTTAATTCTGTATGTGATCATTTTCATACCACAAGCTTTAATTATCTGATTCCACAGTGCTTTTTCTAATGACTGACAGGTATAGTGTATGTTTCCTTGTATGATCAGTTATTTTTGATGATGAGGTTATATTGTATGGAACTGTTGCTGCAGAAATTTTGAATACAGGTTTTAAATGTATTCCTTCAGGATGTTTACTTTCTTCTGCCAGTTTCCTCTTCCAATGAGACAAGACAGGCAAATATATTTTTTGTCTTTGAAAAAATATTTATTTACTTTCTCTACTCTCTTTGTGTTTCTTGGTATGGTTGGCATCTTGTTTTAGATGTTTCTTTGATCAAAATGTATACTTTATTTGTTTATGGGTTGTCTTCTGGTCTTTGAGCAGTCCTTTAAATTCAGACACTGCAGATTCCAGAACAAAGGAAACTTAATAGTCCTAATAACCTGGTTTCTGCAATAAATATATTCCAAGGAAGAAAGAGTGACTTTAGCCTGTAATCCCAGCACTTGGGAGGCTGAGGCAGGAGGATCAAGGAGAGTTCAAGGCCAGCCATGAGCTGCATAGCAAGGTCCTGTCTCAAAAAAGCAGAAAAAAGTAAAAAAGAAAAGAGTGACTAAAAGCAGTCATTTATAGACTATAAAAAAACATATCAATCTATAGTAATTTGGATCTTATTTGGATTTTATTCAAAAAATATTTTTAACTATGTGCACCATTAGGAAAAACTGAACATCAACTGGGTATATGTTGATATTCAAAAATTATGTTCACTTCTCAGGTGTGAAAAGAGTATTGTGGCAGTAGTTAAAGAATAATTTTCATGTTTTAGAGACAAAAACTAAAATTTTTCCAATGAAATTATATAATGTCCTATATATGCTTTAAAATATCCTGATGTAGGCAGGGGGATAATAGACAGAGAGGAATGAAATAAAATGAATCCAGATTTAATAATGATAGTTTTATTATATATATCTCTCAACATCTATGTATATTTGAAACTTTTTGTTATAAAACCAAAGCCATGCTTTAAGCCCTATAGATTTACCAATGTCCCCTACACAGCTAAATGTCAAAGGCTGATTTAGACCTTGTAAATTGATTGATTGATTGATTGATTGATGATTTATTTTGTTTGAAGCCTTTGAAGAAGTCCCTTACTTTCAAACCAGACACCCACAGGTCTAAAAACATATTTTTTCCAGGATCCAGTAATTTTATGTGTGTTATGCTGGACAGCATTTCATCTATCTTTATGGCTGCCCTATTTCAGGAAACAGAAATATCATTCTTCTTAACAGCCACCCTCTTTAGCTCACTGTCTGGGCCCTTTAATTCTTCTTTCATCTTTCCTTCTATCAATAAATAAATTCTATAAATTCAACTCCCTAAGGTTCTCACTTGTCTGTGTCCTTGAATCTCTCCATCCATAGTCACGATCCTGGTCCATTTCACTGCTCTCTCACTTTCACACTACAAGTCTTAAACAATCTTGCCCTGTTCATTCAGGTCCACTCTTATCCATTCTTCACATGCAGTTCAATTCATTTTATGATAAATGTGAATTATACCACATCAGAACCCTGCTTAAAACCTTATGTTCTATAGTGGCCTGATTATAATTTCTAAGACACTTAAATGGCCCCTGAAGCCATGAATAAATTTATCTCTAGCCACTTTCTTCAGCCTAATCCTAGTTTACTCTCCTTAGATTTATTCTTTAGAGCTAATCAGCTGCACCATGGGTTTATTCTTTGTGCTAAGCTTCTCCAAAGTTCAGGGACTTTGCATGGATTTCCACCTGGAACATCTCTTTCATTTCCAGATCAACAAGTTAATACCTCATTTTTTTAGTCACAGTATATCACTTCTTTAAAGAAAGATTTCCCAGACTGCATAGTGATATAATCAGCTAGGTTATATCCATAACACTGCCTCCTGGTCATTTTATCAGTATCGATTGTCCTCACTAGTTTGTAAGAGTCAGGAAGGCAGGGGCCATGTTATTCTTTTACTACTTCATTCTCTAGTAGGTAGGACAATAAGCACATAACAAGCTCGATAAAGGTTTAGGGTGAATGAATGTTAACCACTGTGCTACTTGCAACAAATATAATGATGACCAAGATAAATTCAATTCGTAATTTCAAGGAGATTATAGCCGTAATTAACACAGCAAGTTACCCAAGAATAAATGTGACAAGCAATATTATAAAGAAAATATAGAATATTATGCTTTCTTTGTGTTTTTTACTTTGTTAATTACTTTTTATTGGGGCTAGTGAATTAATTACTCTATGAATCTAAGGTAATTAGTATTATTATATTGGCTCTAAAATATTTGTCAGTCAATATTGTTAAATCATTTTTGGCTTTCCTATTGAGACTGCTCCCAGCTCCACAGTCCATATCAATGTTTTATAGACTATCACTTGACAGACTGAGTTAACTGATCCCACCATTGCAACATCAAGGGTAATAACTCACTAGTATTGAGTGTTGGAGTCCAGACCTAGGACCTGAGATAAGTCCATGTTTGATTTACAAGACATCCAGGTTGATATTCATTCAGTTCCTATTACAATTTTCAAACATTCAATTTGGTTGATTGCTTGCTCACCTCACCATGACTAGCATGTTAAGTGGCCTAATTAATATTTGTTGAATAGAAGGATGGAAGCTATCCTGGTATTATTGCATCATAAATACTTCCCAAGGACAAGGTAAACTGGATTCTGTTATTTAGCACTTTGTCATTGAATAGTGTGCTGCTTAAGTAGCAGAATTGGGAAAATCTTCAATCCTATGTTGTTAGCACAATATTTTTGGTTATGTTTCTAGTAATGTGTTCTTCCAGCATGTATAAAATCAATAATAGGATGGTCCATTCCCAAATCTTCTCAGTTCTTAAACTGAAGCTGACTGCTTTATAAAACAAAACTCACCTTTATTTATTTATTTATTTAGCTTTTCATAAAAAATGGCTGAGTGTTTTATATGTATACTGCCTATAAAATTCACAAGCATCTTTGTACATGAGCAACAGTTTCTTGAAGAGCCATTTGAGTTTTTGACTTGTTTATTTCTGCAGAAAATTTGTGCTCCAGGCTCAGCATTTTTTTTCTCCTTTCATGGCACTGTTTTTATTACTGACAATGTTCGCCATGATAAGAGGATTCCAGCAAGGACATATCATAGGTAATTGCATGCAATTTGGTTGCATATAAGATTGTGGGTGTGGATTTTGTCTTTGACATCATGTCTCTGCTAAATTGCTAACAGTAGTTTGTGGCTATTCTGACTGTTTGGGAATATCAAGCCCTGAAATATATTCTTCTTTTTGATGTCTGGAGCACTCACAGGACACACTGTATATACTTGCTAAATTATTCTTTTCCTTTCAGACTCATTTTTTTGGTCTCAAGTTGTCTCTGTTATTTGTTTCCTCATCTCCCTGTTTCTTATTCTGTGCCTGAGCTGTACTTTCTTCCCCAAAAGGAAAGACGTTTTCCCTGTTCATGTTTTTTATTTGTGATCCACAAAGTACAAGCACTATGAAATAATATTTTCCAAGAATCACCAAAGGATAGTTCCATGATTAAAATGATTTGAACCACATACTCTATCCCTCTTGTCTCCTTTTATGTGAGCTTCAATCGATAGTTTCTTCCAAAAAAAGTCATATAACTTCCTGCCATTATTCTTGAACTCCTCCAGTGCAAATGTATTTGTCTAGTAACATTATGAGTAGTGATAATACTTTGTCTTTTGCTATAATTTTAAAAGAAATTATCTGATTTATATGTGCCTATATTTACATACAAACATGTGCATCTATTTCTTGGAAATTGTAAATAAAATTTATGCCCTTCATCCGTTTTATGAGTACTTGACCTGTTAAAAGTAGTTCATAGCACTTTCTTAACTTCAGAATTAGTTTTCATAATATCTGCTTGATCGATGCTTGTCAAACTTTAGAATACACATGAAGCAACTGAGGATCTTAAAAGCACAGATTCCAATTCTGTGGGTCGGGGGTGGGCCTGAGATTCTGTATTTTTTTTTTTTTTTTTTTTGGTAGTGGGGATTGAACTCGGGCCCTTGTACTTGCGCAGCAGGCGGCAAAACCACTGAGCTAAATCCCCGGCCGAGATTCTGGATTTTTAATGAGCTCCCAAGGGATGTCAATGCTAGTGGTGTGTAAAACACAATTTTAATGCCAAGAATTAGCAAATATTCCCAAAGAGCAAAGCCCTTGACCATCACCTCTTTTTCTTTTTTATGTACTCCAGTGTCTGTTCCATGTCTGGCTTTCAATAAATACTTATTAAGAGAATAACTAACTCCCTGAATCATTTACAGAGCATGGGGAGAGAGATTCATGGACCATTTTATAGAAGTCTAAAAAGTAAAGCGAGAGATGATGGATTACATGACAGCAGAAACACAGATCTAGTGGCTCTAGAAGATTATCGTGTTTCTGTTAGCGTAGGAGAGTAACAGCCACTATCCCATGTCTGTCCACTTGCTTCTCTCTCAAAGATGATGAGGTTTCCATGATGTGATGTGCAACTCCACATCTGATTTCCATGAGTTGGAGATGAAGTCGCCCAGAGGCTTTTCCCAGAGGTCCATTAGGCTGTTGCTTTCTGAATGTTAAAATTTGAGAATGTTGGGCCGGGGACTTAACTCAGTGGTTTCGCCGCCTGCTGCACAGGCTCAAGAACCCGAGTTCAATCCCCAGTACCGAAAAAAAAAAAAAAAAAAAAAATTGAGAATGTCATTTAGGAGGGAGGGAGATTTAAGACTCTAATTTTAAAATCCATGATTCTTTTAGCATTATCCTATCCCTACTAAAACATTCCAAAAAACACAAAGTACAAAAATCCAAGAATGTAATCACCTTGTTAAATTCGGAGCTGCAAAGACAACGTAAACAGGAAACAAGATGAAGATGTTCTGTCATGATTGTGATTTAGAGGCTGCTATTAGCTTCTGAAGTAGTAGGAGCAAATCACTTTCAAATTTAGGAATCAAATTAATGGTAATGACATATAGTTGAAGAACAATTAGTAATTCTTCTCCAAAGTATAGTAATGGATTGAAAACAAACTCTCCAAAGAAGGACATTCATTGTACAATTATTTCTAAAAAAACATTTTGTCAGGCTCCTTTTGAGTCAAGTTGTTCTACATCATATTTTAGCAAGGATTCTAAGAGCCGTGGAAATTCACCTGCTGAGTTGCTACCTTTTAATTACTTAATAAAGAACAAAGTTCAAAGCATGACAAACTTGAATACAGAAAACAAATTTAAAATTAAGAAAGCTGTTACTTATGCATTATAAAATTAACTCTCCTATGTATTGGAGGAAAAAAATGAGTTTATTATTTACAGCACCTTGCTTACCCCTTTCCCTTACCTTTTCTCTAAGGAGGACAGGTCTTATAGAAACTTACTTACTATGTTGAGTAGAAAGGCAATCAAAAAAAATTTGGGAAATGCAGGCAAGAGGGATGAAAGGAGAGATAAAACATCATTGCTAAATTGTTCCAAATATAAAAAGGAAGCATAGTATATGCAAGGAAGGGTGGGGTAGCTTGAAGCTTGGAATTGTGGAAACAGATGTGGCAGCTGCCAAACAAAGAATAGAAGTAATTAAAATGGACTTTAAGGGAGTTTCACAAGGTTGTGAGTCATGTAACCCCCATGTCCATCCAATCTGGGGGTTTTAGGAGAGCGTTACTAATATCTGAGACTGGATGATTCTTCATTGTAGGGACATTTCTATCCATTCAGGAAGCTTAGCAGCAAGTGCTACCAACTAGAGATATTACCACCCTGCCCCTAATTATGACAACCAAAATTTCTCCAGCCTTCGGTAAATTTCCCAGGTAAGGTAGGCGAAAGAGGAATTACTTGGTTAAGTAATTCTGATCTCACAACTTTTGATTAAAGTCTACATTAGTTATTTTTGCCTTGCAATTTTAGTAGATATTTGTATGTGATGCTTTAATTTACTTCTGGCATTGTTATTTATTTATTTCCTTTGATGTGGAGTTTGAACCTAGTGCAGCCAAAGGGGAGAGTAAAGGTTTCCAGGTGGGTCCAGTTACATTCACATTAACCTTTGAAGGTTTTCATCTAGAATATTTACCTAGGGCAGGGGATTTAGCTCAGTGGTTCCAGTGCCTGCCTTGCAAGAGCAAGGTCTCAAGTTTGACCTCCAGTACCAAAAAAAAAAAAAAAAAAAGAAGAGAATATTTACCTTAAAAGGCAGGTTCTCATGTAATTCAGTTTGTATTATCTGCTGGTAGATTTGAGTCAAAATTGTATTCCACTAATGACTTCAAAGGGCAAGTTAGTAGGTACTGAACTGTCAGAAACTGTAATGAAAGGCCAAATCAAATTTAGAATTGCTATTACCCTTTTAGTTTTTGACGGGCTAGGGAGTTAAGGTATTATTTGAGATCAGCAGTTTCTATTGAAGAATATGGGCACAATGCTATAAAAGCTTTCTCTAATTAAATAATGCCACGAAAAACTCTGGACTTGAAATTACATGTTAACCTGATATCCCTGGACACATGGGGTCTTAATAAATTATTTCTTGGGGAAAAAAAGATTAAGTATAAGCAGATATGTGCTGATAAACTGTAACAATGGCTCTTTTCTCTTTTGTAATATCTATTTGCCAATATTTTTGGTGTAAATACACCCACCACAGCCCATTTCAAGCTACAAACCTGACATTACTGAGGTGGAGTGTGGAATTACTTTGTACAGTTGGCTCTCTTGAGTGAATAGGTGCAGGAACCTGTACACTGCTGGGTATGAGGGATAAATGTTTCAAGTGGTTCAGGTCTTTGTAATCTAGTGGTGAAAGAAACATCTAGTGTCTCAGAGTATACTATCAAGTAACTCTTCAAAATACTATCCACCAGCCTCCTTGCCATTTCAAAATCTTTCTCTTTTATTTCTCCAGACTTTTATATATAGAATAATTTAGCCACTTCTACTGCTAAAAACCCTGGGGCTGTTACTATCTAATACAGACTAGCTACAGACATTGGGTTTGGGCAAGTATCTGTTTTAGAAATGTAACATACTTGTATTTAGCTATGTTACATACCTGGCATACTTTGTAGAACTGAAATCTTGATTAGAACATGTCTCTGAGTGTTATATTGGTCTAGCAAGTAACCCTGGTAGACAAGAAACAGAGATGTCAAGCTTTCAGTACTGTGGTTATTTGGGGATGTAAAGCCCCAAACCTCTATGACAATGGAAGAAATTTGCATTTCCTTAAAAGTGCTTAAGAAAAGATGGAAGGATGTATGTGTTCTTATATTTATAAACATGTAAAAATATTAGAAAGGTTTTTACTGAACATTTATACAAAATCAAAATATTTTTGTACCAAGATTTGGATTATTATGTTGAGTGCAAGCTGAAGAACTAGAAATAACTGGGATAAGTTGAAAAGGACAATGTATGAGCAATTCATACATATGACTAAAAAAAAAAAAAATCTGGGGATTTCCCAGAGCCCATCTAACCCTTGAAAATTAGTGAAGATAAACCAGAAAGAAGAGTGAAAAAAATTGAAGAATGCCAGCCCAGGAAGAATATAAAAAACACATAAAGCATCAATTCACAAGCTGATGTAGGCTGCCTTGGCACATGAGGTTGGTTGCTTGACCACTGAGCTCCCTAGGAAGGGGGATCAGCAGAGTTCCAACCCCAGTCCCAAGTTTAGGACTAGCCTGCATCCTTAGATCTGCATGAAATATAGTGAAGTAGGAAGCAGACAAGACCACCACAGTCAGCCCGCCCTGCTCACCTAGAATCAGACCACAAGGTACTTTCTTGAAGAAATCAGCGTTGCTTAACCTTTGGGAGTTGGAAATGTCCCTGAATCTCATTGTCAGAAAGTAACTTTGAGAAACATCATCTATCCCTATTGAAGACACAGGCAGAGAGTTATGATTTAAAGTAGGGACTTATACTTATTATACTGAAATTTTAATAACAATGGATTTACCCAAGCCCCAAAGTCTCCTGTCAGGCTGTGCCACATAATAACACCCCCTGAGGTTTCTGCGATAAACTGGGGAGAGGTTTTTTATTATTATTATTTCAGAGTAAATAGCACAACCCACTGTGAAGGAAGATTATGAAAGTTTTTTCACTAAGGAGAATATATGAAAAAATATGCTACAGTTCTATATAAGGAATACCTTTTGTTATAAAATAGCATACACACAAATTCTAGAAAATGAGTTTTTTGTTTTTTGTGTATTTTGGTACCAGGGATCGAACTCAGGACCTTGAGCTTGTGAGGCAGGCGGTGGAACCACTGAGCTAAATCCCTGGCCCTCTAGGAAATGTTTTACAGAATAAAACTCATTTTCTGAGAGTTAGGAGATTGATAGGTCAACATTAGAAATGGGGAAAGAGAAAAAAAAAACTGACTAGAGGGCTGGATTGTGTATAGTTCCCAAATTAAGGGGATCTTTGAGAAAAGAACACAGGTGATCAAAATGGATTATTTTAAAAAATGAAAAAAGGGTTTTATTATATTAGTAAAACTTTAAAGCCATATTTCTGTTCACAAAAACCTGAGTAAAGTTTGATTGTATTTTTTATGGCTTTTTAAAGTAGGTATTTTGGCACCATATCATCAATATATTGGGCACCACTCAGCATTGTTGAAAATAAAATAGAATATATTAGAAAACAGCACTGTGCACTGCATGTGATATCATTTTGTAAATATATTGTTTTAGATAAGTACACATATACATGTGTAGTGTTTTCATGTGTGCTTAACAACTATTTAAAATTAATTCTGAGGTTTGAAGGCAAAACAGTTTGAGCTAATGCTCAAGAATACACTAAAATGTATCCTGAAAGACACATTGATAGCAACATGTTCATAACTTAACAAAATTGGCAACTCTGGAAGTCTTTGATAGGAAAATAGGTAAATAAACCGTATTCTCTTACTGTGTAATATTATACTGCAATGAAATGAACACCCTATAGGTATAGCAATTAGCATGGATGAATCTCAAAAACATTTCAAATGAAAAAGTTGCTCAGAGAGAAGTATACATAGAATTATTCCATTCATATAGATTCCCAAAACAACCCCCAAAAGAGCACGACATACAGATACACTCATATGTGAGAAATCTATGGAAAAGGGCAAAGGAAAGATCAATTCATGAGGCTAATGATTCCATCTTGGAGGAAGAAAGAAGACACTCAGAGAGCTCAAGAGTTCAGTTCTTATTACATGTTTTAAGCTGACATGAAATATACATATATTTATTTTTCATTGTCCTTTAAGCTATATATAAGCAGCATATATTCTTATGTGTTTGATATATTTTATAATAACATTTTTTACAATGAAACAACTACCTTTGGAACATGATCCCTTTGTTTTTATTTTTGATTGGTTGGTTTGTTTTTTCAGACAGGGTCTCACTATGTAGTAAAGGATGGCCTTAAACTCACTATGTAACCCAGGTTGGCCTTGAACTCATGGCAATTCTCCTGTCTCAGCCTTCTGAATCCTGGGATTATAGGCATGGACCACCATACCTTCCTGGAACATCATCCTTTCCATTAATAATAGAATTATTAATTCTCAATATTTGTTTTCTAGAATCTTAAAAGAATATTTCAAATTTTAAAAGAATATTCAGCTAATTCAAAGTGGGGTGAATTTCCAGTTGTATATTCATATCATTTCTGGATAATAATTGTGTTTCCTCCTTTTTTTGCTATACAGGTACTTCTTTTTTCTTAGTCTTATTTTTGTTTTTTATTTTATATGTATGGTTTATTTCTTTGTCATAGTAGAGATTGTACCCTGGGCCTTTACACTGATCTATGTCCCCTGCCCTTTTGAAATTTTGATTCCGAGATGGGTCTCACTAAGTCACTAAATTGCTAGCTTGCACGTATCATCTTCCTACCTCAGTCTCCCAGAGTGCTAGCACGATGGAAATTTGCCACCATGATCCACAGTGCATTGTTGTTTTATGTGTTTTATGTTAAGTTGTTTTGTCTAGAAGCTCCAGACGAAATAGAAAAAACAGCAAAAGATATCTTAAATAAAAAATTCTTTTTTGTTGTGTATTACAAAGAAAATAACATTTTATTACATAGTTGGCTGTTATTCATTTAGGAAAATATTATTTATTATAGGATGGTATTCTAGACTGAATTGTGTTTCCTGCAACCTCAAATACGTATTGAAGTCCTAACCCTGAGTATCTCAAAATGTGAGTGTACCGGGAGATGGGGCATTTAAATAGTTACCTCAGGTGAGATGAGGTGGAGGAGGGGCTGTGGTGCAGTGTCGCCAGTGTCATTATGAGACAATGAAGATACCATGCAGGCACACAGAGGAAGCACCTGGTGAGGACACGGTGACATGGTGGCCATCTACCAACCAGAGAGAGGCGCTCAGGAGGAACCGACCTTCATCTTAGATTTCCTGCCTCCAGAACTGTCAGAAAATGAATCTCCATTGTTTAGGTTCCTCAGCCTGGGATATTTTGCTGAGACTTTCTTAGCACTAGATTTCAGATGGGTTCCTCAGTGTCAGAAAGACCTCACCTTCAAATCTGGTCCCAGCACAAACTGTTGGTATGATGTTCACCACATTGTTTGACCTCTCTAAACCTGTATTTTAAAGCCTGAATGTTAATGCCTAATTAAAAGGGATAATGAGGGAAATATACTATTATTAAAATTGGTTGCACTTTAATGCTATTACAACTTGATCTAAAATGCACAAAATATCTGTACATATGGCCCAGTGATTTTAGCCAATGGGAAAAATCCCCATGCACACAAGGATATGCACTACAGGATATTGATTACCATTCATTTATATCAACTTAGAGAAGTAATAACTCAGGAATTTTAGAATAGGGTAATGATTATAAAGTAATGATATAATTATAGGTAGGATATTTTATAGTTATTAAGAGCACTAAAATCATATTTATGGTATATTAAGTGAAAACAAGAAAACTTTACCATATAGTTTCACCTTAACAAAATAAAACATACCTAGAAAATAGAAGATTAGAAAGAAATAGACCATCCCAGGATATTAATAGCAGTTACCTATTCTTCAAAGCAGAAAGGTGAGATTCTCCCCTATATATATTCTCCCCTATTTATACTTCTCTAATCTCCAATACTTATGCCGTGAATTAGATATGTATAATATTGAAACATTCCAAAAATTTTTGGTGTACTGAGACAAGGTCTCATTATGTAGCCCAGGGTGGTCTGGAACTCCTCCCAGCAATCTGCCTGCCTCAGCCTCCCAAGGGCTGGAATTATAGGTGTGCAGCACCACACTTGGCAAAATCTTTTTTACATTATATTGCAATTCCTATATATAGATAAATATGTACATATATATATGAATATATAAATATACACTATCTAATTTCAGTTTAAAATCCACAAGTACAAATTTCCCAACAAATAGCAATGACGTCATGGTCTCTGTGCCTTTCCAGTATTTGAAACAGTGAGCTTTTCAAAGATAAGCACTATATCTTTGGTAATTTATTTTACGTCTCATATAGCTAAACTAAGAGAAATAAACTAAATGGTGTTAATAAGACATTGTGATATTGGAACATTGTGATATTGAACAAATGAATAAACAAAAATCCATGATCCAGATCTTATAAAGTACTATTGTCAAACATTCTCATAACTCACCTGTTACAAAGAATTATCAATTCAGGGTATTTCAGAAAGGGGACAAATTATGTCAGCATGTTGAGATATTTGTAAGATTTTCCATAACATATATTGAAATATCTTCTAAGATTTCTGTAAGATTTATAAATTAGCTTAGTGCACAATATATGTGCATAGATTGAAAGGTTTTCAAATATTGAGCTACTAAATAGCTGTATAAGGAAAATGAACTATTATTGAACTTTTTTCTGCCAGTAACACATTTTGCAGTAATAAGAAGGTAAATAAAAACAGAAAAATAAGACATAAAACAGTAAAATTTTTAAGAGACTGGCACCATTCAGGGTATGAATTTTCCTATTAAACTGATAATAGTGGCCAACATGTCAAGCGTTCTTTAGTTGGTAAGAATGTCATTTTAAAGGGGTCAGGAAAAAATGGATTAAAAGAGAAATAGATTAAATTTCTCTGTAGATTAATAAATCTCTGTGTAGATTCGCTAGATTTTCTTTGCTCCATGACCACAGACTTAATGTCATCCAGACCTGAATAAATATATGCCATTGGGTACAAAGAAACTAGATGCAAATATATAAATAAGTATGCGCATCTTTTCTATCTCTGGAAAACAATTCAGATTATTAAACAAACTGTATCCCAAGCAATATATTAGATGGAAAATTAAAAATAAATATTAAAAATATGTTCTCTTCGGCCGGGGATTTAGCTCAGTGGTTCCGCCACCTGTCTCACAAGTGCAAGGTCCCAAGTTTGATCCCCGGTACAAAAAAAATATATGTTCTCTTGTTTCTGATTCATGTCATACTGCATAGACCAGGAGTTCTAGCTCAATGTTTTAAATGTTTTTATATTACTATACTACTCACATGCTAAATATCAAATTTTGATAAACAGTTTTTGGAGAGATAGAGGAAAAAATTATTGCATGTTGCTAGTCTTATATAAATTGGTGTAATTAAATCTCTGTGGCATCATATATCCAACTTCAAATGTACATACCTTTGATGTAGAAATTCTACTTCTAGGTATTTTATACACGTACATTCATGTGTATTGTGAAATTATACACATATTAAAACAGACATTGACTACAGCAATCCTGTACTACATACTTAAAACTGATATATTATTAATATAGAAAAATGGAAATAGACCTTTTGCAAATAGAGAGGGGAAGAAGGTTTGGAGGGAGGGGAGGGAAAAAAGACCAAAAAAAAGAATTAAGATGTGTCATACACATGTACAAATTCCCCATGATGAATTGATCATTATGTATTGCAAACACATACTAATAAAAAAACACATAAAATATTTAAAAATATATATAGGGTAAGTTAATACAGTGTAGCATTTCCATTAGTTAATACAATCTGTACACTATGTAGCCATAAAAGAATGAAGGGAATATATTATTATACATGTATTTGGAAGATGAGACATACTGGAAAATAATAAAAAGAAAATCTTCAGTTTTTACAAATAAAAAGAAAACGTTGTTTGCCTGGATTTTGTGGAATGCCTCTAACAATATGCAAGAAACTGACACAAGAATCGTTGGAGGGAAGAGCAGAGTGGACACAGGAAAGCAAAAGCCAAAACTTTGTTTTCACTGTGTACTCTTTTATGCTTTTGACTTCATCATATGTTTATGTATTACTTATCAAAACTAATAGAAATTTATAAATAACTGAAATTTTAGTAATTATCTTATTTTTATAATGCTAACTAGAATTCAGATATGTTTTGAGAATTTGTATGACACTGAGTATAAACACTGTAGGAGACAAAATAATTGGGAGAAATATTTCACTGTAGGTCAACAAAATTTTATCAGGTATTTCTGATGTGACAGATTGTTAAAAACTAAAAATACTAGACATATGGTAGATATTCATAGGAAAATTATGATTATTCCAGGAAGTGAGAATATAATAAAATGATAGCTATTTATTAATAGGATCTAAGTAGTCTACTATATAACTACTTTGGAAAATATGCTACACTACTTTATCATTAAAGATTTGGATAATCCATAGCTATATTTTTTAAAAAATTCATATGTATCACCATATGTTTCATGACTTCACATGGTTATATAAATGCAAATATATTTATTTTTATCTCTTTCCTTTTCTTTATCATCTATTTAATATAAGTAAGGTTACAATGTAATAGGAAAGATAAAAAAGTCTGTAAATAATTTCTAGGCAAAATAGATGGTAATTTACTTGCACATTAATACTTAGGCTTTTATGGGTAAGACATTTATCAAAAGGAATAACATTATTATGTCTCATTTTGAACTGCACAAAGGTAAAAGTTGAGCTACCTCTCATTGTGTGAAAATTGTTAGTCACTAAGTGCTTTACTCATTAAAATTCTTCCACATCTTTCTATATGAATAAATGCTGAAATAGAATTTGACTTAGTCCAATTAAGAATTTCTCCTTTTCTGATTTATTATACATGCATAGTTTTAAAGAACAAAGAATACGACAAAATTAAAAACTGCAAATTATTCTTTGGATCACGCCAATCTTTGCATCACTGGTAACTGCTTTAGACACATCATTTATAAGAAATGTCAAAGAATACCTTTGTTTCCATTTCCTCAATATTTTCAGGTACAAAAAGAAGAAAAAGTAGTAATAATTGGGCTGGGTTTTTTTTCAGCAATAAGGACTATGCAAAATGGTAAGTAAAAAAATAAAAAACCATAATTTCCTGCCCTAAGGGAGATGTTTTTCTAATAGGCAAGCCAATAAATAAGGGAATAAAATATTATGTGATTAAAATTTGTGGTAGGTGCTGCGACCATGATAATGAAATAGAAAATCGGTGAGGAAGTACAACCTATTTAGATGGTAAGAAAAGTTGCTTCCAAGAAGGAGATATCTGATAGAAACCTGAGAATGAAAAGCCAGACATGGTAAAATTAGGAGATGACCATGTCATGGCAATGGAACATTGTGCATGAAGATCCTGAAGCAAGAATTTAAACCAACATGGCCCAAGCTTTAAGGGCCAAGAGGTAGAATGCCATGATGAGATTTGAGACATAGGGAGGGGTAGAACATGTCTCTTGAATTTCATTTAAGATACACTAGGACGCAAATGGAAGCCCCCGCTTGGGAGATAACATGATTGAATTTTCATATTTAGATTGCGCTGATCTGCTTCTGGAGACAGGTTGGAATGGGGCAATAATGGGAGTGTGGAGAATAAGAAGGAGATTTGAAGAGGAACCCAGGGAAGCTAGGATGGTGGTTTGGACTAGAGTGGTAGCCAAGGTAATGTAAAGTTCTGACTATAATTTGATTAGGGTTTGCTAGTCTATTTGATGCAGAGGTAATGAAGAAAGAGCAGAAATTAGGCAAGTTGCTGACTTGAATGAGTAGGTGAATGTAGGAGTAATTTACAAAAATTAAGAGGAATAGGCTTTGAAAGGACGGATGAGAGCTCTCTTTCAACCTGAGATGTGGGAAGTTTAATGTGTTATAAGACAGTTACATATAGATTACACACAGGAAATTGGCTCTCCTAAGAGGTGAGGTTTGAGGTCAGATATTGTTGTAGGATCACTTACCATAGTTCTTTAAAAATCAGCTGACATCTGTCTGTCTTCCTTGCTACAACGTGAACCACTTAAGAACTGAAACATTTTCTTGTTCATCATTGTTCCCACATTTCTGATACTAATTGTTGAATTAAAGCACACATAAATAAATGGATACTAGGAACTTAAACACAGGCTTACACATGGACATTTTAATTGTAGTGTATAAGAATTAATACTCTTACAATGTTTGGCCTTTTCTTATGTTGGCAAATATGTGTCAACTATTAAAATTGAGATTAAGATCTGGAAAGTGTTTTAAGAATCACCTAATAAAATTCCTCTTTTTACAGATCATGAAACTGGAGTCCACACAAATAGTAACTCAAGGTTACAGTTGTGTCAGAATTTGCACTAGAACCAATTTTTTTACTCTACACAACTAGTGATCATTCTGCTACTCTATATTCTTCAGATCAAACTGCAGTAAAAATGGTTCAATCTATATGCATGGTACAGATGTAACTAAAAGTTTCACAGAACATCACACACACTCTTTAGATTATAAACTTGTGTATGAAATAAATTGTCTTCAAAAATAAAATGTAAAATACTAACACACCACTTTTTAATTTACTCACTCAAAGAACTTCATAAATTAAAGAGAGAAAAAACCCACATACACATTAAATGACTAAATGTTCTCTGGTTTCCAAGGAATTCTCTCAACAGGATTTAGAGGACAGGCATTTATGATGGAAGATGAAGTCACTTTAAAAAGAAAACATTGGTTCTTTTGAATATATGGAAAAGCAAATGTGTGTCAGTAATGTTGCTGAGTCAACGCAACCACAGTAACCATAGCAAAATACTCCACAGTGTTCTCAGACTTCTGAACACATATTTCTCAAGTTAGGAGTATACCTAAACAGCAATAAGGAAAATTTGTACAACATAACCTCTGCCACATTCAAGAGGCACAGGTCCTTTACTTCTAGCAGAGTTGATTACACTTGTATCATAGACCTTACAACTCTTTAGTATCACTTTGTGATTTACAGAGTTTTAACAGATTCAATTCTTCCTTTAGGCCTTAGAAAAACACAACAAATACGGAAGTCTATGCTTAGGACATGCTTAGTGATAGTTAAGCCTTAAAATATTAGCATTGCAAAAGGTACTTTCAACTATGCTGGATACAAATTAAGAAAATATCTTGGGCTCTCCGAGGGTGATCTACACTTTAGATTGACTATAAAATCAGACATGTGTGGTGTATCTGGAGGGTAGTTTGTCAGTAGGAGGAAATGAAGAGACTCTTATGAAAGATTTAATCCAAAGGGAACAGAGTGTGGATACACAAGTGTGGTCCAGGGAGATTAACACCGTCATAAATTCAAAATCACTAACTTCACCTTGGATCTAAACAGACACAGAAAACCTATGCTATTTCCTTGTCCAAAACTCATTCCAATTCTCCACAACTACTGCAGACTGCTTTCTCAACTTTCCTAAATCACTTTCTTCTCCCTTTCTCTCAACTGACGACTTCATTTCTTACCTCAGAGAGAAATATAGAAGCAATCAGATATGAGAATCTTCAACCTCTCATTCCCCAAATTAGTGAACTTATTGGCATCCACAAACATCCTTTTACCCTTTACTATTATTTCAAAAGAAATAGTATCATTCCTCCTTTTCATTTACATTTAATGCAATCAATATTTTTGAATGCCTAGGATTGATTCTACCATCTTTGGGAAACCTCACCCATTGTCTGTCTTCTCTTTCTCCTGTATCTTCAGCTTCTCTCTCTTTGCTTAATCCTCCTAGAACCATTTCAACATGTGAAATTTTGCCTCATGTTAATAAAACATACAAAAACTAAAACAAGTATTCCTTTTGGCCTAAATCCCCAGTTTCCCAGGTCCTGCTGATTTATTTTTGTCTTTTTCTACCTAAATTCCTCAAACAAAATCTCTTAGGGCTCAGACCTAGGTCAACTTTTCTTTTCAGCTGTATGATCAATTTCGTCTACTTTTTCTAATTTAAGGATCTTCACAGTCCATGCTGCTGTCTCTCAATTTCAAATGTCAGAATCCTCTATCGACCTTCAGATGCATATCTCATACATTCATGAATTCTCCAGTTGGAGAATTACCCAAATTAATTTTTCAAATACCTCTGCCTATCTGCGATTGATTTTCATTATCGCCTCCTATCTGCAAACCCGTCACACCGTCAATAAACACAAGCACATATACCACAATTACTCATGCCAGAAACATGAGTGTTATGTGACTCCCTTCCATCCCTCAGGCCTTAGAGTCAGATATCATATGCATTAAAACTTTACCTTTAAGCAGCTCTGGAATCTGTGTACAATTCTCCCTAATCAAAGTTACAGTCATCCAACTAGTCTACTATAATAGCTTTCTAATGATCCGTCCTTACAAATACGTTCTCAATACTGTGGCCAGCCTGAGATTTCCACAGCCAATCTCTACGGCACCCTTCCTTGCTTAGAAGTATTCAATATTTTTCTGTTTACTGCATATATTTGTTCCATAAATAATAGATACTAATTTATTTATGCTTTTAAAATTTACATAAATGAAATATATATTATATATTTCCTTCCAACAAACCTTTTTAACTAAACATGCTATATTTTTGTTCTCCTCATCCATTCATAAGCCTCAAGACATTTTTTTCAACTGATGAATCTGTGTTTCAGTGCATGACTAAACCGAGGTTTCTTTATTCATCTCTCCACTGAGAGCTATTACCTTAGTCCCACTTTTTCATTGCAATGAACAATGCTGCGGTTACGTTTCCTAAAGATGTCTTCTATGCACATGTGTGAGAGTTTCTTTAAAATAGATACCTAGAAGACAGATTGCAAGGTCATGGAGGTTGCACATTTTGAGTGTCAGTAGATCCTACACCATCACAGAGGAATGATAAGCTCTGAGTGTAGGAGACTGCTTACATGTGGGGAGGAAAAAAGGAAGAGTGGATAGAAGAAGGGATGTGGTTTTAAATTTTAGCTGCAATTAAAAACTTCTTCAAAAACTGAACCAAATGCAAAATGAGACTCAGTGATAAGTACAGAGGTGTTATTTGTATACTATTTTGTGCTTTTAGACTGTTTCATAATTAAAAATACTTTAGTAGTAGGGCCGGGGATTTAGCTCAGTGGTTTCAACGCCTGCTGTGCAAGCACAAGGACCCGATTTCGATCTCCGGTACAAAAAAACAAAAACAAAAACAAAAAAAAACCTTTAGTAGAACTTTCAATGGTTTTTAAGTACTCTAAAATAAGATCCAAACCATTTACCATAAATGATAGGACTTCCCTTGAACTGGTTTTCACTGGCTTTCTAGCCTTACTAAGGAAGGCAATTATTTTTGTCTGTCCTTCTCGAAGGGGGTTTGCTCTCTGGGAATGCAGGACCCTTCCTCCTGACCACTATGGCTTTTCCTCCAGTTTTCACACAACCATTTATTGATTTGATTCCTTCTCATCCCTCAGACCTCAGCTTATGTATTACTCTCTCAGGGATCCTTCCCTGACCTTCTCAAGGTTGTTTAATTTCCACTCATTATACTTTCTCATAGTCTTCTTCCTCTTTTGCCTCCATGCTTAAATTTTTAATGATTTCTTCAATACATATCTTTGAATAATGATTGCTTGATTTATTGATTATTTGTATCTATCACCCCGTTAAATGCTGAACACCCAGGCAGAAACTACCTTATTTAACATTCTATGCCCAGGACTCACCACAATGGCAAGCAAAAACTTGTTCAGTACACAGACACTAGGGAATGAAAGTATCAGAGAAGCACTTTGGAGAGTACTAAGTAACATTTGCAAGATCCTCCAGCCCAGTTCCCAACCCCTAATAGACTTATGAGATCCAGGGCAAGGTTATAATTGAAAATATTCAATGAAGCAGTAGTCATATTATCAGATCTGCAATATACTTAGGGCATAAAGCAGCAGGGCTTTTAGCACATGTAATTGCATGTGGTTTGGGTTGATGCTAATTTAATTTTCCACATCTGGTGTTATATCTGGTGTGGGATGAACAGGAATTGGACACACAAAAGATTGGGTCACAGCAGGACAAATAAGAGCTATAATCAAACGCTAGATTTTGAGAAGCAGAAGAACGCACTGTGACAAACAGAAAAGAGACCACAATGGTGGGATGTCAAGCTTTAGTTGGGAGCACTCCATTTTCAAGGCCCTATGGGAAGGTAGCAGTATATCACAGAGTGGGTAGGGTCAGAGTCATAGAAATAAAGAGCTTTTACTCTTACTGTTGCCCTGTCATGAAAACACTTGAGCATTTTGTCACCAGGTCATTAAATATTCATTTAATTACAGTGGTACCTTGGTTCATGAACTTAATTTGTCTTATGATTTTGGAGAAGATGGCCACATTTGTGTTTGTGTGGGGAAGACAACCACTCTTGTTTGCCACCTGATGTGGAGTTTGTGAACAGAAAAAAAATGTTGTCAGATGCTTTTGTTTGAGAACCAAATAGTTTCCAAATAAGTGTTTGTGAACCAAGGTATTACTGTGTTAAATAAATAAAATATTTTCAAAATTCCATGTGAGCTGGCAGAGCTAGGAATCAAAGATATAGATTACCTAAAATATAAAAATATGAAATTTAGTTGTTCAAATCAGGGCAATTTAAGGCAAAAATAGATGTAGTTTACAAGCAATTTATGGATTTTAGTAAAAATCTTTTTTCTTGTTTTTTGTTTTTTGAGGCAAGACCTTGCTGGTGATCCTCCTGCCTCAGCCTCCTGAATGCTGGGATTACAGGTGTGCATCACCACACCTGGCTTGAGAAACATCTATGCTTAATCTTCTTTCTGTCTTGGCAGTTGCAGAAAATAATCTACATCCTATGAAAATACTCATGAATTCTATGTATGTGTGCAGTGCTAAAGAAACTATTCTCTCTCCCCCTAAAACTAGATTAAAGTAAAACGTGGTTTTTTTATTTCCTTGATCTGAGATCACCAAATTGACTGAATTTTCAGTTGTTTTAGTTTTTCTATTATTTCATGGCCAAAATACCCTTTTTTACTAAAAAGCTAGCATAGATAATGAAGTCTGAAGAGGCAGTTCTTTAAGCTTAGTGTCTCACTTCTTTTGCTCTTCCCCCAGTCCTGCTATAAAACATGTTACTTTGCTTGTCTCCCTCAGACACTCCTTGGGGCCAATAGACCTTGTAATTCATTCAAGAGCTCAAGTTATTGTCAAGGCAGCAGTTATATCCCCAAGAGTTGCAATACATAATGCATTGAATACATTCATTTCCAGAAGATCTGCTCAGCTATGAGCCTGCTCCTTTAAGAGAGTGTAAATATTGCCTGAAAATTGAAATGCTAGTTCAGCATTGGGAAAGCTGAGGCAAAGAAAAAAAACTTAGCATATAAACATTGAAGTAGACTGTAAATGCCTGTGTACTGGCGGTTCACTGCCATCCTTCAGATTCGCTTTTGCAACCACAGAGCAGGGGAGGGAGAATGAATCCCAATCCCAGAGGGAGTAGAAGGCTGTGGGCCTTTGAAGCACTTCCTGGCAATACTCCAGGAAAGAGGCAAAAATCCCAGACAGGTATGGCTTTTAGGGAAGCCAGAGAGCCCCAGGATTAGGGATGGACTTCTTTCTTGCTCTCCAATGTGCGTTCACTTTTTCTTTATATACCCTTGCTGCAAGTGAAAACAATAGTCTTGTCACTTGTCACTTACACAAACAGAACTGTGTTTAATATAATATCTATCGCATGAGGAATGCTAAGCCAACAGTGAAAATAATGTCCACCTGTGTGGCTTCTCATATTGCCAGAGTTTTCACCAAATACTTCCCTCTTCTTCCCACTGCCCTTCCATCATCTAAGTTCTGGCACCTGTCCTCTTGGGTTACCACAAAGACATACATGTGGTCCCTCACTGTCAAGACTTTCACCTCACAGTCACAGGTAGAGTGAAGGAAGAACCTGTAGAAAGGCTCAGAAGCCATAACCCTTAGCGACTACTTAAGTGTCCATACTCAGTGAAATCTTTGCCACTTTGCTGAACCAAGAGTGCCTGCCAAACTTACCTAGATAGTCATTCTTTCCAGCATTCTGTCTTCTCTACACTAATGTTGTCTTATCTACTTTGAATACAAGCTATGTGAAGAAAGAAATCTTGTCTTTTGTGATCACTATGTTCTTGGAACATGGTAGTGATTTAAGAAATATTTATTGAACAAATAAATGATGGAGGATGGATGGGTAGATGGATGATGGACAAATGCTTTCTCACAGTCTTTTGGTCACAGAGAATTCAATATTAATTAAAATAGACCATTCCAATGTACCTCCAAAATAGCATAAGAATATCAGCTATTGCCTGGAAGAGAGATGGTAGAGTAAGTAATATAAAGGGAAGAAATCCCATTTAGGAGCTCTGTGCTTGTTAAATACACTAAGATAACGGGAACATTATAACCCTAGAATATTTAATTCTAGTAAATTAATATATGAGTATATTACTAGAGTAGGATATGTTGAATTTTCACTAGGATCTGCCCTGTCAATCACACCTTTAAATACAATTAATACTAATTACTGTTTTTGAACAATTTCTAGATCACTTTATTCCATCCACTGTAAAGTATGCTAAGGTACTTCATGAGGAAGACTGTTGCAAAGATTTATAAATAATATTTTTCACAATGGTGGGTGTGTGCACAAGGAAGGAGAGAGGTGTCCTGTCATCAGGCTTTAATATTTTATCAACAGGGCAGTAATAGTATTAAAACTATGCTGACTATCTAAAAAAAAAATTAGTTATTTCTGAGATGTCTTGGTGCCATATATTAGCTTTATTAACATTTGGAGGAAAACAATTTCTGAGGCATTTTATTTTGTGTGAACTTGGAGCTACGTATAAACAAATTTCCCTTTTTTTTGATGAGGAGTCACTGCTAATATTTAATAACATAACCCTGTGCTATTAAAATATGTTCCCTGGGGCCAGGGAATTAGCTCAGTGGTTCCACTGCCTGCCTCACAAGCGCAAGGTCCTGAGTTTGATCCCTGGTACCAAAAATCAATCAATCAATCATGTTCCCTGGTTGAAAGATGGACATAGATAAACTTCCAGGACAACCAATGCCACCTAATTATCATCATCATCATTATTATTTTAGTGAAAAATTGCAGAAACACCACATTAAAGGATCAAAGAAAAAAATCAGTAGGCTAATTAAGGAACCATGTCCCAAGTCTACTGGAATATAGATGATTGGTTATTTTGATGTGTTGGGTTTTTCATGTGTCAGAGGTATGCTGAAGAGTCTTTTACCTCTACAGATAGAAGGAAAATGAAGGAATAAGAAACAAAATCTACATTACCACCATGAAAAAGGAGAGGAAATAGAATGCCAGAAATCTGATGAGACATGGTAAAAAAGAATTTGGACAACTAGCAATTTCATAGAAATCAGCAGCAGCTCTTCCTTAAGAAAGACAAAGAATGAAAGGAAATGTCACATTGCACTTTGACCTTCACTGCCCCTACAGTCTGAGCACACAGAAAAATCTGTTCTCTTAATTGTGATCTTTATTTTTGAGTTTGCAGCAGTCTCCCAGGATTTTGTTTTATGCATAAAGTTATTATCCCCTTTTGTATCAGGTCTGTTGTAAATGTTCATTATAATCACTGCTGCTTAATTTAGCAGATGGTTGGAACTGTGCAATTCTTCTCAGAGGAACTGAATACGGTTATGTCATTTCCCAAGTTGATTTAAAAGAAGTAATTTGAGATCAAGTAATGTTTCTGTTTCAGTATTAGTTCAGAATCATTGCCATAAATGTTTTCTTTCTTCCATTTCTATAATTTTTAATATCTCTGATGAACTAGGTGGGTCTTCTACTTTTTAAGTGTTTGATATTCTTCAATAAAGAAATAAAGATAGATAAATCATTGTACTCAAATCTTACGTGTTTTTTTTTTCAAATCTTACATTTTTTTTACATCATTTATCAGGAGCTTCAACAGGGATTTTCCAGTGTTTGCATAGAACTGTTTCTCATCTATTGTCAGCCAGTAGGAGGTAGATAGAAATTATTTCTTAGATCAAACTGCTAGTACATGTTAATTTCATCTTCAATGAACACCTTGTGCTGCTCTCAAGATATTGGTGATCAAATACAATTAGCAACAGAGTCTGCATCTAAAAAAAATTCTTAGAATCTCATACCTACTCAGAATGCCATCTACGTTTTTTGTTCAATGGATATTCAGTTGCAGAGGACTGCTTTAGCAGGGTCACACATTTTGAAAGACAGGAAACTAAAAAGGGAGAGATTGTTCAAAGTTCCAGATCTGTCTCTAAGTAACAGGGTCACTTCTCTCCACCCTAGGGGCACTACCAAAAAGGTACTTTTTCTAAACCAAGATTTCGCTATTCATAAGGCCTTATTCTTATAAGTTATTCAACCTTTCTGAATTTCCAATTTCTATGCTCTCCCAACCTCCTACTGTTCCTGTTGAACTTTACTTTCGATACCACAGGAAGCAAAGGGAGGGTAATATTTGAGGGTATGCAGAGATGGTTGATTTATTCAGGAAATCTCATTATTATGCCATTATGCTTTGTATATAGAAGCTTTCGTTTGAAAGAGTAAAGGATCTTAATTTCAAATAAAAAGTAAGCTTTGCAATCCCCCTATGAAACTGGCAAATTATATTAAAACAGACAGACATCTTCTAGGGATGTTGGAATTGTAATGCAAAATACTTAGAAGACCTGGCTTTATATTTGTGTCAGCCACTTGCTAGCACTTTAGGTCCCTGTGTTTTAGTATCCCCTTCACAACTGGAAATCATAGTTACATATGTATATGATATACATATGTATATATTTCATGTTTTATATGCATAAAGGAGCTCTTTCTGAATGATAGAAAGATTAGTTGTATACAAGGTATCTTCACAGTGCTATCATCAGTAACCTCTCCCCTCCCTGAAGGGAAGTTGAAAATAAAGCAGAAAGGTGCCACCCACAGGCATCTCTGTGTCCTGCTTTAGACTGTTTTGACCATTCTGCTTCTCACCTTGGCACCCTGAGGAGGTACCAGAGATAAAAGAGCAGATGTATGCTCCTCCCTACACATGGTCAGCTAAATGCCTTGTTTCCCTATCATGATGATGGCTGCTACCATGGGTGATAAATAGCCATCCAAACTTGCTGAAATCAGTTCACAGCTAGTTTCCCAAAAGAAAAGTTCTCTCAGCCTGGCAGAGAGGAGGAAAGTGTGTAAGTCTGATAGTTAGACAAACTCATTTCTTAATGAAGCTGTATCTGCTTTTCTAGAAGTAATCAAATCCTGGGAATTTCATCAGTCCTTAACAATTCTCGGAATTTCTCCTGCTAAATGAGAAAGAATTGAGCTACCTTTCAGGATAAGAAAAGGTTAAGTGAAAAAACACAATCAAGTTTTGGATACAGTTTATATGACTTAGGTCTTTAGTAAATGATATTTCCTGCCTTTATCCCACCCCTAATTCTTCCTATAACCTTGAGGGCACTCCCAGGAAGCCATCAGCATCAACCTTGGCAAAGCTCACCTACCCTGAACCGGTACTTGCTGCACTACTATCAGCATCAAAAGAGTGTTTCTCCTACAGAAAATATTCCATTTTTCTTCTACAAATTTCAATCATACTCATTTTAAAAATTATCCTTTTGTTATTCTTTCTTGTGATTCAAAGTAGTTTTCTAACTCACTCCTGAAGAGAATCATTATTGTATTGCAAAACAGAAAAGAGAGAGAAAGATCTTAAGTACTTTCACTTCATTTTAGCATTTTGGTTTAGGTGTTTGACTCACACTGTTTGATATGAAACCAACACAAAGCTTTTCATCTGTAGTCATTCTTTTCTAAGGATTTATAAACTTTTATAGTCAGTTTTAATACCAGTTTGCAATTACTTCACTTGGATTTCCCAGTGGTTATGCCAGAAACAAAATTAGTTGTGTGATTCAAAGATACATTCTTTTAACAAACACTGATAAAAGAGTAACAGTTATGAAAGTTGCATGAAAAATGAGTCAACTTAACACATCAGAATTTTTGAACTATGTGAGACCTTAAAGATCAATTACTTCAACATCTTATTTTTAACAGCTTCCATGACTGAACATTCTCAAATGTAATACAATGCTGCTAAGTGTTTTGTATGTATTATATTGTTTAACATCTATATTATTTTCATTTAACAGAAGAGAAAAAGTGGATATGAAAGGTTTGATAAACTTTCCAAGGCTAAGTAGCAGAGGAAGGCCTAGAAATTGCTGATCCTCAACTTTGGATCTTTTCATTAAGCAATGATAGGTTAAGAGTTCCCGATTTGAAGAGAATGACTATTCTAGATAACAATAGATCTGGAATGAGAAAACTAGCATCCTGAAAACCCAGTTCAATTTTCCTTTTGATCTTACTGCACATTAAGAGTTTATAAGATATGCTTTTGTCATATTTTTCTTGAACCTCTTCACCTAATTTCAAGGAATTAAACATAAGATTCTTTTTTTGTACTTTGTCTCAATTTTCCATTTGTATTTATGGTTTTTCATAATGCTCCACATCCATTTCCATTATTTCATTTCTTTGTATTACATAGGGGTTTAAAAAATCTTCTCCATCCCTTAAGTGATAGGTAGGGAATGAACAAATGTATAGATCTATAGAGAAATAAAGAAAGCATACTCAACCTGAAAAACTTAATGTTATAAAAAATATGACATTTTGAATACTGGGTGATGCTACTTACCCTATTTTGTATTTTCTCTACATTTTACAGTACCGGAGTCTGTTGAGTATGTGGGCCGAAGGAGGAACCCAGGGCTCCTTGCTTTGCTCGCCCATTTCTATCCACTACGAGGCTGGATGCAGGCTGTGATTTAGAGCCCTTTTCTCTGGCCTTTGACTCCACTGACTCTGAGAGTTGAGTCCTTCCAGCTTCCCCAGGCTTTGACCGAGCCACACCACTGGAAATTTCTGGAGGTCCGTTCCTCTGCTAGGTCCAGACCTAGCCCCCAAGTCTCAAACTCTTGCTCCCTGACCAATGGAGAGCTACAGGAGAGGCACTGTTCTCCTTCATTCATCAGACATATTGCCCTCTTTTCATTGTCACAGTCTCCTCACAGCGGCAGACATTACCACAGCATTATACAAAACTTTTTAAAACCTAGGGACTCAAAAGATAAAGAATGTGGTGACAAAATGAAATAAAAGTCTCATTTTTATGAGCAACAACTTTGACACAGGTGTTGTAGACATGTTTAATCACTTGACCACTCAGCATGAGAAACCATCTTGAATTCATAGAGGAAAGGAATGAAAAGACACTGAAACACTTATCTTACTTAGATGCCTATGGTCCTCACTCTTGCTACACTACCTTTTCTCTCCAAGCCTGTACCAATCGCTTTCCAAGAAGTTTCCATCTCAGATAACAGAGGAAAAGAAGATTTGGGCTTGGTTTATAGATGGCTCTACACCACTTGAAATTAGACAACTATAGCATTGGGGCCTATTTTGGGGCCACCCCTCAAGGACAGTGGTGAAGGAAAATCCTCCCAATGGGCAGAACGTCAAGCAGTGCACTTGGTTATTTAGTTTGCTTTGAAGGAAAAATGACTGGATAAGCAATTTTATACAATTCCATGGGCTGTGGCCAGTGGTTTGGCTGGATAGTAAGGGACTCTGAAAGAATAAGATTGGACAGTTGTTGACAAGGATATTGCAGAAAAGATAGGTGTATAGATCTGAGTGTGCAAAGAAGTGAAGATATTTGTATCCCATGTGATTGCTTGCCAGGATCCACAGGGATAGGATTTCAGGGATTGAAACAAGGGTGGCACCATATTACCCCTAGTGACCTCTAGCAAGATTTTTGCTTCTTGTTCTTGTGAGCTTGGACTCTGAAGTCTTAGTTCCAAAGTGAGGACTGTCTCCACCTAGAGATATAATAAGGCCGTTAAGCCGGGAATTAAGACAGCCACCTGATCACCTTAGTCTCCCCAAGCCTCTGAATCTATAGACAAAGAAGGGAGTTACTATGTGCTGGGGTAATTGATTTTGAGTCCTGAGGGGAAATGGGACTACTGCTCTACAGTGGAAGTAATGAGGAGTATGTGTGAAATACAAGCCATCTCTTGGGGGCATCTCTTATATTGCCATACCCATAAACAGATCAATGGCAACCACCAATTTGAGCAGGACTAGTAATAGCCCAGACAGGATGGAAGGCGTAGGTCATTTTCTCAAGGAAAGAATCCTAACCAACCAAGGTGCCTGCTGAAGGTAAAGGGAATACAGAATGTATACTGAAAGAATAACTATAAATATAGGTGACAGTTTCAGAAATGTAAACTATGATCGTCATTTGTATTTCCTACTTATTTTTTAATGTATAGGATGGTGTATGTGTATGTGGGAATAACAAATATCTTTCTTCTCTTATCATGCAACATGAGATGTATTGACTATATCCTTGTGCTTAAATATTTAAAAATTTTATACTATAGTATTTAAGTCATGTGATATTAAGAGTATGCATTTCTTAAGGACTTTACTTCTTCTTCTGAGGAAGATATTTCAAGCATTTTCAGTTATTTGCAGTATAATTGTATCATATTAGGCAGAATCGTGCCTTCTTTATTATCTTTATTTGGAGGTTACTTATTTTTTAAGAAGCCGCACGTGACTGTCAAGTTGGTAAGGGGTAGATTTATAACAGGTTTTTTTTTTTTTTGAGACAGGATCTTGCTATGTAATTCAAGATGGCCTTGAAATTACTATGTAGCCCAGGCTGGCCTCAAACTCTTGGTGATACTCCTATCTCAGCTTTCAAAGTGCTGGGATTACAGGTGTGCACCATCACACTCAGCATATAGCGGTTATTTTTATGTTTCAATTTGAGTAGGCCAAGAGCTGCCCAGACATCTGAGTGTGTCTGTGAGGGTCTTTTTGGATGAGGTTATCACTTGAATTGATAGACTGCATAAATTAGAATGCCAGTGCAGGTGGACCTCATTCAACAAGCTGAAAGCCCAAATTGAACACATGGCTGAGTTAAGGAGAATTCGCTGTGTCTGTCTGTCTTTTAGCTGAGTCATTTGGTTTTCTCCTGCCTTTAGACTCAGATTTGGATGGAAACTTATAATATCAATGCTCCTAGTTCTTAAACTCACACTGAACCATACTTTTGATTCTTTGGGCCTCTACTTTGCTGTCTGCAGATCTCCTGGCATATCTCAGCCTCCCGTGTCAGCCAGTTCTTCATTCTTTAAAAATAAATCTTTTTACATGTATTTACACATTTACACTCAGTATACACACAGTCTATTGGTTCTGTTTCTCTGGAGAACATTCAAACTGCTTGATATTTAATTATTTCTTGACATTATACAACTTTGTGAGATTACATATGTCCTGATTGCATGACTCTGCATGTAGGGATAACAGTAATTGCTACTGCTGTTATTATTACTATGTAACAATTACAAAACCATCCACAACAACAGTAATAGCATCCAACACCTTGTTTTACAGTTAAATATTCCAGGAACATTGAAAAATACTTTGCATGTATTAATTCATGCAACTGTATAATAACCCTATTAGTTAGATATTATTTTGATCACGATTTACTGATAAAGTAACTGAGGCAAAGAAAGGTTAATTAATAAAATTATACAGTACCTTTTGCAGTCAGGACTTGAAACCCAGCAGGCCAATCCTAGATCTGTACTTTCCTCATTATCCAAACTGCTTCTTACCTTTTCTACTTTAGAGTCCCACAGTGGAGGACAATGATTTTCTTCATATTAAATCTTTGTACCTAGTGCATCAGAAAAGCAGTTTAAAAGTATGGTAGTAGGTAAGAAAATATTACCGAACTATAGCTACTGGATATGGATCACTGTCCCTGTAGTTTTAACTGTGAGATCTTTAGCAGATTTTCCATCAGTAAAATGGGGATGATTATAGTATTATTGCAAAGATTAAATAAGTCAATATATGTAATATTCTTAGAAAAGCATCTGGCATTTATTAAGTATTGCAAAATGCTAGCTTTTATTATGGTGCTGTCTTTATTCATCACTTTATTCTCTCACCCAGAAAAAGGCATATATAGCCACTCAATAGCTATCTGGTAAATTAAAGAATATATTTGTTGTATTACATATTTTATTCTTTTATCTGACAACTATATAGCACTGTGCTAGATGCTAGAGTGACACAGGTGAATAAGACTCTGCTGTTGTCCTTAAGGCTTCCAGGACTGAGTTCTCAAACTGACCTAATATGCACAACATTGTGTAATGAATGGAGTAATATTCTGATCTGACCATTATGGGAGAACAGAGGTTGGAGTATCTAACTTGGTGGGAGGAGGATACCACCATGAACAACAGTGGAGATGTCCTTACTAGGTGTTTGAAATAACAAAGTAAAATAGACTGTTCTCATGAGCATTTCTTCAGAGATGGAAATATTGCAGTGATACTAGTTTGTTATTAATGGGCAAACTCACATGTGACTTTATTTGTGGAGAAAGAGCACCAGGGAGAATATCAGCAAAGGCCTTCCAGTCCATACAACTTTACTTCTAAAATTAAGACCAAATAGATTCTCCCCATGTCAGACGCAGATGGGGCCAGTGAGGCAGGCCTGAAAAAGAATTTACGGATAAACACAGAATGTAGAAGTGACAAGAGTTCATTTAGATCAGGGTATTCTGCCCACGGGGACAGTTGGTGAGCTTCCAAAAAAAAAAAAAAACAAACTGTCCCGAGATTAGTGTTTATATGTGGACTGGAAAAAAGGTCAGGTGCTTTTGATGATTATCAAAAAAATATCTTTTCCTGGATCATTTACCATCTTGCCACACTTCCAGTAGCACCTGTACGAGTTTATAATTGTATGTTTCCATTGCGGTTGCAATAAGGCCAGTCTCCTCTGGCCCACAGAAGGCCTTAGGCTTTAGATAAGGAGATGATAAGGACATTGGATATAATATATATATATTATATATTATATATAGAGATATTATATAATATATATAGATAGATATAGGTAGATATATAGAGAGATATAGAGATATTATATATTAATTATTTATATATATATATATATATAGAAAGAGAGAGAGAGAGATGATGGGTCTGACTCTTTGATAGGAATGAATGGCCTTACATCAAAGGTTTGCAGCTGTCTTCAAGAGCAAGATTAGGATGTCTTTACTGAAGTTCCTTTGGTAAGGGTTTTAACCTGAGTCTGGATGTTAAGGTTTTAGTCCTTTTCTTCCTTCTGTTGCAAAGGAGTAATTGCTACAGTTCTACACCTACAGAAAGGAAGTGGGGAGGCATGCCGGTAAGGAAGGCTTTTGCCCACAAGTTACGGAACGGCCAAAGAAGGGTGTTTTAACAGGGGTTAATTTTTCTTACATAACATGAAGTCTGGCAGTAAGCAGGTGATGACCTTGGTTCAGCTGCTTAACAATTTTATCAGAGACACAGGCCCTTTCCCTTCCTCTAGGGTGCTGGATTTTACTTTTTTTCAGTGGCAAGATGGCTGCTCTCATGCATATTCAAGGCCGGAAGGGAAGTTTGAAGGTGCCAGCCTTATGTGAAGAAAGCAAAGCCTTTCCAGAATTCCCTCTAGCAGAATTGTTGGTGTTTCATTGTCACATGGGTACTGCCAGCTGGATTAGAGCCTGGAAAAGCAAGAGACAGGAGTATCACAGTTGGCTTAGACCAGGGGTCCAAAAACTTTCTCTGTAACGGGCTAGATAGTAAATATTTGAAGCTTTGCGGTGTATACAGTAAGTCTCTAGCACAAAAGCAGCCATAGTCACTACATAATAATTGGGCATCGCTATGCTCTTATAAAAGTTGACACCAAATTTTGATATAACTTTCACATACAATGAAATATTCTTTTGATATTTTTTTCAACCTATCAAAATTGTGCATACCAGCCTGAGCCCATGAGCCCATAATTTATCAACCTCTGGCTTGGACTTACGACAACCCAGAAACCAGATTGGGGTAAAGTGTATTGCAAAATGGAAGTTCTACTAGTTGTCATAAGGGAGAAACAAATACTAAATAGATAATCACTAGAACTCTAGTAAAGGTCAATATAAATTTTCTACATGAAATAGGACTTATGTCTAGTATACAGGATGTGATCAAGGAAGAATATTTTATTTACTTTTTCCTTCATCCAATTTGTCTGAAATCTTTTCTTCTTCAGAAGTCTTTTATCTAGTCTATTAGGCCAGCTGGTATCCAGTCTTGGTTTTTTAGGAAATTAATTATTGAGAACATCTTTTGGAAGGGTAAATATTTTTCATCCAAAATTTGATTGATTACCTCTTGTTGCCATACTTTAAAGAAAAACTGGAAAGCCCTAAAATTATGAATTAGATACTATATTCAAGTTTCAGAAATTTCAGTTTTCTTCCTTGGCTTCCAATAGTGAGGAAAATGCAAATGGAACCCTAAGATAGAAAAACATATTCTGCAGTCTGCTTTAGCCCAGTCTCATTACACATTCTCTACGAGAGAGAGAGAGAGAGAGAGAGAGAGAGAGAGATTCGCATCAAACAAAAACCAAGCTCGCTCTGTATACATTTAATTACAAAGGCAATTTCCTTTATAGCCTACTTACAGGAATACCTCTTAGCATGTTGCCAACACTATCACAACTTGTTTATTCAAAGGTCATGTGTGAGTCAGAGCTTTTTGATATTAATCAAGTAATTTGCTAGTGTTGCTGTGAAAAGGAAAATGTTAGCTTTATCCTGAAAAATGAAACAGGTCATTAATCACAGTCACTTGACAAAAGACAATTTTGGGGAGAGAGCATGCAAACAGACACTGCAGATAAGAAATTCCTAAAATGATTTAACTTTTAATAGCATTTGTCATAATCTTCTGCTCAGAAAGTAAACCAACTTGAATCACATCACAAATGATATGTATGAGGTATTTATGAATTCTAAGTTTATCATTTATTATTATTTAAAAGAAAAGCCTACTAACATTGCAAAATTCTTGCATATGGACAATCTTATTGGTGTACATTTATTATCTTCAGTTAAATATGAAGGTTACGTAGAACATGTATGTTCTCAAACATCTATGTAGTTTTCTGTTACAACAAAAGCAGACTTTTATCTCTATCAATCAGTTAAATTCTACAGTAAAATTGTTTGTCTAAATCTAGCTGAATGCTATAAGGTTGTAAGATAAGAGATATGAAAAATAACTGTGTTCTGAATGAATATAGCACATAAGGGGTATGTGTATTTTTTTCTATCATGATGAACTGCAAAAATTCATTTGCCAAACACCAATAAGTAGTTAAATTTGCTGAGCCAGACATTATTTAAATATGTTAATAACATTAAAGCTATTCGAAAGAAAAATGAAATGTTTAATGACATTATAGGCTTTATTAAGATTAAAAATTAAACAATGGTATGATAGACTTCTTATTCCTAAAGAAACTTTGAAATATTATTTTAAATTCTCAGGAGTAGTACAGTATACACATAGCAGATGTCAAAGTCACCTGTTGGGGAGAAGCGGTCTTTGGTTAGAGGAGCCTTCACCCAGATGCCTCCAGCAGGAAGGCAGAGGGATGGTTTGGATACTGACACGCACAAGAGGAAAGTCCTATCTATGCTGCACACAGTTGGTCAGCTGCCTCTCACTAGTGCCGGACAGAGATATTACCCTTAGTTGCTAGAAGTGCCAGAAACTCAGGTTAAAACAAAACAGGATTCTTCTACAGTCCTAAATAATTGCCTACATTTTCAAAACATGTGTGAAGCCTAAATCCAACCTGTAGATGGCCAATTTTTAAGTTCTGTTTTAGGAAAACATCTGAATAATCCACCTTCCATACAGTTGAACAGGTCTGGAGGCTTTTGCATAAAAAGGTAACGGAGAGTGGAGTGAATCATAGAGGACAGCATTGTCCCTTAGCAGGTTTTGGCCCATGGATATAGGTAACTAATGGGAAATTCTGCTCAGCGTGGGCAGCTAGAGGAATTTTAAGAACAAGGTTGTTCAATATTCAATTTTAAATTATTTCATTAAAAATGCTCTGATACCTCAAATCGTTCAAGAAAGCCATACGTTCAAAAGTTGTCCTAATGGTTCTTGGGGATATCAGAAAAGTCTGGGTCTACCCCTGATGAATGACAGAACAAAGAGAAAAAAAAGCCATAAGAGAACAGCAGAGGCAGGGACTTAGAGCTCTGGGATGCAAAAGCCTGGTATTCACAATGCTGGAGAGCAGCACCAGGTATCGTATAGGACTCTTGATGGCCAAAAATTAGGCCAAGCTCAGCTAACACTTGAATTGCAGAAGAAAATTTCAGCAGGCATAACACTTTAAATAGAAGCAGTTAACACCACACCCCAGGCCAGGTAGACAACAACAAATACCAGAATGACTGGACAAATGCTAAATTATTTTCTGAGCCCATGTATCTCTAGGATGGAACGATCCTTGCCTCCATCCTCAACAGTTTAACCAGGTGGGCAGCATGTAACTGGACTCGGCCTCTTGTTTTCAATGAAAGTATTTCAGATAGCAACATTTTAAAATGCTATTTGAATGGCAAAACCTAAGGAAATAAAACAGGAGGAAAGGATCCCCTAAGGTACTGATTGTGTCCACACATGCTCATCAGTGTTTGCCCTGGGTTTAGACTAAAGCCATAGAATGTGGTGACAGAGACCTGTTTTCACACCGAATGAGATCTCGGCCAAGTTGCAGGGCCATTTTGAGCATCTGAATTCCCAGCTGGAGTTTGAATTTGTTAGATTGTTTTAGAGATAAATATAAGAGATATGAAGACTCTTGAAAACACTCTGCATGCAAGAAATATAATTATAACCAGAAAAAAATCTCCTTGGGAGTGAAAGAATGAAATCATTAAGCCTCTGTTCATTGAGACTTATATCTATAGCAAGAGCCCCTGCCCTGAATTTCCAAGGACTACATCGCATGGAGTTGCCATGTAATGAGATAAATTATCACCTGATGTACTAAAACCAAAACGGAAGGACAAGTGATGTGACTCGGACATTCCTGTCATTACCTCAGATTCACCAGTACTCATTGTGTTGCTTTCCTGTATTAGAAAAACTGTAGTATTTGATCAGTTGGCTAATTCTCCAAGATGAAACATATTTAAAACCAAGGTATGTAAAAGTCAATTTGGAAAGTTTTCTGGCCCTGAAAACAGAGAACTGAAAATCTACATTTGTCTTGTCTCCTTTCTCTGAATGGTGTTTCTTTTCCAGAGTAAGAACAAAAGAACATGCTCTATGTAAAGAATTGATTCAGTGAATGACAGCAGCCACTTGATTGGACAGTGTGTGTGAGATGTGCTGAGGTGTTTATAACAGTATCTCAGGAAATGTTGACCCTCCTTTCTTTTTGACTTGTCTGTCTGGATTTAAGTCACTCACCAAAGGATAGAAGGTTTGACCTTACTTTATTTCTTCTGTGAATCAAAACATTTCAAATTATGTTTCATTGTTCATAATGACATTTGAAGGATCAAATTGTATAGATGCCGATGTTTGGAATGGGTTTAAACTGTGGACTTCGTAGACACACTGTGTGTGTGTGTTTGTGTGTGTGTGTGTGTGTGTGTGTGTTTGTGTGAGCATGCCTGTTTAGGTAACAGAGAGAGGGTTGGCACAATTGGTGAAAGAAAATCAGATCGATTAGCTACTAAAGCCTTGTAGTAGGTGCACAATTGTTACTTTGCAATAGAAAACTGACAGCTATTCATATTGTACAACTGTTCTCTGACCTACAAAGAAGCTTTTAACTAGTTATTACTTTCTGAAAGAACTACCTTGAATAAAGACAAAAAAGGTGACTTCTTCATGAAAGATCACATCCAAACTGGTTATGTCTACTGAAATTTTGTTTATTTTACCTGCAACATTGGGATTTTAAATTGGAATTTAAACATTGGGATTGTGTATTACAATTTTGCAATAGGCAAACAAGCTTGCATCACTGATGCATCATGGTTACGTCAGGAGACCAAGCGGTGTCATCACATGCAGGATGGAGCCTTATAAATGGTCCGATCTAGCCTAATGCTTTTGTGTTGCTCTTTTACTAAGCCCCACTGCATTTGGTTAGGTGTGATTTATAAATTTACCCTAAAATAAACTTTTTATATCTTAAACCAAGGATTTGAACTGAGTTTACTCAGAACTTTGTCTTCCCACTACTCCAAGGTCTTTGCTCAAACTGGTTAGTGTTGGGCTCTGTAGGATATAACTCGTAGCTACTACCTCAACATTTTATGTTACATCAGACCCACTGTGAATGTGTATGCTACCTGTCAATTAATTGCCCTACATAACATCTTCATTTGTACAGTGCCAAGGCCAAATCTATGTTTACTCTTGCTCCTTAAAGTGAAGGATTTCTAAGAGTATCCCTTTTTGGCTACTTGTTGTCACCATCATGCAGAGTAATATTTTGGAATAAATATGAGCCCAAAATAATAATTGGTTCTCTAAACAAAGTTAACAACAATTTAACCAATTTAAACTTCAATTAATTTTATAGAAAGAGATGGGTTTTGCTGGCATTCTTCTTATTATTTTGTAGTATTGAGGATTGAACCTAGGGCATCTGCACTGAGCTATTCCCATAGCCATTACTTATTTATATATTTATTTATGTATTTATTTTTGAGACAGGGTCTTGCTAAGTCTCTAAGTTGCCCCAGCTCATCTCAAACTTGTGATCTTCCAGCCTCGGCCTCTCAGAGAGCTGAAATTACAGGTATGTGACACAACACCCGGCTTCATAATTATATTTTATAATGTTATCAATGGTGTAACTGGGAGACACAATGGAATATAATAAAACATATCATTTATGTATCCTTCCATAGCATAGAGTGCAAAATCATTAAAGTCCAATAGAATATTATAATATCAAATTATTTGGTGGTATAGAAGAGATTTTGAAATATACTTTGAAAGACTGTAGTTCCAGTGAAATTATCCAAATTTTCATTATTTTGATATACACCAAAAAAATATTTATATTGCAAAAGAAATATAAAATGGTCATTGATATTAAGTATAGCAACATACTTAAAACAGCACAAATCAGTGGTTCCACCGCCTGCCTCACAAGTGCAAGGTCCCAAGTTCGATCCCCAGCACCAAAAAAAAAGCACAAAAAACAATTACATGAACTCTATTAAGATCATTAATTGGCTTATGTATTTAATAAGTTGATGTCTGCAGAGCTGAAAAGCTAACTGTGATTCAAGTTAATGTACTATTGTTTGTGAAATGAGATTAGAAAAATTAAGATCAAAAGTAACCACTGTTTCCTCACCCTCCTCCTATTCATTTCTTTCTTCTTTCATCAGTTCTGATTTTCTGGTAGTGTATTATCCTTTACATCATATGAGAGTATTCAGCTGAAAAAAAAGATACTTTAATCCCTTTATGATATTTTAAGTCTTTTTGGAAATAAATCGCTTAATTTCTTTCTCAATACGTTTTTGAAAACTTTTATACAATCTCTAGCTGCTCAATGATATTACCAAGTGAAAGGTCTCAGAGGAGTTATTTCATTTTGAATTTTCTAGGATGGAAAAGAAATAGACACAATGGGAACTTATGAGAAAAAGTATTTCTAGAAGTCTTGAACTATTGAATTCTATTCTATGTGACTGAAGGATGGTTCATAGTTTTAACTTCCAATAAGGGATATATCTGTTGAACTCAAAGGAGGTAGAAGAAAAATTATATATATTTCTGATCAAAGCAGATAGCCAGTTCCAGTCTAGACTTCAACTTGATTGGATATTTTCCAGCCTTATCTGTGGCTGTATTATTCACTCACTTGCTACACATTTCCCCCAGTACAAACTTGGTAGATTATTCACTAACCAAAAGAACACAGATAGTCCCAAACTCTTCTAATCAAATCCTCTATTCTACAACAGAACCTTAATTATAACTGAGGACAATTAACAGTCTCCCCCATGGGTCTACACTTTTCCCCACCTTTAGACAAGAGCCATTCACTTTTCAGAAGCAGAAAATTGAGTAGCACAGTAACATCAGAGCTCAGCAGTGAGAAGCTGGAGGAAAGCTAGAAGAAAAACTTCACAGGAATTTTAAGTTAACAAAATTTTAAATCCCAGCAGTCTCCAGGAGGAAAAATACAACTCAAATATTTATGGAACAACAAAAGGTCAACATGTGCTGAAGTGGCAGATGGAATGAAAGCTGACTCAAAGGGTTCTCCAGTTGCTTCCTGCAGGAAGACCACCCAAAATGACACAGAAAGATGAAATCCTATTCCACAACCATCCTTTGTACTGCAGACTAAGCATAAGTTAGCAAAACTGTGTTGCCATTCAGTTTTGCTCTCTTAAGTATATAGCAATTCTAATGGATAAGTCAATTTTTCTAGATACATCACTTCAGTAAATCAAATTCTAAATGGTAGGAAGCAAATTCTATAGTACTAAATGTAAAATTTAAATTAAATGAAATATATTCCTAAGGTACACACAAATGATCTGAAATTATAATACTTACATTTTGCATAGAAACCAAGTTTCTTTCCTTGTATTAGAATGAATAATCAAGACTTAGATGACTTTCTCTCGTTTTTACTAGAAACACTACGTGAAACATCACAGTGGTGAAAATGTCAAGTGGACAGTCAAAAAATCTCTACATCTTAACTTTTTTACAGAGTGGTATTTTAAAAATAGCAAGTAGATGAGCAAATGATAGAATTTTACCTGTAGTCTGTTTTATGGCTTTTTTTTACTCAGGATGTACCAGATTGTAGAATCAATGCTAAAACCAAATAAAACAAAAATGCTACTTTTTTTTCATTAGTTTCAAAGTATAGTACTCAGTGTAGGTTTAAACAATACCTTGAACTAAAAATAGCATCAACTATGCAATTATTTTATATAGCCACATCTCTTAATAAATGACATTTTAATTTTGGCTGTTAACTAGCTAGTTTCGGGATCTTGGCTAAATCACTTAACTTGTGGTCCTTGTAGTCCTCAAGTGGAAAGTAAATGGTTTAGCTTCACAATCACTGAACTCTTGTATGGCTCTCACCATCTCAATTTTATGATGTTTCTCACGAATTGCTTCTTTTAATCTTCAGGACCATCTGTGGTGAGAGGGTTAGAAAATATGATTCTGTGAAAGTGAAATGGTTAGGAAAATCCTAAGCTGAGAAGTTTGATTTCCAGGCTTCTGGTACAGTGTCTGAGGTCTCATATCATACTGGACACATGAGCCCTGGACAAACTGGGGACAGGCTTGCTCAGGTGAGCTTAGTGATGCTGGAGAAATTGTTCCATGCCCCTAAATTGTGATTTTCTTATCTATAAAACTGGAATATAACCTCACACAGCCACAGGATAGTTAGCATATAATAAAATCCTCAGGGCTAAATTTTATCCTACACTAAAGGAAATAGGTAATATATAACCATGTTGTAGAACAACAATTTTAACAAGATTAAAATTCTCTTATCAGTTTGCAACTTAAGACCCCAGATTTCTTTGTTACCAACTCCTACACGTGTTACACCAACATTTCTTAGAAGAACAGGGTTGTGCTTTTAACTACAACCAGAATTAGAGAATCAGGGTCTTATAAAAACATCCATTTTTACCAAATGACCTACTTAGGCAGGGAATCAGCAATTATGCTCTCCTTGGAATAGTTCCTAGAACCTTTTTCCATAGTTCAATAATCAAAGAAAACAAAACTTTGTCATCTTTTTGAACATGGTATATGTGGTGATACAAGCTAACTTTATTTAACTACCAGAAATTATTATTCATTAAAATAATGTAACTCTCTGATGCTCAACCTCTACTCTTCAACTTTTCTCCTGTTTCTGTTAAAATCTCAGAGTTTAACTGCTATTGTTGTAGAAGATTTAAAAAGAAGCTTATGCAACGTATTTGTTATCAATGCTTTATTGTTGAAAACGAAATTGAAATTCTCTGGCACATAAAACAATTATTTCTACAAAAGGAAAGCCTACAAATCTTGATAATTTATACAAATAACATTTTTTCAAAAAATAAAATTTTAATTTAGTAAACTTGTCTTGTGCTCTATATTTTTAGCACTGTCTGCAATAATCCACCATAAATCCCTGAGCGGAGACATTTTTTTGATCATGTTCTAATGCCCCCCCAACCCTCCCCCCACCCCCGAGTTGGTCAGTTACTAAGTCCAGGCCCGTAGTGAAAAGTGTCAGGGACATTTAGTTAGTAAAAATCCATGCATTTTTTATGACACAGGCCCAATTATTAATGCTACTTGGGAACTGAGCCACATGAAGTGCCTCTACTGTGTATTCAGTGAACCTATTAAGAAACAAGTGTTGGAAATAAGAATACAATAAAAAGACATAAAATGTTAAGACTAGGAAGTCATAAGTCATAACTATTTAATAAATAAAATGTTAGACACCGAATTTATTTGTATAGCCGTATATTAAATCCCTCCCCTTTTTTTTCTAATTGCCAATGCACTAGAAGATGAAAAATACACTTCAACCCACTATTTTGGTTTGACCATGGGTAGGCTGTTGTTAAACGTTAAATATCATCCTGAACACACAGTGATTTAGTTATAATTTAACTTCTGGCCCTTCAATGAAATGTTTACAAAATAATATACATATTATAGGAGGGCCTTCATATTAATGCCATCAAAAAAATCTCTCTCACTACATGTGCCCTTCTCACAAAGACACCAATGCCATAGGAACACTACTTTAATTTCTTTATCCCACTGTACTCAGATAAACATATAAAATAGGAAAAAAACTGTAATATAATATATTTGTGTGTCCAGCTTCCCTTTAATGGAAACAGTGATCATATATACATGGAGTGTGAAAGGGAAGGAGAAAAAGCTAATTTTCAATTGCAAAGAACTGGCTTAATGAATCAAATTCTTTGTTATTCTGCTATGCTAGAATAATAAATAAATAAATAGGTAGGGTATAGTACAGCTAATTTCTCTATGAAGAGGTTGAAAATGGGCCGGTGTTTTATGAGATCAATTTTTAGTAGTAAAATTTGTCTGCAAGCCCAAAATGTTCAATAAATGTTTTTCTCTACTTCATTTACATGGTCTTTTTTTTCTCATGAAAGATCACTGAAGTGTTTAATAATGAGTAATGAAAGAAAATATACAATTTACTAGTGAAACATAGTTTTACAAATAAGAAAAGGACTTGGCAGAATACCTAGTCACACACAGGCTAATCCTATACTTTACTGCAGGTTAAAAGAAGTCATTTTTGACATCTTTCCATAAGAGCAAAATGTGGTAAAAATACTTTCTTGCAAATTTATCTGCACTATTGTTCAGATACCTATTAGAATCTCGTTAGGATTTTATAGCAACTATTTGCAAAACACAAAATCAGTGGCAATCATGATCACATATTCCTTTGCATAGCCTTTATTTTTTAACCAGAAAAATCTGGAAATCAAAATGTACCTTCTCTAAACACGACTGGTCAGCAAAACTGGAACACTAAGTGTGCAGATTCGCCAAGAATAGCCATTTTTAAAGGTAATTTCAAAAGAATTAATACAATGAATTCTACTAGGTGGTTTTGGGAAAAATACTGACAACACTAAAAAAACTACCAGCCAGATACACATAAGGCCTCTCCAGCCTCTTTTCCAACACCAGTGCGAAGCGTGTGCTCTTCTCTCCATATCCTTTTCAGACCAGGAAAAGCAAGTGAAGTTCAAAAGTGTGAAGCTGGTGACATTCAAATTGTACAACATTATGTGTACCAGTTGAGAAACAAGCACAGACGCTGACAGATCCTGACACAATATGAAACAAACAAGCAAACAAACCAACAGAAGTTTTCTAACCTTGAGAAATTATAAGCAGGCTGTCCCAAAGAGGGAAGACAGCAGCATTAGGACAGCCACGGGGCTCACTGGGTTTCAGGCTGTTTTCATTTCTCCCTATTAACACTTAACCTCAATAGTTTACTGTGGCTGCATGGACATTCTGACTTCCTCTCACAGTGTTTAAGGAACATTATAGTTTCAAAGTTAGCTTTCAAACAAAGGAAGAAAATTTGTAATTTAGGTAACACCCCCCTCCCTTTTAAGAATGCCAAAAGATCCCATTTAAGTGCTCTGGTTTGCAGTCTGTGGATAACAATTACATCCTCCTGGAGGTTTCCAATGTTCCCCTTTTTGGTGTTAATGGCTGTGCCAACAGCGAAGTGGATTCAGTGACTTCAATGACCTCTGCCTGAGTCTTGAAGCCTAAAATGAGCTCTGATCATAGCACTGCTGGAAAGTTTTGTCTGTTAATGAAGCCAGCTTTATTAAAGGGAGGAGGATGGGGTTTCTGTCCTCCTGTGTCAGGTCTTGGAAGTCTTTAAGCCTTGCTTTTCCATGATGTTCCACAGCTTGCGAAGATTGGACTGCGTGATGACATCATCTGGCTTGAGCTGCAGGGCGCGCAGGTAGTTGGCCTCCGCTTTCTGGAGTCGGCCATTGAGGTGCAGGATCGCTCCCAGGTTCATCAGAGCTGCTGGATACTGCAACCAGGGAAAGGGAGTCAAACAATTATGAGTCTTTCAAGGGAAACTCAAATCTTCCACTTATGCAAATGGTTCCTTTATGTCTACAGGCATTTGGAGGAAGCAATTTATACAAATAAATATAACTAGAAAAAATAGTTTTTGAACATCTGATATGTACTCTGCTTTAAACAGGACAGGCAGCTAGGAAATGGAATTTTTCTTTAGTGAAAAAGTATAGGTAACACATAAAGAACTAATAACCTCATTCTGTTTAAAATTTTTGGAATAAAAGTTTCAGGTGAAACTATCTCAGATACAAAATAAAACTTTTTTAAAATTCAGAGACAAAATAAAAATTAAATGAAAAATCCATATCGACCCATTTTATCATTTCTTAGCAATATCATAGCTTTTTATGAAAAACATTAAACTACAAAGTAATACTGATGATTTCAGAGTAACAACCCTGAAAAAATTCAAATACAACCAGTATTTGAACAAAGAACAAAGTTCTTTCCAAACCTAAGAATTTTACCAAGACAAAGTCCTTTTCTTTTGTTTTTATTAATTATATTGGTACATTTAAGGTATACAATATGATGACATTCATCATTGGGAATTTGCACCTTTACATAATCCTTCTTGGTTTTTATTTTTTCCCCATTCCCCTGCCCTCCCTTCAACCCCTCCACCCCACCCTATCTACAAAGACTTTGTTTCCATTTTACTTCTTCTCATATTAATTCCTTTCCCTTCTTTCCTTTCCCCTACCCCTCCCACTTCCCCTTTGCACCTTTTCTTCCTATTTCACATTATCTATTATACCTTTTAGTCCTCATTTACACTTTCAGTTTCTCACACTAAAGAAACTATTCGGTATTTACACATATGTGTCCTATTTATTTCACTTGAGAGTATGGCCTCAATATGCATCCATTTAGCTATAAATGTCTCTAGTTTCTCATTCTTTATGGCTGAGTAGTACTCCATTTTATTAAAAAAACACATTTTCTTTATCCAGTCTCCAGTTGATGGGTAATTGGGCTGTTTCCAAGTTTTAGCTATTACGAATTGTGCTGCTCTGAACATGGGTACACATCTATCACTGTGGTATGATTCTTTTAATTCCTTGGGGAAGATACTCAGTAATTTGGACTTCCAGTCCTAATTCTCTGAAGTATCTCCATACTGATTTCCCCAGTGGTTGCACCAGTCTGCACTCCCACCAGCAGTGGAGCAGGGTTCCTTTTTCCCCGCCAGCATGACAAAGTTTTTTGTTTTTTGTTTGTTTTGTTTTGTTTAGTATAAAGTCCTTTTCTTAAAAGAGCTGTTTTAATTTTTTTTCAAGTTAATGTCCCTGGACACACTTCTCAATTATGTCCCCTCCCACTGCTTGCCACCACTAATAAACAGCTATTAAACTGATGGTGGGGTGCGTTCACAGCCTGTTCACTATAAAATAGTAAAATCAGTGATATCAAAATAAGATAAAAAATGGTAAGGAAAAATGTAGCCTTTGTAAGAAAGGTTGTACAATATTTGTAAAAAAAAAAAGCAGTTAAGTAATTCTCACAGAGTTTCAGTCATGTATGATAATACAAAAAATATAAATACAAAACTATCATGTGAAGAAAGGTGTAAGGCTTTTTAAAAAAGTGTTTAAAAAGATTAGTTATGTTGTACTAGTTTCATAGTTAAGGGCTTCCATCCTCAGATCCTCAGACATTAACAAAGAAAGTTCTTCCCAAGGAAAGAAACATTTTGCTTGCTATCTACAAACATAGACTGCTTTGTTTCTGTCTTGTCCCTAGACCATTCTGGCTAACAGCGAGAAGGTAACATTTTGGCAGTTTCATAAATGCATATGTAAGACTTCAGATAAAAGAAAAAATGTCAATGCTATGATCAGACTTTCATTTTACAGAAAGTGTCAACTATTAATTGTCCTTCAACCTCGTGCAAAAGGCTAAAATAATTATCAATTATTTTTACAGTTTTTTTTTTCTTACTGTGTGAATTTTCAGCTAAATACATTTGACTCTACTTTATAAAAATGACTATTTCTGAACTGAAACAATGCTGGAGAAAGGGTGGAATAGTTCAGAATAAAGTAAAAGGGAGTTCTTGCTCAATCACCGTGAAGACTCAGTGAAGAGTCCTCTAACATATTTACGGCCCAATTCTTTCACTTACAGAACACTGAATTAACAACTTCTTTGCATGCTGTTACAAAGATATGAAAAACCTAAGCAAATCCATGTAGCAGAATGTTATAAAGGAGACAGTCTAAAGTATCAAGGTCACTTTCCCTGGTCTCATTTTGCTTGATATCTAGCATATGCAGCTTTGTAATTTTTATGTTGCTATAATGCACTTATAATTTTTATTTCAGTGGGTATGTCTCTGCATGTGTACCAAAATTTTCTTAAATTCTCAACTACTGGATGTTATTTTCAAACTCCTTCTACCCCTTCCCCTCCCTCTCTCTCTCTTCTTTCTCTGTACTAGGGATTAAAGCCAGAAAGCATTACACTATGAACCCAGCCCCAGCCCTTTGTCGTTCAGACCGGGTCTGGCTAAGCTGCCCTGCCTGGCCTCGAACTTGTCACTCTCCTTCCCAGTAGCTAAGATTACAGGCAAGCACCACCATGCCTGGACTATTTCCAACACGTTTTTTTTCTTTTCCAAAAATAATGTTGCAAATATAAGCTATGCCTGACCTTCAGAAACCTTTTAGTCAGGATGACTCCATACTTATCAAGAAAAATACAGATGGTCAGTTTCTAATTTTAAACAACAACCCAAATAAACATAGCTCTAAATTAAATGTGCATTGAAAAGTTCCACATTGGGAACTGAAAATAACACCACCTACTCCATCTTCCTAAAAGAACCCTGATACCACGCCACCGTTATTATCTTGAGTTCCTTGATGCCTGGACACATTTCTGAATTATGTCCCCTCACAGTGCTTGCCACAATTATCAATAAGTTCACAGCCTGAACTAGTAGAGATGCTAAGTAGATAAAATGTTCAGACTTCCTGCTGTCCTGAGTGGGAAGAGAGGAAACAGGGAGGGAGGACCACTGTTGGAGATCTTTCCATACCAACCAGAAATAGAGGAGGCCTAGCAATGGGGCTGAGAGAAACCAGATGGCTCTGTGGGATAGGCATTATTTCTTGAATCACTTTGTTGCCAAAGTGCCTGCACCTATGGCGTCTGTACCTACAACTGCAAAGCAAAGCGCTCATTAAAAACACTCAAAGGTTATAGAGTCAGAGGGCCTAAGGTCAAAACCAGCTCCACCACAGGGAAATGTGCACTTGAATAAGCGGGTGAGCAATTTAGACTCCAGTTTCTTCTGCAAATGGTGTAATAACTTGCTTCATAGGGTGGTTGTAGAGATTATAAAAGAATAAAACACAAAAATGTCTTTTCCCTTTTCTTTTACTCCTTTTCATCATTTCAAAGATTCAAACCAGAATCTTCTTGTGAGTGTACCTGAGCAACACTGAATCCAGATGCTGAGGAAATTTAAGTGGCTCTATCTTTACCAGCTTCCTAGCTTTCATTAGGTTAAGCCTATAAACGATGGCTATGAAAATAGGTGGTGAAGTACACCAACCTAGCCACATAAATAAACTCCATCATTTTTTTCTAAATTGCAGCCTGAGGTTCTTCTGTCCTTGGGAGTTGACTTCCTGTCATCAAATGATGAATAAAATTTTAGTATGTTAATATTATTCTATGAAAACACCATTAGGAAATTAAACCTGTTCTAATGAATGAATTCTGAATGCTAATTATAATTGTGTTTTTGTAGTAGCTATAATTTTGCATTATCCACAATAGCATGTTACTCATTAAACAAAAATAATCACAAATTGATATTGTGAAGATAATGTGAATAACAGATCTCAAGGAAGCTCATATATACTCATTAACTGCTCTCCCTAAAGAGTAAAAATATCTAAACTAAAAATGTGCATATGTAAGAACATCCTTCAATATTTTTAAGCAGATATACATTTTAGGTTCAGTTATATTTTAGTTTGAATGTAAATGTCTGTATTGATAGAAAAAAATTTTATTTTAAAAACCTACAAATATGTATTACATAATACTTAAAACATGATTGTTAACATCTTATTTGAGTGACTGGAAACTGATAAAATTTACCAACCATTCTGCTAAAATGTGATCTAAGTAACTAAGTATTCTGGACCTAGGTAACAGGTTTGAAAATTATTGACATAAGCATCACAAGTGATTGTTAAACATCTATAGGGGAAAAATGGATGCTGTTTTATCTCTTCAAGGACAGGGGTTTTATATTTTAATAAGGCTGTCATGTGGCTGGAAAGGGCCATGCTAGTTGCTCACTAGGTCAAATGCCTTCAGGTCTTCTAGCTTAGCCACACAAACTGGAATTCAGAAAACAGCCTGGGTATCATTCTGGTACCTGACAGAAATGCAGAATTTCAGGCCCCACCTACTGAATCAGAATGTGAATTTTAACAGATCCCCAGGTGCTTTGTATGCTTGTTAAAATTTGAGAAGCGCTGTTGTAAAGGTCACTTCTAGATCAAAGATTATATCATTTTACAGCTTTTGCGATGAAATTTCCTATAAGAGGTTGTAGCACGGAAAATGAAGTATGTCAGATTAAGTATCTATCCCCTTGTAAAGCAGAAGTCTTCTCTTGGCTATGCACTTATTTAATTCAGTGAATGCTCAAGTGAAATTTTATTAACAGAAGCTGTAAGCAATTAAATGTTATTAGATAAAATGAGAGGGTATGGAAGTAAGAGCATACTAAGGGTTTCTAAAAAGATTTTAAGACAACCTAGCTTTATAACTGAATGCAAGAATTTCAGGTGGCTGTCTGATTACATCCTAGTGTCTTTGCTGTCTGCTATCTGTCCCTAATGGGCTGGAGAAGAGAAACCCACCCACAACTGGTGCTGTCTGACCACACACACATTGCTTTTTACTGAACACGCCCAGTGGAATTTCCAGCATGGTGACCAAGGTAGGCAGCAGCTTGTAGCCAGGTAACATGGGGCTCTGGCTCTCTACGACAAAAGACACCACCTCCTTTGATGCAGACTAGAAAGGAGAACTGGACCTTTCTTGTTTCACTGAAGAGAGTAGATGCTTTCCATCAAAAGGGATGACTGAAAGCCATACTGAGGCAGCAAATGACGGCTTTCTTCAAGTCTCCAGGGAATTCCGCCTGAATTATTATTTTACTGTGGTCTTTGGCTCATTTCCCCAATGTCGGAGGAAATATGCAAAATTAAAACAATGGATGTTTATTGGAGTAGTGTAGAGCAAAGACAAGATTGTGGAGATCTGATTCTAGTCCAAGGCCTTTGAGGCTTCCCAAAGGCAGCTGAGCTCATGGATATCCTGAACGCACAGGATAAGAACACAAAGTCATTTTTGTGGTCTTAGCCTAACATGTTGGCTTGGAAAAAAATTTATGGAGCAGGACCAGTAGCACCATATATGGGGCTTACAGTTGGGAATTCCTGTTTGAATTGGAAACAGGACAAAAATGTAGAAGTTTGAAAAGAGGACTCGGGGGGTCCCAGAGAAAGAAAAAGGGGGGCTTGGCCATGGTTTTCTAATTGGGTGGGAGTTGGAAAACCCTGGAGTAGGTGGGCTCTGTGTATTCTGTTAGTTTCTATGCCACTTCTCTTTTATGAAGGACAATCAATAGGCAAGTGATGGTATGGAAAATATGAAGCTAGAGATAATTAAGCAAGTTCTAATTTTTAAAGTATATTTATCTCCTGTTTTATCTATTTATTTTCAAAAGATCTATTCATGTTGCTGAAATAATCTATAGCATTGTATATTTGCTGTTGTATAAACTAAACTTTAGAATGATTAAACTCAGCCTGACCTAGTCATTAGTTAATATGCTACACATTTTGGGGATATTTTCAAAATAACCAACCTTCAGTTTTCCTTCTGAATATAATTTGCAAAAAAATGAGTTTACACATTCTAAAGTTTTTAATAGATTCTCTCTTTAAAATAGTTATGAAATAATATTGCTCCATGCTACCATTCAACTGTATTATGTTGAAATTGCTTACTCAGTTGAATTTATTGGAGCAGCGACTGTATTGTGATGCTTAAAAATTAAGGATTTAAACATTTTAAGAAACATATTAACGGAAAAGAGCATTTGGGCATAAAATTAATGGATCTCTTTATTTGTGTCTTGTACATGGCAGGTATTTAATAAATGACTGTTTAATGAGTTTTTAAGATAGCAGGCTATGCTCTTAGAAAAAGTATAGTATGGCTGGAGACAGTATTAGATACCTCAATCTCCTCAGTTCCAATGTCACGCCCCTCCACTGTGTCACTGACATTCTTAGAGAGTGGTCTAAAGCCTCACTAGAATCCTGAGTGAATGATCCCCATCCTTGGTTTCCACCTCCCCAACACAGACACCAAATGTTACATTCTGGCAACAGTTTCAAACACCTCTCTTTAAGTATGTTTTCTTCTACTATATTCTGCTTCTTCCACCTTGGTTGAAGCCTGAATATTCTTTTTCTTTGACTATTTATATGAAATTATTTCCACAGAAAAAAGAGGATGAATAGGTAGCTGAAGAGAATGGTGATGACAGAGAAAACAAAAACACACAAGTAAAACTGTATGCAGGATTTTATCCTTTATATATTTTAGGGTTATAAAAACATTAGTGGATAAAACCAACACTATACTCACTGGAAAGATAAAATCTTATCAATACAATTGAAAGTCCCAAATATTTCTCATTGTCTTATTACTGATCACCTCCCAAAGAGACCACTGTCTTGATTGGTATTTATTATACCAGGATATTTTTATACTTTTATTTCTTGTGTCCCCATATAAATGCAAATATTATTTTTATAAATTTTAATTTTATAGTTATTATCCATTGTGGAATGATATTCTGCCAAACATGCATCTAAAACTTAAATTTTAGCTCATTGTTTTATACTTTAGATTTACTCATTTTGATGTATGTAATGTTGATTCTTTCACATGAATTCCAATGAATGACTATCTTCTCTTAAGGATGGCATAGAGACTATTTGAGTGTTTCCATCAGTGTTCTTTTCCATATCTCTGTACAGAGCTGTAGGAGAGTTTCTAGGAGTAGAACTGCTAGATCACAGGTGATCTTTGAGTTCACTAAATCTTACTAATTAGCTTTTCAGAGTGTACAAGTCTATTATCCCAATCAGAAAATCATGACCAAGTCCCCCTTTTCCTTTCTCTGAGACCCTCCAAGTCCTCTTTTCAAGCTTCGACATTTTAGTGTTGTTCCCAATAGAAAAATGACCCATATGGTACCAGTGTTCCTCCTCCATAAACTGATTTTAAGGGAGTTCCTAGTACTAACTGTGTCAATTAACCTTAACGGTCAATGGATTAACCCATTTCACATGTTCTCCCAAAACACTCGGAGTTGGTGTTTGAGGCTGCAGCATTTATTCTGCTAAGAAATGAGTGATTTCTGCTTAGAAGTAACTCAAAGAACAGCTTTTATATTTTATTTTCACATTAAAAACCAGTCAAATGTGCTTCAGCCTCAAAGAGTGTGCTTATGTAAAATCAAATGAATGCTGGCACTGTTAGTAGAGCTGTACTTTAAAAAACATTTTTCTAAATGGAAAATGTTAAGAGACTCCTGAAGAGTCGATTGGATCACGAGAGCACTATAATATTCAGTGGAATAATCCACTGATATTCACATGTCCAAGTGCTGTTAGGAGGCAGGGCCCAGGTGGAGGTAGGTCCCTGGAAGTGTACCTTTAGAAAGTAATATCTCTTCCCTCTACTCTGCTTCCTGGCCTCCATGAAGTGAACAGCTTTGCTCTTCCTTGTCACCATGATGTTTTTGTCTTTAAGCCAATCAACCATGGACTAAAATTTCTGAAACCATAAGCCAAATTAAGCCTCTCCTCCTTTATATTACGAGTGCTGGATATTTTGTGTCAACAATGGGAAGGATGACCCATACACTAGCTTTTTTATTTTTGCTGAACTGAAAGTTGTAAAAATAGTACCATATCCTGTGCTTAGTTTGTCTTCCCTGATTACTAGAGAAGTTAATAACATTTTCACAGGTTTATCAGCTTTTCACAATTTCTCTTCTATGATACATCTGTTTTTTTTGTTTTGTTTTGTTTTGTTTTTTTGGTACCGGGGATCGAACTCAGGTCCTTACGCTTGCATAGCAGGCAGCGAAACCACTGAGCTAAATCCCCCGGCAATCCATCTGTTTTTAATATCTGGACAGAATAATCTTTGTAAGGGTTTTTACTACCTGGTAATATTTGAAAGGCAAGAACACAGAGCCCCTACTACCTCAAGACAGGGCCTACATAGTCCTGTGGGCCTGATTATTTTCCAAGACCGAGAGGCAGAATCATGATTTCCAAAATAGAAAAATCTGTAGTAAATAAAATGGAGAATCCTTGACAGATTCATTTTCAGTGGAAGGAGAAGGTGAGGGCAGAAACACAGGAAGCTGTAGTATGGGCTTTTAGAGAAAGACAGCAAGAATGCCATGAATGCCTCATATTAACTATGTCAGATCCTAGATAAAGAGAAAAATGGCAGCCTCTAGCTAGCCAGCAGGAAGAATAAATTATTTTTATAGCCTCTGTCTTCCTACAGATACTTTATCCTCTAACTTTCCTCTTAGTTCACTTTTTAGGAAAACAATGAAATAATTTAAGGTGAACAAGATACTTCATATTTTATCTTTCCTTACCATTCTCCATTTCTGTTGGCACCATATAAATTCAGCTTCTCATCCCATTCCTACATTCTGTCTCCTCTGATTCTCAACACCTTCACTTTTTTCCTTACTCCAATCTGTCTCCCACATAAACACGTGTCTTTCTAACACACAAATGGTATTTCAGATTTCAACCTGTGACAATAAAAAAGAATTGAGACTCTTCAGCCCAGTACTAAGAAATCCTGTACAACCTGGCATGCCAAAAAGTACCTGTGTACATTCTGCCTATGCCACATGAAACTTCCATCTCTGCCCCATGCTCTTCTGAGTATTCATTCCTAACAGAGACTGCTATTTTAATAAAGTCCTTCTTGGACTAAATGTATAATAGGTAATGTGAAATAGGAAGAAAAGGGGCAAAGGGGAAGGAAGTGGGAGGGCTAGGGGAAAGGATAGAAGGGAATGGGATTAATATGAGAAAATGGAAAGATCGGAACAAAATCTTTGTACATAGGGAGGACTGGAGGGGTTGAAGGGAAGGCTGGGCAAGGGTGAAAAATAAGAACCAAGAGAGATTATGTAAAGGTGCAAATTTCCAATGATGAATGTCATTATATTGTATACCTAAAATTTACCAATGATTAGAATGAATAATCGATAATGTAAAATAGGAAGAAAAGGTCCAAATGGGTAGGGGTAGTGGGAGGGGCAGGGGAAAGGAAAGAAGGGAAAGGAAAAATGATGAGAAATGGAAAAAAATGGAAATAAAGTCTTTGTAAATAGGGAAGGGTGGAGGGCGTGAAGGGAGGGCTAGGAATGGGGAAAAAATAAGAACCAAGATGCATTATGTAAAGGTACAATTCCCAGTGAGAAATGTAATTGTGTTGTATACCTACAATGTACCAATAAACGAATTTAATACAAAAAAAAATAAAGTCCTTCTTCCACTCTCTCTTTGACAAAACTCTACTCATTCAAAAAAGATTATTCATAGCTTACTTCTCAATGTTTCCACAGTTCTGTCTACATTCACCAACTATAACATTTACTTGGATGAATTATAGCTACTTGTTATAAGTATCTGTCTTTTTTGTGGGAGGGTGAGAAATTCATTGAATTTATGTTAATTGTCTTTATATTGCTAGTGCCAGGCACTGACATATAAAACAAATCCTCAATGAATACTTGGTGAAGGAAGATTTTATATGGTTTGGCAGAAAGAAATGACCTAAGAGTGATAAAATTTATACCAATCTCAATGTAATTTAACAAATATTTATTGAGCACCTACTGTATGTTAAGGTCTCTGCCAGGTGCTTGATAATAAACAGTAAAGTAATGAACAAGAAAGATATATGTTTTTCACATGTGTGTGGCTTCACCTGACTTTTAGTGCACCCTGGGCATTTATCACAAGCTATTAGGAAGTGTATTATCTTTTATCTCAATGATACCCTCCATACTTAAGAAGCAGATACAAATTTTATCGACACATTGATGGAAGCACTACAGTGGACCCTACACATGATGGATTCACTGCCCTCAAGGACACATACAGACAAATTCATGCCAACCAAAGAAGCAGCAGGTTCACCTAGAAGGAAGACAGTAAGCTGAGTGGTAGAAGATAAGGTAATTATTTTCTTCTGGATATAAGGTTATGAGATGAGATGCATTCTCAAGTTTTCTTCACGTCTTTTATAATTCCAGAATGAGAACAGTACATGAACTTTTGAAATTGGTGGGTGGCATCAAAATCAATTTTTTTCTTTTTAAATGCATTTTTAGACTGTTGAGAGCAGAGCCAAGTGCAATGTATAGCCCTAATATACAAGAGACTGAATTTCAATTCTTCATTTAGAGATTAAGCTGTCTGTTGTGATATCCATGATGTTAACCCTTCTGGGACCAGACCAGCTTGGCAAAAAAATCTCTATTAAAAATGCAACATTAATGTAATAAACCAAAGAATCTTCACAAAATAATATCCTGAAACAAAAACTCACAAGGAATGCAATGCTCTCAATTCAGAAATGATAGTTCTTTGTGGTTATATTTTGATTACAGTCATATTTTGACTAAATTAACTTTGCAAAATGATTTACAAAACTGTAGACAGAACAAGAGAAAGCAACACAGAAAATCCAGCAATGGAAAGGCAAATCCTGACAGATAATAGAAATGATTCATTTTGATTCTCAGTTTCAACACAGCACTTCTGTTTTTGAAATAGCCTGGAATAAAATAAAATAGATATAGGTGACAAGACAGACACAAGGCTGTATTAAGGGACTGGTTTCAGTTTGTCAGTGACACTTTTTATCCTATGTAATCAGTCCTTTCCTCCTACATCTGCCCCGTCCCAGAGGGTGTTATAAGAGTGTTCATTTAACTGTTATGATGGGTATGGTCCATAATGCGGAGTGCTATTCATTTCTATGGCAATCAAAATGCCAACAGCTGTGGTTTGGGGAACAGCGAACACTGATTGTAACAGAGTAATTTCAAAGGTGGTGATTATTCCTAACAGACTTTAAAGTACATCTACTAAATTAAGAATATGACCTCAGGAATTACTTTTCACTGAAGAATATCCTACTTCAAAGCAGGGCTTCTTGATGTCCTTAATTTCACGGGAATATCTTCAATGGTATCCAAATGGAAAACTTTGATCTCCGGCTACCTAAGTTGCAATAGTTGCACCAGAGCTTTTACAAAATGCAATCCATACACTGTTTATTTTGATTTGCAATAGCATGACACTCTTCATTTGAAGCAAAACTACTAAATATGTTCTACACAAGTGAAAAAATATCTGATTTAAACTACACTCAGACTAGAAAAAGAATGAAAATAAATAGAATTTAAGAAACTCAGAAAAGGATATGCACAACAGACAAGCACCATCAATGTGTTTAAAACATCAAGAACTGTTTGACCTTAGTAATCTGGACAGGTGCTACAAAATCCCACAGGACGTTCTTTTCATTTTCTTTGAACCAAATTCTTTGCCTGTTACTACTCCAAATATGATTTGAGCAACAATTTGCTATACACTTTATTCATTACTTTTAAGCATGAAGAGAGGGATGAATGTGCGTAAGCTTCCTCAATCATAATCGTTATAGAGAAGGGTGTCCAGCTGTATGGAGCATCCAAGTGTAAGTGTGCAGGCCATGAGTTCTCATATATGCAATAAATGACTGCTCATTCCAAGGGCTAGAAAGAAGCCACTGGAATAATAATGTCATTAAATCATATTTCAGAAATATGTTCAAAGTTGGTATTTATGTTTATAATATTTAAGAACACAACTGTCATAAAGACAGAAGCATAGATTCATTTTTTTCTGGTCTTTTTGCTATACAAATTGATTACCTCTACATATGTAGCTATATTAGATAAGTGTGAATATCAGATGGTACAGACATAGCATATTGACATAATCAAAGTTATATTGAACTAAAGAATCAACAAATGCCACAATGATCAAATTCAGAAAATATTTTGAGCCTGTGCCCATCACTTCTGTAACGGACTTCTACGTTTGCAATAAAGATACAGTATTTGATTTAATGGAAGCCAACTGAGAGACACTGATTTGCATATTGTAGAAACAACAGATTTGTCCCTGAATGGAATTTATTGAAAATGTTTTCTTTCTAAAACTAAAAATAAGTACAATAGAGGCCTCAAAATGATGGATTAAAATGAAATTTACTTTAGCCATGCACATTCTTTATTTTTTAAAATATGTTTCCTTAACAGAGTGGGTTTTATTAGAATGAAACAAAAGTAATTTTTGGAAAGTCATTTAAACCCCTCAGGAACAAGCTTGTCCAGCATAGACTAATTTAACAACACTTCATATGGTCACATGAGTCCTGTCATATAAAACATTGTGTTTTTGTGGAAGAAATGAAGACCACAGATGACATTCTTTCCAACAAAAATTTTTTCTTAGATTATTTTATTGGTACATTTTAGGTATACAATACATTTACATTTATCATTGGATACTTGTACTTTTACATGATATATCTTGGTTCTTATTTTTTCCCCATTTCCTGTCCTCCCTCATCCCTTCCACCCTCCCTGATTTACAAAGACTTTGTTTCTATTTTTTCATTTTCTCATAATTTTTCTTTTCCCTTCTTTCCTTTCCCCTAGCCCTCCCACTTCCTTCCCCTTTGCCCCTTTTCTTCCTATTTCACATTATCAATTATATCTTTTAGTCCTTATTTACACTTTCACTTTCTCACACTAGAGAAACTATTCGGTATTTACACATGTGTGTTCTATTTATTTCACTTAAGAGTATGGCCTCAATATGCATTCATTTAGCTATAAATGTCTCTAGTTTCTCATTCTTTATGGCTGAGTAGTACTCCATTTTATACAAAAACCACATCTTCTTTAACCAGTTTCCAAACATTCTAAAGAGAGTTGAGTCTCTCTCTCCCTCTATCTCTCTCTCTCTCTCCCCTTCTCTCTTTCTCTATCTCTGTCTCTTCAAAAAAGAAAAGAAAAACAAAGAGGGTTTCTCAGTCAGTATAGCTGCTATAATAGAGTGTCAGAGACTGGATGGCTTAAACAACAAGCACATATTTCTCATAGGGCTCAGAAACTGGGAGTCTGAGATCAGGGTACTAGCATAATCAGGTTCTTAGTGAGGGTCTACTTCCTGACTATGTCCTCACCCAGACTTCCTTGGTGTAAGTGGACACATAGAGAGAATCCCTGCATCTCCTTTTTCTATGAGGGCTTTATTTCCATTGTGAGGGCATTATCCTCACAGTTTAATGTGACGCTAATTATTTCCCAAAAGCCCCACCTCTACAGACTGTTAAATTAGTTAGGGTTTCAATGACGTATGGATTCTTGAGGGACAGAAACATTGAGTCCTCAGCAGATAGGCAAGATGCTTTTTAAAAGTCTGTCACAAAGCAGATACAGAGTATGGAGTGAGCAGGCAGGATTAATGTAGGGGTGACAGTTTCATTCAGGGCTATCACACATCACTACGACATTAGAAAGCAACAACTGTCCACACACAGAACAAATATGAAGCACTACATTTCACCGAGCAAATTCACTGCAGTCTTCATGCACATAGCAAGTGGAAAGTATTTCAAGTGCTCTGATTAAGGATGACCTGATCAAAACCTAACAGGCAGGAGCTAAGCAATTCCTCCAGAGACTATAAATCCTTCCCCGGACTAGAAATAAAATGTAAACACACTGCCTGATGCGTGGCATTCTATTTGTACTTTTATAGGGCCAAGGCTTTGTGGATACATGCTTGGAAAAATAATGATGCAAGATCTTCACACATCATTTCAGAAAATGTTCCATCAGGACACACCAATCAAGGTGTTGATGCCATGCTGCACTCCAAGCCACTGCACTTGCCAGAGTGTCACACCTGCTGAAAATGTGCAAATAAATAAATGTAGCTTGTGTGACTACACTCATGGCAAATCAAAGGAGGTTTAATTGCAGAACTTCTGCCATTCATATAACATAAGCTCACAGACCTCACTTGAGGTCTCTCCACACTATTGCACACTGTGCCTTTATTTCTGAAAAGTTCTTATCAGAAATTGCCAAAAGCTGACTGTATCAGTCATCTCCTAAGTAAAAGCGGGTACAGTCAGTACATTTTTATACCAATAAGAAGGCTTTAAAGACTGACTCAATGACGTGTTTCTGAGTAATAACCTTCAAGTTCTCATATAACACAGAATTTGCACTGCTTTTACCTAATTTCCCTACAAAAACTCATCTCTACCCTATTTTCAAATACTCTACTTCTGTGTCCCCCTTCCTTGGTCTAGCTATAAAATAGGAAACAAGCAAGCAAATAACTAGCAATCAATAAGGCAATTACATATACCCACAATGCAAGCAACTGCTAGCTTCAGATATATTTACTGGACACTTATTCACCCATTCTCTGAAATAACAACCAAAATAAGTCTTGAAAAGGAAGGTAGAACAAAGCAAATCATTTCAGATTCAATGAGTAAGTCTCACAGGCCAACTCTGTTTGGTTTTAGACTCATCTTCAATACTGAGTTAGGGAATCATAATGATTATATGGTTTATGTCAAACATGCTTACAAAATCACAGAGTAATACATTTTCACCAAGGCAAAGAACGTAATTTTGTACTGACAACATAACAACCTTGAAACAGTGATCTGATATTTGACCATACTAAAACTTGGCCCCCTATCACTTACACCCATGATTCATGTCTGAATAAGTAAAACAGAAAACACTTCTCTAGAATTAGAAGTTACATCTTTTCACTTCTTTTCTGTAAGAAACCAGAGGCACATCGCTTCTCGGCCTTTTGGCTAAGATCAAGTGTAGAAAACAGAGGCACGTTCCTTTTCTGTTATTACACATTAGTTATTCTTAAAACAAAGTACCTTATGAATACTTCACTAACTATCTAATTAAATGGTAGGCCATTCATCTCATAAATGTTTAATGCCCATTGCATATAATAATTAAATCCAATTTCAGTATCTTGAAACAGCTCATAGAAACTGAGCTACGCTTTAATGCCTATAATTTGACATTTTTATTTAATTCAGTCAAGGATGGAAGTTGAAGAACTTTCTTAACTTCTTGGTTCATCCAAGAGAAGAATTAAATGGTAATTATAAAGATGATATTCCTAGGAAATGAAGTCCTGGATGCTAAGCGAGCACAGTGGGTGGCGGAGCAGGGTGCAGGTGGTGAATCTGTGGGCTAAGTGGACTCTGAAGCCTGTTCGCAGGAGGACGGGGACCATGGCATTCTAAGAAACAGGAAGTGATGCTGTAAGGTATCTCCTACCATATGGATAAGACACAGGGAGGATTAAAAGAAGATTGATAACAGTGAAATAAAATGACAATTTTATTAAGAAGGTCACAGAAGGATATGGATTTACTTGTTTTGTGATGCTGGTGATCAAGCCTAGGGCCTTGTACATGCTAGGCATGTTTCTACTGCTGGACTACATGCGCAGCTCCTGAAGAAGTTTTTTGTAGGCTGACCATAGTTAAAAGGGTACGTCTCCTACACTCCTCTGATTATAATTTTTAAAATTATGTGAGTTCATCTCATATGTTATAGACAACTGTTAAAATTTTAAAAAATAAAATCTGCTCACTTATTCAGTCAACATCTAATTAGTAAGAATCTTCTACAGCACTGGGGATAATAAGTAAAACAGTCAATATCTCAGAATATAAATTTATATTCTATGTATTATATCGGTAATAAATGCAATAAATAAAACACATCGCATTTAATATTATGATACATGTAGAAAAATATAAATCAGAGAAAGTATTTAAGGAATATATAGGAGGGAAAAAGTCAGTGGATCATACCTGGCCCACTGCTAGGCTAATAAAGAAAAGACATAAAAAAGAATAGATCTTCGCTGCCTGCCTTGCAAGCAGAAGGACCCAAGTTCGATCCCTGGTACCAAAAAAAAAAAAGAATTGATTTTCTTTTACATTGGTGGATGGGGAATTACATGGATTGAGGGAACGAACCCACCCAGGGGGTGAGGAACGGGAGGGATAAGAGGCAGAAGGTACAGGAAGGGGGCGTTCTGGAAGCCAGGGAGGAAGATGTCTCCAGGAGGGATGAGAAATCATTTTCCAATGCTGCTGGGAGGATGAGTAAAATCATACCTGAGGAAGAATGGATTTAATAATGCAGAGAGTTGCTGTAGTAAGTTTGAAAAAAACAGTTTTAATGAAAAAAGTCTTCCTATAAAGGGAAAAGGAGAAATGGAGGGTGGCCAGAAGCAGAAATGAGTTTAAGAGGTCTCCCCCGCAACACGTTTTGGAGAAATAACCTCATGTTTAAATACTAATGGGAAAAATCTCTATTAACATAAGAGATACAAAAAATTATGAGAGAGAGAGAGACAGAGAGAGAGAGAGAGAGAGAGCTGCTGGAGTGACATTGCTTACCAGTCAAGAACAGAGGCATCTAGTTAAAAAAAGAAGAGTTTGATTTGAGTTAGAAGCATGAAGGTTCATCCATAACAACAGGAAAAGAGGCAGCACCGAAAGACACAGATACAGATGGACAGTTAGATATGTTGGTGGGGGCCCGTGGGAGTTCTCCCAGATTACTTCTAAATTTCCAATCGAAGAGGAAATTAGATGGTTACTAGATGGGTAGGACCTTGATAAGGGGAGCAGAGATTTTCGAAAATTTGGGTGGGAGAATTAGGATGAGGAGTTATCTAGAAAAATATTGAGAGAAAATAGACTACTGCCTGAGTTGGGAATTTCATCAAGGTAAGAGAGGATGTGAGGGATAATGTGGTGAAGAAGAATGAAACACCAGTCTGGGTAAGGCTGATGCTTTGGGGAAGCCGGAGATGGTAGCTAGGGGAATGGAAAATGTGATCATGGTTGTAGAAAATAGCAATCAAATAAGGGTGCTCTTTTGGAAGATCAAAATTAGTAAAATATTTTAAGGGTTGTGAAAGAAGTCCACAGTCATATGGACATAATAAATGAGGAATGGCTTAGGAGAACTGGGCTTTTTGGGGTGATAAAGAACATAAGAAGGTTCTCAGGATGAAAACAACACAATTTCATTAACAAATGCTAGCACAAATGGGCTTTAGTTAAGACAACATTTTTAGTATATTAATTTTTTTTTCTGGCACTGAGGATTGAACCCAGTCTCCACACTGAGCTAGCTACACCCCCAGCCCTATTCCTTTTCAAATTTTCAAACAAGGTCTTGATAGATCCTCCTGGCAGTCTTCCAAAGTGCTGGGATTACAGACCTGTGCCACCGCACTGGGTTGATAATGTTAATTTCTTAATTTCCACATGTTAACACTTGACTTTAAGCAATGAAGTAGCTCTTATGCTTTGGCAACCTTCACCGCAAGAGCATATCCTAAGATGTTTCTAAAAATTAATTAATGCATTTCTTAAATGTATTGGATTGCCCTAGCAGCCCTGTAGTTCATGTTTTACAATGTTCTTTTTCCTTGTACATCAGTAGCTAGCTAAAACTAACACTAAATATAATTTGACTTGGTATCCAACAGTATTTAACAAACGAAAAATTTATTTGTAGATCAAGTGAATTAAAACAACCATGTATTTAACTTGATAATTAATGGTAATGCTTTCATTTAAAAATGAAACTTCAATATTCAGAGTGGTGAGCTCCTCCACAGGACTTCCCCACTGAATGAGGCCAAAGGAAGTCCCCTGTGCTTACAGAAAAAGTTCACTTTGGTCCATGTATCTTTAGCTGGGGTCCAGAGCAGGAGTGGCAAGTGGTGGAGCATATAAATACGATGTATTTCAGTCCACACTCTTCTGTCCTTTCTCAAACCTCAGAACAAAATGTATCTATCACCTTGGTCATTAGATGGTATGATGCTTATCTAGATTTGTATCATATTTACTGTTTTATTTGGTCCTGATTTTATCTGGCACCTTAGATTTTCCTTCTGGAAATATTTTTTTATTAGTATGTGTTTGCAGTACATAAAGTGTGCATTCCTTGTGTGGACCTGGGACACGTGCCTAACACACCTTCATTTGTTCATTCACTTTCCCTCCCCTCTCTCCCTGCCTCCTCCATCGCTTGGATCACTTTCCCTTTTGAGAATGATGTATTTCCCTACTTTCTATTACCTGTCTTTGATTTTGATCTTTATTTATAATTTGGGTTTCTCATATAAAAAGAAAGCACGTGATATTTAAACTTGTGTGTCTGATTTACTTCACTTAACATTATGGTCTCAAGGTGCATTGAGACCATACAGATGACTCAAGTTTATTGTTCTTTCTGGCAGAGCAGTACTCCATTTTGTGTAAACACCATTTTCTTTATTCATTCCTCTGCTGATGGAGATATAGGCTGCTTCCAAGATTTAGATAATGTGAATTGCATTGCTATCATCAAGAAATCAAATAATAAATGCTGGCAGGGCAGTGGGGGGAAAAGGAACCCTTCATGTTGTTGTTGGGAACTAGTATACCACTATGTAAATCAGTATGCAGATTCCTCAAATAACTAAAACTAGAAATTTTATTTGATCCAGCTATTTTCCTTTGAGGTATCTTCCCAAAAGAGTTAAAGATATCATATCACAGTGATACATGCATGCCTATTTTTATAGCAGCACAACTATAAATAGCTAAATCTTGAAATTATTTTTATTCTGCCCAAGTACATACCGTAGAGATTCTTTTTTAGTAAATGATTATTGGTGACAGTATATTTCACTTTTGATTATTTAAAAAATCTTTATTTTGTCATCGTACTTGAAAGATAATCCTTGATGTGATGAGTATTAGAGATTTATTTTTAATACCTTAAACTGATCATTCCATTGGCTTGTGTCATGGTTGATTAATGTGCTCTTGGTATAATGGGCACACCCTCATATGTAAGCTTCTCTTCCTTCTGGCTGATTTTAGGTTACCATCTCTGTCTTTGGTATTCTATAATATCACCAGGGTAGGTCAAGGTATAGATTTCCATTCATTTTAAATTTGAAACAAATTGTGCTATGTATCTTTTAACCATCCTAGAAAATTCAGTATTGGATTCTATACTCTGAATGCGGCTCTGAGTAGATATTAGATTTCCTTGTATTCTTCTTACTTTCTCTTTATATCTCTGATTATCCTATTTCATGTGGCAAACTAGATATTTTGCTCAAATATATTTTTATTTATGCTGGTTTACTTATTTGTATCTAACTGCTGTTTAATCACTGACTTCTGATACACAAAGATTTTCCTTTCAAGATCATATATATTATATATATTGTATTTCATAAAAATTCATACAAAGCTATTCTACATTGTTTATGACAATTTAAAATCTATAATTTCTGAAAGTCTAAATGTTTTTCTGCTGACTCTCATTCAAGATGGTTGGTTCATTATGGTCATGTGATCTCTGCATTTTCTTTAAATAATTGCATGATCTTACTCAGAAAAATCTGTAAGGCTTAAATCTGGGGATGTTTTTCTCCAGAGTGGATTTCTGTCTGCCTTTACAAATATCCAGAGAACACTAACAAGATCTAAAACCACCATATTCTCCTTTGAGGTTCTTGACATTAATGGGAATTACAGGGCTGAGCTTCACCACAGTGATATGAGAATAAGGTGAATTACCTGGGACTCATGGCCAATAGACTCCAGGCACAGGGTAACTGTGCTTACTCGGGGGACCCCCCACTAGATCCCAATCTCCAGTGTGCAGCTGTCCTCTTTACTTTTTCCTTCCCACCAATCCCTACTTTTGAGACTGCACTCATGTCCCTCTTGAAACCTCAACAGCGTTTCGGAGAAATAACATTCTATTCTCTACTCAGAATCTAGAGAAGCTGGTGGCATACACCTGTAACCCAGCACTCGGGAGGCTGAGTCAGGTGAATCACCATGAGTTCAAGGCCAGCCTGGGCTACATGGCAACTATCGCCTGGCAAGATCCTGTCTCAAAAACAAAAAAAATCTAACCAACCAACCAACAAACATCACACAAACATAATCTAGTGCTCTGCTACACAAAAGGATTTATTATTATATTATATATTATTATTATTATTATTGGCATTGTGGGGATCAAACCCACGGCTTTGTTATGTGAGACAAGCACTATACCACTAAGCTGCATCCTCAGCCCTGAAGAAAATAATTTTAAAGCTCACAGAAATTTTGACAGTCCTGAGTTGGTGTCAAAATAATTTGAGGGTGGAATATTAATGAAAATGAGGTCAACACCAATTATGGAGGTGCATCTTGCATGTAACTGCATTCCAAGTAACAGAGGAGTAAGAAGGAACTTGATCTTACTCTTGTGTTTTTTTTCAAACTTAAGGGAAGAGATGGAGTGGCAAATAGAAATAAGCAACACTAACAAAAACATACAACCAGCTAATGACACACTTTAACACACTCCCAGAAATGTTATTACTTTTGGAAGTACTCCCCTTTGTTTACCTGACAACTGAGAACCACCATAAAACCCAGTTGTATATCCAAAGCATCCATCCACAGTTTACTTTTTCCTATAAAGAACACTTATCACATACATGACTGTTTTGCATTTTGACAAACCCCTTTTCTGATAATACAGAGAAATGTCAGTTTGATGGTATATTTTTAGCAGAGCAATTCTACCTCTTGCCAAGATAAACTCTAATTTCATCCATAGAAAATGAAAAGGAAGGAATTTGCCTTCCTTCATCTCTTTTCTCCCTTTATCATTAAGCAGCAAATTACACAGCAAGTCCTATTTGAGCAGAAGTGCTGCTACTTTACTTTGCCCCTTTCTTCACGTAGAGTAAAAAATAGCCTACCTTACCTGCTGCCAGGATTCATGTTCACAGGATGGATAGGGGACTTGTGTGACTACTTACTCTGCTATGTATCCAAACGGAAATTTTTCTCATGTGGGCACAAATAAACCCACAGATATCTTTGCACTTTATGAGCCTGAAACTGGAAAAGGTCTATGCAGCTGCAAGGAGCAGTGTGCAAGCCAGTCACATATGAGTTGCTATCAGCTGCAATATTCTGGAGTCACCTTCATAATATTAGTTTGCTATCCACTTTCTGTGTGCAATTTCCCTAGTGAAAAAAGCATTGACAGGCTATTAACCTTAAGCATGGCAAGTCATTTTCATTCTCATGCAATTATTTGTTCATATGTATTATATACAAAGCCCCTAGATCTTCTTTTGTTTTATGGTTTTAATGGGTCTGGGAGTCTTACTTCCATTAATTATAATACAGGTACCTAATTTCTTTGTTACTTTGATACTTTTCAATGCACATATACTTACATGATCTAAATTGGTCCTTGTAATTGACCCTGAGAGATCTGGACACTGACCAATTAAATTGTTTAGGGTTAACAGAATCAGTAAGCAGTAAAAGTAGGCCCAGTGCCCACTTCTCCCCATTTTCTTTTCTTTCCCTTTCTGCTCTTATTATTTATAGTGGTGGCGATACAGTGATTTTCATTTTGGTAAAAACTGGTGGTAATTCACAATATTTCTAGCAAGCATTTGGATAGACTGGATCAACACTGTTATACCTCTATAACTTAGGGGTATAAGGAAAGCTGAAAGATGAAGAGAATGAAAGACTGGGAGAAACCGAAATTATACCTGCACTACATGAATTTTCTATGATTTTTGGACTAAAAAGTATTTGTAGTTTCGGAAATCATTTCAAATTTAGGCTTTATTTTACTTCTTTACAAAGGAAAAGAAATCAATAATCACTTGAATAAAGACAAAATTTCTATCTTTACAATTGGCCCATTGCCCACAAATAGGAAGATTAAAATTGTAATGCTAAACAAAATAGTGTTTAAGATTATTTCATTCCAGCAAATACCCTATTGAAATTCTGTCTTTAAGTAAAAAATAATGTCACAAGCAATCGTGCTAAATGCTTGAGTTACTGTAATTTACTTCACTTAAAAATTTACTTCTCATTTGTCACATTCTAGGGAGTGAAAACCAATTTAAAATGTGATCAGTATTGTTTATGGGTAGTTGCTGAAGTATGAGAAAAACTGAGATTATAAAACATGACCCAGTGCTCCAAAGACAATCTGAAAAAATGATGGAGGAATTTGTTGATCAGTTAATTAGAAGCAGTTGTTAGTAGTAGTGTGCTTCCTTTCTGGGAGTTTCAGTGGTTTTTAATAGCAACTTCACTGCTTATTAGGTCTTACAAGTGGAAAAAGCATTAGAATTGAAATCTACTCTTGTCAGTATTTGTTAATGAAAAACAGTGTGCGAGTAAAATATAGAACATTCTCACATACAACATCAGTTTAGGAATCGTTACAAGATTTTCTTCCAAGCTATTTTAATGTACGTAATTACACTTCTGTTCAGAAAATGACCCCAAAAGACCTCGGAGTCTAAGGATGTTGATAAACATCTTGCCAAGTGAAGAGAAAACATTTTCAAAGAGCTCTATTCCAAAATCATATATACAAATAATGGCAAGAAAAACCATTTCTGGGCTAACAAGATGAAAATTTGGATTTCAACCCTCACTTTAATATTTACTACATGTCTGATTTTGGAAAAACTACTCAACATTGCCAAGTCAGATTTGTACCTTGAAAACAAAATAGATGTCCAGCTTTCCTTATGGCATGTATGAGAAATCAATAATAGAGTAGGTATAGAAATGGTTTGAAAAATTATAAACCTTTACAGAAATGTAAGACATTACAACATGTTAGCAAAATAAAAGCTACAATATTTTAGTGATAATATGCAAACTTTCAGGTGGTAGTTTCTTACTAAAATAAAACTAGATTTAGGGGGAAAACATCAAGGATTATAAACAGAGGCAAGAAAACTCAAAATGAAAAAACATTTTTTTCACTCAATGTGAAACCTAAGTTCTGTTTTGTAAGTCCTTAAGCTGAAGAACAACAACAGTCCATGGAGAATCTCTTAACTTGGCTTTCTCACAAAAGGCATCTGAGGTGTCATAAACACTTTTGCATATGACATATATACTAATATATGTCTTCAGCACAAAACTCAAAATCTTGCTTTGTACACTGAAATGTTCTTCTTAGTGCTGGAGAAATTTAGCACAAGGAGATTCAAGACAGCATATGTTTAAACTTTGGCTCTAAATCATAATTATACATTTTTCAAATCCAAAGTAAGGAGACAGAGTTGTTGTGCATAGTTAGAATTTTATTACAGAAAAAAAAAATAAATCTTACTCATTTGTTTGCCTATGGGGTTGTTTCTATTTAGTCTGAAAATTTTCATTACTGTTACACATATTTACCCTAAATGCCAAAGAATAGCACCTACTGTGTAAGAAAGAGTAAAACTAGGCTTTTAATCAAGAAATTCTGAGTTTCCTGGGAAATAACTGGGAAGGTAAACTATTTCACATTTCATTCTTTTGCAATTTTTAAAACTCTGAAAAAAACCCTCACGCCCTTATAGGAGCACATTGGCATTTAGAAAGTCTGATGACTATGAAGAAAAATCATTCTTTCTCAGCAATGGAAATGGATGTAGCACAGTAGTTCCATAAGAGCATCTGACAGAACCAGTGGATATTTAGGTTGTTTCTTTGCTCTTAGGAACAATATTGAAGTACATAGAGATGATATTTTACATAAATTTTCAAGGGTGAATTCATGGGGCCAAGAAAAATAAGCTACAATATACAGGCAGAGGGAGGATTTCAGACGAATAGAAGGATAAAGAGCTTGCTGCAATTCAGTGTGAGCGGTGGTGAGAAGGTGGAAAGTAACCAGCCTTGTCTGTATGGCTGTGTGCATGGAGAGATGGGTGGGGTGCCTTGCTACCATAAAAAGAGCTCCTCTTCTACATATTTGGTTGCTGATAAAAGCATTCCTTAGACCAATGTTTTGGTGGCTGAAGATGTAGCTCAGTGGTAAGGTGCTTGACTAGCATCTGTAAGACCATGGGTTCGATCCCCAACTATGCGGGAAAAACAAATGGATTTGTTTCTAGAACAAAGTGTGAAAGACTCCTCAGCAAAATGAGAAGTCAAAGAGTATTTTTAATGGTAATTTGAGAGGATATTTAAGACAGATGTAGCTCGCATGACAGATTTGAAAAACAGGTTGTGAGGGACTGGAGGGAGACTTGAGGCACAAAGCAATCACTGCCTTCTTTTAAAAATTCATACCAGGAACTGTGGAACTCTTAAGCTAAGGTGGTGAAAAGAGAGAGGAGAAAGGATTATTAGTGCAAGCCAGTTTTTGTGGCTATCTGATAGGATCTGATGAACTTCCAGTTGAGGATGAGGAAAGAGGAATGAAAGTTAAAGGTAAGAGTGAAATTATTAGTGAGGCCATTTGAATAGAGGGTAAATGTAGTCACTGATACAAAGAATTCTGGAGGAAAAGATGTTCTGGGATAGAAGGATATAGTCACTTCTTCTGACCATATCCACTTCTCATCTCTACCTAAAATCAAGTCAGTCCCCTTGATGGCATGAACTGCAGCAATGGCCCATTAAGTGTCTCCTGGCTTCCAGCTTGTACCTCTAATCCATTCTCCATACCGTAGCCCCAGACATCTCTGTAAAATTACAAGTAATTAATCCTCACATGTAAGTCACCCAAGGGATCTCACTTTGTACTTAAGATAAAATCCAAATTAATTTTTTCCACAGTACTGGGAATTGAACCTAAGGCCTTCACAATGAGCTACATACCCACACCTTTCTTGTTTTGAGATGGGGGTGGGCCTCACTAATTTGCTAAATTGTTCAGGCTCAGCTTGAACTGCAGTCCTCCCATCTCTGTCTCCAGACTGTTGGAATGACAGAGGTACTCCACCATGGCTGGCTCCAAATTAGTTTTTGCCTGATCTGCAAATCTCTTTCCACCCTTGGCTCCTGCCTTCCCTCTCTTAAATACTCCCTTCCCACCTTCCTTCTTCCTGCTCCACACTACTTTTGGTCTTATCTTTGGTCCTTTACACAAATTCTTCCTCCCCTTATTTTTTCTTGGCTGAAACCTTGTTATTTCTCTCCCATTTCTCATGTTTTAGGGAAGCTAAAAAGTGATTATTCAATCTACCCAGGTAAACATCCAGATCTCAGCTGTACTAACTTAGTTACAACCAGTCCTGGGGAACAAATTCAGTTCTTAAGTCAGGTATTTTATCATACGAATTGTTGAATTATATATATTTTATTGTCTCTCCTCTCTAACAATGAAAAAGTTTTCTGTAAACAGAAGAAACTTTATTTACCTTTTCTCCTACTTGTTCCTAATGCCTGGAGCAGTGCTGATACTGAAAAGGCAGTCGATAAGTACAGCATTTGTTAAATAAAGTAAATGAACCCATGTTGTGCTTTGAGTGTCCCACGGAACAACTATGGGCAGGGAGCTAGAAGCAGTTTTGAGCTCAAGGAAGCCTGAGGAAAAGAGAATTAGATACAGTGGAACCACAATTGATTTATATCTTTTAGGCTTGACAACCACTTCAGTTTGCATGTATTATGAATGTGCTTGTCCTGAGAAGAGCGATTCCTTGCAAATTACATGTAGATAGCTTCATTATATCCTTTTTAGGACACAGAGGCAAACTTACTGCTTGTTGATCTCTTTTTAGATGACTGGTACCCTGAATCCAGGCCCTAGTGAATGATTAACCCTTGATTGGCTGCCATTGGCTTCCTATTTCACATGAGTAACACGATACACTATACATGTCTTGGTGTATGCTTTTTGGTAAACTGCCTGAATATGGCAGAAAACATATATTCTAATTTTTCTCTAAAAACTATAAATTGTCTTCTAGATCTGTAGAGCACATGTGAATAATTTGTGAAATGCCTATAAAGTGAATTGAATAAAAGCGATTTGTGCTTATGTTGGTTCAAAGGGGTATATCTTTGACATGTGCGATGTTTTTCTCCTAATGGATAACAAGTTTATGACGCCCAATTTTAATAACAGAAAGTTTTGACTTCAGATCTAGAAGCAGTCTTCCTTCCCAGGTCTTCATCAGCCAGTACTCAAGGATCTAAATTAAACCTCCAATACTGAACAATTTCTTTAGTAGCCTTTATGAGCTTCTCATACAACTGGCACTAACATGTTAAAATTTTTCAATGTTTGGTGATCATCCAATGTACTGGTATTTCTCTATGGACTCTAGATTTAGAACATCTTTTCAACCCATTCTCACTGGCTTTTAACCTATGACTTTACCACCTATATCTCTAGCCCTGACCTCTCTCCTAATTTTCAGGACCATATTCAGTTGCCTGATAGGTTTCTAGGATAATCAACTTTAACACAATCTTTCTCATTTGATATATTTGTTTTTGAAGATCTCTAATTGTAAAACTTGTTCACCAAAGCTAGAAACGTGTTTAATCCTTACCTCCTTGTCCTTATTAATGAATCATCAAGCACTTCCCCTTTGATCTAAATATTTTTCAGATGTGCATCTTCTTCCTTCTCTAGTTATTATTGCCCTAGTGCAAGTCTCTATACTTTAACACCTGGACTTTCTGTATTCAACTTTGCTTCCATAAAATATATCCTCACAATGGCACTGGAATAAACTCCCATAGATTGCATGACCCTCTTAGTAGCCATTAAATGGGTCCTCTGAATGTGGTAAGTGAGGCCTTTGATAAACTTGATCCTGCTTTTCATGACCCATCCTCCTCCTGCCACTTCAGATCTCTAGCTTTATGCTCTTAAATTCAGAGCTGTTGTCATTTCCTGAACACAGCACTACTGCCACATTTTTCTTCACACATGAAAATGCTCCCCTCTCCAAGTGTACTTCTTGGCTAACTCCCACTCCTTCCTTCAAGTCTTAGCAAAGCAGCCTCTGCTCTTAGGACATCTTTGGTCTTAAACTTTCAGCTGACCTAACTATAACTGGTGCCCCAAGAGCACACAAGAACTGAGGATCCACAAGACCTCATTGTCTACGGTTGACTGACATGGTCATGAAGAGTTTTATCCACCAAATTGTATGTTTCTCAAAGGCAGGACTATAATAGCTCCTCTTGCATGAAATCCATTTATCCTGCACAGTGCCTGACCCTGACTTTCATTACCTTAGTAAATTCATACCAGAAGCCACTTTCTAGGCTCTTGAAATTATTTTACATACACTCCAGTCCCATCTCAGGACATAAATATTAAAAGTATATTCCTCAATCCTTGTATGACTGAAGTAACTCACCTTTTAGATTTCAGGTAATTTATGACATCTTCAGAGAAGCTTTTCCTTACACAGCAGAATCTTATTTAAATCTCTTCATTTAATATTCTCAGAGCAAAATATACATGTTTTTAGCACTCACTATGGTTCGTATTTTCTTGATTATTGGACATTGTCTTTTCTCTTTCACCAGGTTCAAAAAGTCCATGAAGACAAACAAGTTTTTTGTTCACTCTTAAAGTCTCAACTTCTAGAAAACTGTATGGCAGGCACATAATTGGTATCCAATGAATATTCATTGGTTGAATGGAAGCAAAGAATGTCATTTTTGTCTTTCAAACCTGAGATCAACTATAATTCTCTTCTCTTCATTGGTTTCTAGGAGATTATTAGTGCTCTGTCCATTGCCTAGACATTAATTTACCTCCTGTACTGTTCAGATGGATGGGTCAGGAGGACAGCTTCTTTGGCAGAGATTTAGCAGGTCCAAGCTTGGCACAAACTCATCTTTCTCAATCTTTTCCTACTTTTTAGATTCTCCTGGAAACAAACCCAACAATAAGGTGACAACTTATTTAATACATAGAAACACGTCTGGCAAAAGAGTTATAAAAAGAGTTTAGTGCCTTTTTTTCCCTGCTGTATAACATATCTGGAATTCACTGGAGGTACTGTTTTATCCACTGAACTGGCAGTTCCAGCTTCTGGACACAAAGGAAATGGGAAAGTCTCAAACCATCTGTATATTGGTGTTTTACACTTCACCCCTCTCTTCTTTTTCCTTTTTTGGCTAGAGAGCGGCAGATAATATTGAAATATAATTTTTACAATATTACTTTATGGTATCCATGAACTGATGACAAGAAATTTAGCTGTGTATCTGATGTTTGGAATGATTTTCTATTCTAGTACATCATTATTCGTTATCCTGTTGAATTGTTCCACATGCCTCTCAGGTAGAATGAGCTCCAACAGAGGAGCAAGAAACTGTGGGCAGGAACACATATGTGTACATGCGATCATACCGAGTGACACTGGGAATGGGCAACAGAGCGACTTTTACATTACCCCAGGGAGGATTGTGGGGCTCTTCCAGGGAAACACTTTGCAGTGAGCCCTCTGAAGCACAGTTACACTTCAATACTGAACATACGTTTCAAAAATGTGGCTACATTACCGCCACCAGTTTTTAAATAGCTGTTTGTACAACCATAGAGGAAAGAATGCTTTCTGGTTTTACTTAACTGTGACACATGTTTATTTCTGAAGACAGGGCGTACACAATACTATCTGCCTATCTCTGGAGTAAACATAATTTCACATTATTTGATAGAGGGGTGACTGATAAGGAGACTATGATAAAAATTTGATTTTTAATTATGGAAGGAACAAGAATATAGATGCTATTATATCTAATTGAACTATACAACCTTTTATAAATAGAAACTACTTAGATGAGAGAGCAATGAAAACAAAGCAAACAATATAGTAGAGATTACTGATTGCTCGCTCAATTCAATATGGTTTTCTCTTCTTTCTAGGCATTCAGCTGCAGCCATACACAATATTTCTTATTGTCTTTTGTGGCTAGGCTTGGCTGTTGTTTTAGCTTCATGATATTATAATAAAGTACCTGACATAGGGTCTTATGAAGTAAAGAGAGGTTTATTTTGGCTCACAGTTTTGGAGGTTTAGGTCCAAGTTCAGGCAGCCCCCTTGGTTTGGGATTCTAGGGAGGGTGGCCTGTCACGATGAGGTCATGTGTTGCAGCAAGCGTTCACATTGCAAGCATGTGTTTGGGGTACAATCCTTGTTTGAGGGGTTGCCCCCATTGACAGAAGAACCTTTAAGGTCCCATTAAAGCTACCTTCCAATACCGCCCCTGGGACTAGCCTTCACACGTGGACTTCTCGGGGGCCACTTCTCTGAACCACAGCAGCCACATTGTTAATGAACTTCTCAGCAATGGAGTAGAATAGGAAGGCTGTCTGCACTCTGCATATAGGAAACCCCTATCTTCAACTTCTTTCTTGTGCTCTCTGAACAACAGAACAGAACCATGGCAGTGATCAGCTGTGACCATGTAGAAGAGACTAGTGCTCTGAGTTAGAAGAGAACAACAAATGCAAGATGGAGCTCCTTAGGTACTACTTGAGGCTGGGAGCAATTAGACTCGGTCTCTGCATTGGAGAGGACACTGCCAAAGCACCCAGTGGGTGAATGCAAGATTCTCTCTACAACATAGTGCCAGGGTTCAGGCCAGTTAGGGATATCCCATGAGAAAAATGGCTCTTAAAGAAACATTAATATACACTTTATTTCAAAAGAAGGTTAATAACTTCCACTTCTCCTTTCCTATCCAAACCAATATGTACATGTGGGTACTTGTCCTCTTCCTGTAGGTATACATAAGCAAGTACCATTACATTACAGTGACCAATCTACAACGTTCCTTTTTGCTAATCAATATATACTTTCAGGTGAGAGCTTATAAACAGAATGTGCACTTCTTAATAGCTGAGCACCATTCTCTATGTGGGTCCCACATGAAAACTACAAAAATCCACATGAATTAAATATCTAAATTAAAAATCCAAATAAAAACAAAATCTTTGTGAAGGAGGCCTTCTTACACAAGATATGCTTCTCACATGCCTCAGTAGAAAAGAAAGCCATCTTGATAAGAAAATGCAAAGAAAAGTGGCAAAAGATATGAAAGACTGGCTTCATAGAAGATGATACAGAGAAAATTAATATACAAATGTATGAAAAGACATGTCATCACAGAGGTGGCCAAAAACAATGCAACTTGAAACATAAGACAGCAATTTTTACTTTATAGGTTGATAATAATATAAAAGATGGGCATCACTCAGATTTGGCAATTATGCTTGTGGGGTTATGAATTGCTGTAAGCTTTTCAGAATGTAATGTGGAAGTATAGCAACTATTCACATTAAAAATGTTCATCTTCATGTTCATCATACTTCACACATTTAGTAATTTATCTTAGAGGAAAACATGTAGGAAATACATAACAGGAGGCTTTCTGCAGCGTTCTTATAGCAGTAGTTAGGATGTGAAGCATGAAATAAGTGGAAACAAGTGAAAGGGATATTAATTAGTGGAGTAAAATTTGACAAAATGATGGTAATAGGTTTGGTTAATTTTGATTCTTTTTAAAAATGACCTTTGGTTATACTCCAATATTTTAAAATATATAGTAAAATCCCAAAGAGTGGTGTTATCTGTGTATAGGGGATTAGTGGCAGAGCATACTGGGAGGACTGATGAAAGAAGGGCAATGTATGACATGCAGGGCACTAGAATAAATCAGGTTCAGAGAAAGGCTGGCTGTGATAGTTAACATGCCACACAGGCACTTACACAGGACATGCAGCTCTTTTTTGGGATACCCTGAAATTGTGTAAGTAGTAGAGTTCAGTCATTAACATTGATATATTAAAGGCAAGATGAACTTCACAGTCACAGTATGTTGGGGTCTTGGAGTATCTGCTTTATATCTGGTATGAGCAGATATATTTGATTTATAAACAGTTCAACAGCTGGAGTATTGGATGCAGGAGGAATCTGACAATTGTGAAGAAGTTAATTTAGGTGAGTGATGTGACAAGAATTACATTTTAGAAATATCACCATGCAGCAAGACAGACATATTGCAATGTAGGTTCACGGTTAGGATCAGAAAAGGGCAATGGTGCAGGAGATGGAGAAGAGGGATGTGAGAAAATGAGAGCTAGAATGCTTAGCAAAATGAAGGAACTGAGGTTCTTCTTAGGTCTCTTGTATCAATGCCCACACAGGTGATGGTACCATTCATAAATTCTGGGAACTCAGGAGAAAGAGTGAGGTTAGGAAATCATCTTATCCAAAGATGATAACTTTTTGCAGAGATTTTGATGTCAGCTGCAGAACCTTTAATGTATAACAATGAAAATAGCACCTTCAGTATTAAATTACAGTGAATGAGATTTCTCTCTAAAGGGTGAGAATATGACACTCTTATCAGAATGTGATGTAGAATAAAGTACTTTAGTCATTATATTTCATTTGATTCCTCCAGTTGTAATTGGTTTCTTTCTTTTCTCCTTAATACACCACATGGATACCAGTAATGTCTTCAATACGCAAAATAAATCTAGGAAAGTATGTCTACATCTAATTTTTCCTTTCTAATGCTTTTGAAAATTGGGTATCTTAATGCCACACTTAAAACATCTAAACCATTCTAACAACCTTATGGACCATTATGACTGTTCACAACTTTTCTGATCTCATTATTAAGAATCTGGTGTGAAAATGGAGACAGAAAAAAATGCCAAATATGGGGATAGGAAGATATCTTTTCTCTGTGTGTGTGTGTGCTATCACCTGTCATATTAGAGCCCAGGCTGATTGCAACCCTAGGATATAAGCAATGAATCCTGATGTAGAGTAGGAAGAACAGGCCCAGAAGCCCCCTGAAGTAAATATCTGCCTTTCTTTCTGTTTTGGGGTGTGTGTTTGTTATTATCAAGTCAACTCCTTGCATTGCCTTTACCAGGGCAAAGCCTATGGTAGAAATCCTACAGGTTAGCATCACGTACAGAAAGAAAGGGTCTCGTTTAAGAGAGCTCAATGTTGGGAACTTCAAGGAACTTCATTTGTTCTCCACCACCCAGTGCCTCAAAGTGAGATTCTCTCCATGAAGTGGTAACGATTTTAAGGATCACTAAATAACATATGTTTTTGTTCATATATCCTGTACTAAGGCATCACGCTGGCTAAAGAGTAATCATTCATTACCTTTGTTTTATTTAGTTTCAGGATGCTTATGGTGCCCATGCAGTTTGGCTGAAAGTCCACAAAAATGTGCCTGCTGCATCATGACCTGGTTATCAACTGAAATACTCGAAAGCTAAAATTACCAATAGTACCAGAAAACTAATAACTGCAATTACACTGAGTGCTTACTATGTGTTATTCAATTTCTCATACCTATTCTGTACAATGAATATAGTGAAATCAAGTTAATGTGTGCAAGGTATCAGTGGCTAAATCAGAATAAAAGCAAAACTTTTATTGAGTTTTATAACCTAAGACAAATGATCAGATGTTGCAGAAGAGGGCAAGTTAGGAAGTACACATAAAGAAGCAATCCACAGCAGGACGTGGTGGTACACGCCTATAATACCAGCACTCAGGAGGCTGATGCAAAAGGATCACTGTAAATTCGAGGCCAGCCTGGGCTACATAGTGTGTGCAAGGTCAGCCTGAACTACATACCAAGACCCTGTCTCAAAGAAAGAAAAAAAAAATGAAAAAAAAGCAGCAATCCAAAAGCTTATTTTTATCACTTTTGTTTAAAAAGCTGAGATGACAATGCTGAAGACAGCTATCCATTGTGCACTTAGTATCTTTAAGATACAATAAAATTTAAAAACTCCCTGGGTTCTCAAACAATTCTGTGATTCAGATACAGAAATTGAAACACCAAGAGGTGAAGTAATATGCCCAATATTAGAGCAGAAGTAGCTAAGCTGGAATGGGGTGATGACAGTAAAGTCCAGAAAGAACTAATGGTCCTCAATCTTAACCCGAATTAGAGGAATCTACAGAGCCTTACTGACCAGAATGCTGGGTTCTGTTAGTGACCAATTAAACTCAGAATGTTTGGTGAGGCTACGGTCTCAGTAGGTTACAGATATTCCCCAGGTAATTCTAATGTGCAGCCAGGGCAGAGAATTGATGTATTAAACAAAGACAAAACTACCGTTTTAATTCTCAACAAGCTACATTTGTGCTCAAGGTCAATGACAGAAGGTAGATCTGAAAAATCAGTAGTGAATAACAGAACTGTACCGCCATTGTCTTTGCCATGGTAGAAAATTTATTAGCATTGATTTTAAGTAGGAAAATGATTGATAATTTAAAACAAAGAGTCCCAGAGTGGATGTTGGACTCTGAGTTTATTTAATGAATGTCAAAGCTGACTTTCTTATCAGTTTTAATTGAATAGGAAATTCACCCTATTGTTTCTAGAAACTGTTCAGGAATATTACATTAGGAAAGACCTTGCAGGATCTTTTTAAAATTGAGCTCAAGCAGATGGTTAATTTCTAAAATGTTAATTTCTTTCTGTCTACTCTGTTTTGCATGGCACTTTATTTTTTCATAGACACAGAGGGCAACATTTTCAAGAAACAAGAAATGTTACCCTCGATACAAGTGAATACACACCATTGTTTCCTCAATGTTTTATGAAAAGAGTTTCAAAAACAAATGAAGTTCCAAAGAGAAAGCATGGGTGTTATATGGTCTGTAGAGTGATGGCAACTCTCTGTGGCCAAGGAAAACAACTGTCCTGTATCTCACAGCAAAGAAACTATGAGAAAAAGCTAAGTCAGACAAATGATAATGCTCAGTAAACCTTATCTGTTGTGGGAAGTCAGAATAAATACTGATTTCATCAAGACATTTTCTGAAAAGCACAGTTAACATAATCTATCCATATTCTCGAGTTTTCCCCACTCACACCCCTTATTTTAGAATTCTTCAACCAAAGGAACTCACAGAACGGCAAATGTAAATTGGGGAAGGGGCTAAAACAGAGAGCTCATCTCCAATGATGCAGTGTTGATTCAATGACATCATTAAAAACAAAACCTGACAACCAGCCCTCCTGTAGGAGGTGAAGTCAACACTCTGGTCTTTGGTCCTTACCCAACAGATTCGCCATCCGGCAGGCCACACTGAAGATGGCAAACATTTGGGAAAAATACCTCCCAAAACAGCATGCATGATCAGTTAATTTGTTCCTTGGCCACTGTTAGGTTTTTGTTAAGAAGTGCAGGCCATTTCTCTTTTAAAGAATATGTGTTTCCCTCATTCTTATGGTTGACATGAAATCACTGATCTACAAGGTTATGGCTTGTCATTTTAGTTCCCTGGCATACCCTCTCTCTCAGAACACATGTCATGCCAGGTATTTTTACTGTTTCTTCCTTCCATGGGATTTTCCTCCTATTGTGGCTCTAAATATCAAAAAAAGGTAATCTACAGTTAATAGCAGGGAAATGAGTTACAAATTCCAGTCTTGTTTGTCTCCCTCCTAATAAAACTGATTAATGGGTAGGAAAATTGGTGATTCACATCCTAAATTTTTTTAACACATTCTAAACTTTTTCAGCATTTAGGTTTTTTTTAATGAAGAAATTTTGTATAGGAAAAAAAAACCTGTTGAGAGGTAGAGATACCCTTTTGTACTTAATTTTCTTTGAAAATCTTTGTCCGTGTTCAATAAAGTCTGAGCAAATTATAAAATCAACTTCACCTTATTTATATTTGGTTTTCAAGAGTAATATGAGGCCTGCAAAATACATTTACTATCAGGCCAAGCAAAAACATTTGTTTTTCTAGATGATAACAAAAGCATTTTATTTAGAATACATACCTCTCCCAAAGGTTTACATTTTTTTATTCTAATAGAATTGTTGTAGATTCTACCATGGGTTGGGTATCAGAATCTCAATTTGTGAACCATTAACAGGAGATTCAACTGTATGAGTAATTCTAAATTTCACCATAGTATAAACTCATATAACATCAGTTAGTGCTTCTAATTCACTGTAACTACTGTCTGCAAACTGTCACCTAGAGTCAGGAAGAACCGAAAGACCCAAGACTCGCATGTCAGAGGTAGGGACAGTAGATTTTCAGATTCTGCATTCAGCAAGAGATAAAAGTCAACACCATCCTTGAAAATCTCTTAAAAATCACTTTAATTCTCTTGAAGTAAACCATAAAACACAGGCTCTTGACAGCGACATTGTAAAAGATCATCGTGTTTGAGCTGAGCATCCCTTGTTGCGTTGGCTTGCATTTACAGGCCAGCTTTACTGGGGGAGAAAAGGATGTACACAACATGTTTAAAATGCCAGGAGCACATCCAGTGCTGCAACACGTCCACGCTGGGACAGCAGAGGAGCTGGGCACACGGAGGAGCACAGCTGTCCACGAATCCCTTCAGAATACTGACTGAGCACCACGAGTGTTCAAGGCTCCAGGGTCAGAGGGGGAAACAAAGTAAAGAGAACGAAGTCTTGGCTTCACAGAGCTCACCTAAGGCAGATCGAACAAACACACAGAGAAATATGAACACTGTGGATGGTGATCATAGCCAGGGAGGAAAGTTACAGCACAGCAAAAGAGGGTGCCTTGGGGATACAAAGAATTCCTGATTTAAGGTGCAATTTGAGCAAGTATTCAAAGTTGTGCCTGAGCAAGTCATACTGCTCTTTGGAGGAAAAGCATAGCAGCTGGAGTTAAGAGTGTATAGAAATGAAGGAGGATGATGACAGCCCAACACAGGCAATGCCAGTCTGCTTACTGCCCAAGTAATCTGGAAGGCTGAGATGTGTAAGGAATATATAAATACATTCTTGTCACGTAAATAACTGAACACATCTTAAGGACCAAGTAGTATTCTAACTACTTTATACATATTGTTGAATTCCCCAAATATACCCTCTGATATAATTATGTTACCTCCATTTATGGAGTGGGCAAATGGATGAATGTTAAACAACAGCATGCTGAGAGTCATAAACTCACAGGTAAGTGGAGCTCCAACTAGTACCTAAGCCACTTGGTTCCAGAGTCTGTGTTAAAACATGTAGTTCAAATTAGGCTTTTCAAAATAGTGCAGTGATGACTGGCACTTTGATTATCAAACTTTAGTGAGAGGGTGCATGGTTATGTTTATACTGATGTCCCTATGTCCCTGCTTTCCCTAAGGGACCACTATGTGTTCAAGACCACCTTCAAATACCCATTTGGCACAAAGCCTAGTATTGTCTAGCACATCTTCGGGGATACAGCATACCAATGTTTGCAGAGGCAATTAATTTCCACTACAGCAGAGCTGAAAATGCAAACCAAATTTTAAAACGAATTGAGTTATATGACACCTTCATGCTACTGTCCTACTACATAAACATCTTTGCCTTATTCAGCAACTTCAGTTTAAATATATGAGAGAGGTACTAAGATCAGATAATTAATATTACTATCAATTCTGAATTACTCAATAAAAACTTCTTGAGGTAATACTCTATAGTAAAATTTCATTAAAACAATTTAAAGGATATGATCAATTTAGCATATTATTTTTTCTTCTTAGGGAATTTTTAAAAAACATAAATGTATGTTTCACTTAATGTTATGGTCTCAAGGTATATATTCACTGCAAATGACTAAAGATTATCTTTCTTTATGGCAGAGTACTACTCCATGGTATACTAATAAACTAAAATTAAAAGTCCTAACAGAAAAAAAGGGAATGTGTATCATTTCATCTATATTTAGGGAAATTTAGGGAATTCCTAAACATTTTATACCAGGTATGAAATGACTAAAAACTTTAATGTATGTTTTTTTGATAATATATATTTGATATATAACAAAAATATGGGTAGAAATAAAATAAAATATGATGTAACTCACCCAGCTCATTCTATCACAACTCTCATTTAAAGAAGATATATTCAGCTTCCCACAGAAACTGGTAAGAAACTTTTGTCCAAAGTACTCGCCACTCCAAATCTTAAACTAACAGTTCATTAAGTCATTTAGCCTGCGTTAGCTTTTCTGAGGACTTATCAGAGAAAAAGAAATAAATTTTCTTAATAGGAATAATAAAAACATATTTACTGTGATTGTGTGAATCAGGCCAGGGAAAATAGTATGTTTCAAGCAATCCAAAAATAATAATTTGGCTTTTATGTTTCTTGAAGTTCCTGGTTTTTGAAGAAACAGCATGGCAAACTGAATTGCTGCATGGTATAAGCAGTGAAAGATACAAACTTTCCTGACAAAATCTTGATAATAGTGAAAAAAGAAACGATTAAATGCTAAGTCTTTTGATAACGTGCGTATCTGTTACATCTAAGAGTGCAAGGACAATGGCACTCTTGTTTCTCACTATATCTGAAGGGCCCATCTTAAAAACTGACATAATAGCACTCTATCGTCTGGCTTTAAAGTCTGTGCCATTCCATTTTTTCAGTATTTTTTTGCAAACAGGATACACAGACCATGTGGTGTAGGATAGATAGAAGTACATATTCATGGACTGTTGATGTAGACCACCCTAAGCGAGCTAAAAATTCATAAATTGGCCTTGCATATTAAAGTCCGAGTCTGCCTACTGGCCCACAATGCCTTGTCTGAAGAGCCAGCAGCTGGTGTGTGCGAAAGGAACAACTCCCCACACCACTGGTTACAGCAGAGGTCTCAATGATCGTGCCGTTGTGGTGTCCTGGATGGCAAGACAATAGTGCAGCTAAGGGCAGCATGACTCCTACAGAAAATTCCCATAGAGGCAAAAATGAATCCATGGGAAGAAACAGATTTCCCATTAATCAGTGATCTGTTCCTACTGAAATGTCTTGTTCCCTTGTTTCTGGGACCTTGCTTGCATCAGAGCTCTCCACCTCACAGTTCCCTGCACCGCCCCTTGCTCTTAGAAGCTGCATGTTCAATAAATACTGGCAAGCTCCAGGAGACAGCGTATGAGCCTGATAAGAGCTTTGACCATCCTGGGCCCCCTACTTACGCATCTTGTCTTTTTTTAATCTGTCCGCCATACCTTTGGTCAGGTGATTGGGAGTCTGATCAGCCTCCAGTTGACTATGAATTATCTCAAGAATTTGTTAACTTGCAAAATAGCATGGCTCCAACCAAATGATTAATACACAAATATTCTAGACAATTTAGATCACCACAAATTAAATAAGAACTAGCCCTTGATTTTAATACCTTTGTTTTAATTTTTTAAAAATGTTTATTAGTACATGCTTACAGTACTAATAATGATCCTCATCATGGGAAGTTGGTACATGTGCATAACGCATCTTAATTCTCTACTTCCCCTTCCCCAACCCCTGTACTTCTTGGTCCGCTTCCCATTTGCCAAAGCTTTGGTGCTGTGATGCTTTCTGAATTTTTTGCAGATAATCTTACATTAGGATTACAGAATTAAGAACACACGCTCTGAATCCAGATTGCTTAGATTTCCTGCCTGTTACTAGCTATGAAACCACAGGCCAGTTATTTGCCTTATTTCCCCATTTGTGAAAATGGGGTAGATCTTCACTTCAGTGTTTTATCAGTGAAGGTGCTGTTAGGCTGACATTTCCTACTATTAATAAAATAATTTACTGCTGCCCAACATTATGATGATCATTCCTCTACAAATTAAACAGACAAAAGTTTAGATAATAATTCATTAGACATACCTTGAAATGTGGAGCTGTAATATAATCCACATTACAGATTTAATCCCCTCAGAGCTATATTTTTGATTAGGTTCCTTTCATTTGCTTTTCTTTTTGTCATGGGATATATACAGTTTATACAAAGTCAAATGTAATGATAATAGGTTTAAAGCAATGACATGGTACTACAGTGCTAAAGGTCTAATGCATCATGTGTTCTTCATAAAAGTTCCCTAGATATAGGAAATGTCTGGGAGTTACCATGTCAATTAGCGTACCAGAAAATAAAATGATAATGTCATATTATTCAGTGAAGGGAACAGTATGCATATGCACGTTTCCAGTAAAGGCTTCCAAGTATAGAAAAACCTCCTTGGGTAACAAAATAATTCCACTTTCAAGATCTGAGGAATCTATTCTATTTTCAGTGCTGGCTTAAGAAAACTATTAAAAATGAGACAGCAAGATCGAGGAAGCTAACTGAATATAGGTGAATTTGGGAATTTTAAATAGCAATCTATTTTCCCATAAGAAAACTGATAAATTAAGACATATGTCCATGTATTCTGGGTTTGCTGTTTAAGTAGAGTGAGCTACAGAAATGCATTTTAAAATACATTGGTTTTATTAGTATTTGCATATTAAGTTCACTAGGGACTAATTATTGCAGGCCTGATTTGCTGATAGTCTGATACCATAGCTGGGTAGGAGAATAATACAAGTAGGAGAATAGATAACTACAGTAGATGAACCTTATGATTATAAAATTTAAATTAATAATACAACTAAGGAAAAGATCATTGAACTTTGTTTAATAGAGAACAACCATTTTTCTACCATTATAGTAGTAAATGCAATAAAGAAATAATTTGTTGCACAGGAAACTAAATCAATAAATCAATAAATAGTAAGGACTTTGTTATTTTTATAAGTTTTATGAGGATTCTCATATAAACAAGTGACAATTACAAATGAATTTAGAAAAAACTAGGAGAGGTACAGATTTCATAAAGGAAGATCCAGCTATCTCTTACCAAATCTTACCAAAATTGCTTCTCTCCGTAAAATTCAGCATTCCTAAGCTGAGCATTTCTTTTCAAATGAAACTAATTTAGTAATTAAGTGACTACTCCAAATTCCTTCTAGTCATAAGAACTCTAAGTGCACCACATTTGTACTTTTTTAACCTTCCCATTGCCATTTATTTTTCAAAAAGCAAAGATGTATATGATGCAAAACTGCATTTCTGAGAGTTCTTTTAGTAAAGGCCTTTTAAGAAAGTGACACAATGAAAACCACATAGGAAGAATAGGACTCATTCAAATATGGAAGTTCAATACTTAACAAAATCTGAATTCTCTGTAGCTTTAATATTTTATAATACCTGATGCAGCTTGTGTTTAGCTGTCCCCCCCCCCAAAACCTCATGGGAATACAGTGGGGCTATTTTGGAGGTGGCTGAATCTAGATGGAGGTGGCTGTATGACAGCACCACCCTAATTCTGGTAATCTGAGTAAGACAAAAGGGGCAGAAAGTCACTGTTGAGGTCTCTTGTTGCCTTTGCTGTCTTCCACCACCCTAAACTATTCCCCTTCTCCCACCCTGCCTTGGAGCTAGCCGATTATGGACTGAAACTTCTATGAACTGTAAGCCAAATAAAACTTTCTCCTTTAACTATGGTCTCAGGTATTTTGTCTTAACAGTGAGAAAAAAGTAACTAACACATTACCCAAGATGTGGGTTCACCATAACTTTGAAAACTATGAATACTGTCCCATTGCAGTCATTTGTTTATAGGTCAAAGACAGAAATACTTTGTAGCATATACAGTTTTTTGTTCTTTCTAAAAATATAGGTCTTCTTACTTCTTTTCTAGTGCTTCTCAAAGACAATGTTATGTATTTAATCAAATCTTTCTCCGGTTACAAAAATAAACTGTTGATTCTGACATTTTTCAAGTGACAAGGGATTTAATATGATAATAATTCAGTCTGGGAAAACAATTGTCTATGATGGCAAAGGCTCTCCTTGACCAAACATTAGATAGGTTCTTTTCTAAAGTTGCTTTGCAAGGAAATGTACCCATAGGGCTTGTCTTGCACCTGCCTGTTCAGCTATAGCAAAAGTCCTGCTAAGCTGGTTTGGGGAGAATTCTCCCACCCTCTAATCTGATAACCTTCAGTATTTAATCAACCCCCTACACACACACACACACACACACACACACACACACACACACACAAAACCCTGACCACCTGGCCTGCTTTCACCAAGAATCCCCTTACCCTTGATGTCTTCTCTCAGCAACTTTCCATCCACTCACCTCTTCACTCTGCAAGTTAGCTACTGTAGGAAAAGAAAAACAGCATTTCCTTCTACCTATCTCAATTGATAATCTAGGGCCCCATGTAACAAAACAGATTAACAAGAGAAAAGCACATAAATTTATTTAATATCAGTTTTGTGTGACATGGAGCCTTCACAAGAAAATGAATCATAAAAACCTAAGTGTTTTTCATGCTAGGTTTGATGCAGAGTGTAAAGAGTGTGAGAAATAGGATAGACAGTATAAGCAAGCATAATAAACTGGAAACTTAGCAAGCCCTGTTTGTTCAATTCCTCTCTGTATCACCTTGTTTTAGAGATAAGGAAGTTTCTTTCCTCCAGGTGTGAGGAACCTCACACCTCCCACAGGCAGGTCTTATGACCTGCTTTGGGGAAGGTCAGAAAGTTCTTCCTGCACATGCCAATTCTCAAATTCTTTTAGCTTAAAACAGTCCATATGCTAAGTTGTCATATTTTGGGATAGCATTTCCTGAACCTGTCACTATAAATCCTCAGCTGTTTCTGCTGTTTTTGGAGTTAAGCCCGATCTCCCCTATCACAATAGTCTGGACACCTTTCACAGTAGTCTTAAATAAAGTCTTTCCATTTCCAAATCTGTCAGAACATTTTTATTCTTTCACAAGAACATAGGATTTTCGAGAGAAATTAATCTACCAATCTATTAATTTTCCAGGATCTGCTCAAACTGCTTAGCTTCAGTATAATTTAATCTGTAGATACGGATTAGGATTCAAATGTATAACAAAGGGCTTGGAGTAGAGGAGGAAGGGTAAGGAAATAGGAAAAGAGAAGGAGGAGTCTTGGGGCAGAATTACCAGAGCGAGAGGAACAAAGACTCACATTCAAGGTACTTACACAAAGACTTGCAGCTTTTTATTAGCGTGTCAATGTATTTTCAGAGAAAAACAAAGGCTCCATAAGCTCAATCAAGAGTCAGAAGCATAAATGCCTAAGAAGATAATAGAAACAGAAGAGGCTAGCCATGGAAATAACCACAGGGGATTATGAAGAGCATGTAGTTCTCCGTAGGTGGCAGCCAGGAGTCCACCCTCCATGTTATTTCCAGGTGGGAGTGTGCGAGTGTGGTTAGAACTGTGGAGTTTTCAAAGGAACTAGGGATGACGTTTCTGTGGACGAGAAGAAGCTAACCATAATTGCAGTGTGTGGTCCCTCAAGTCAAACAATTACAGCTACAACTCCACACAAAGGATGCCCCCACAAAGAAATGTAAGTAAAAATAAACATGCTTAGAATCAGAGAATCCAATTAAGTGAAATTTCCTTAAGGTTTTGATGTTTCTTAAAAAACAGTATTCCAGTTGATTTTCTTTGAAGCCCAGAGGCAGTACATTCCTGCCCATCTCTTACCTCCTCTGATCTTTTTTGTTGTGTGTCTAACACAACACATACACAGAGGGTGCCTACATATATTTTTAATATAGTGTTTAAAAATGATTGCATGTGGGATGTGAAGCACAGCAATACCCCAAGGATGGAAGAAAGATAAATTCAGCTTCGTTCAGCACAAATATCTGGCCCCTGTCTGAGCTGCAACCAGCCCTCACCAAGAGTTAGTAAACAAGTGGGTTGTACTAACCATCCCTGTCCTTGAAGCATGAGATGTAGACAAACTGATAAACAGAAGAAAAAGAGTAACCACTTCAGAAATACATTTTTGTTCTGGTATAACATTTTCAAAATAGAAGTACAACACAAAGCAACTAAAATGTAAGCAGACATGAATACAGAAACTAGACATTGAAACTAGTCAGAAGAAAAGTACTACAATATATAAATAATTTAGAAAAGATCTCTACAGTGGAAAGGAGTTTGAAAGGAGATATGAGTGAGATGAAACTAAAATTGATTTTAGCATAACTGAAGCTCTCGGGGAAGTGAGCGTCTATCTTACTAAAACTAGATAGGAAAAATTAGATATTTGGTAGGTATTGCTATGTGCACAATGTAATACCAATGGGATGAAGCCTATATATGACCTGAGGGATGTGAAGAGCTTGGTTACCAAGTATGGGCAAGTGTGAATAATCCTAAAACCAAAGGTTTGTTTCAATATCTCTGGATCAATTTAAGACAACTAGGCAAAATGTAGAGAAAATCTAATAATCCTTTCTCCTTTGATTAAAACTTGTTTTTCTCTGGGTTGGTCAACTTATCTCAATCCATTTTCTAACTGTAAAATTCAAAGATATAATTGAAACAGAAAAAAAAAAGCTACTGAGAGCAGGAAAACCATGTGTAATATTAAAACACATTTTACTCATAAAGTCAATCTGGTGATTCTGGGATCCATATACTATTAATGCTGAAAGTCAAGAGACACATGCTATGTAATTTTCCCACATTGCCTGTGGAAAGTTTTGGGACAGGCCATATGCTTCCTCCCCCATTTATAAGCAGAAATGTGGTTTAACTGCTTCCCAGACAAATTATTATTAACTTTGTCATTTATTTTTCCCAACGAATGATGATCTCAACACCTCCCCCACAAGTCCTTTTATGGTGAAATCTGAATCTGTCCTATTTGACTTAATTTCACAGTCTCTTGTTCTAATTAGAGTTGAAAAATGTATTTCCCATCAGAAGACAACTATATACTAAGGATATTCTATATCCCTTCCATCAGAACATCTCAAGAAATTATTCCTCAACCTTTCCCCCACCAGATTCTAGTCTTGATGGTTATTTATGCTCCATATTCATTCCCCCTCCATAGAAAGTGTAGACCAATTTCAATGTAATATACTAACTCATATACTAACTTGTGATACAAGCTGTACTTTGTCACAGTAAGCTCACTGCTTTGAATTTCCTTCCCATATTTCTCAACCTGAATTTTTTTTTTTTTTTTTTGGTATCAGAGATCGAACTTGGGACCTTACGCTTGCAAAGCAGGCGCCAGAACCACTGAGCTAAATCCCCGGCCAATTCTTCCCATATTTCTCATTTGTAATATTTGAAAAGTAATCATTGCTAAAAAACACAACTAGATAGCCTTGCCTTTGATCTGATAATAATGCTATGAAATAATTTATATTTCAAATGTCTGAGAAAAGTAAAAAGCACATATGCAGTTTTCTATTAAATAATATTGGCAATACAGTACCCTTTTATATAGTGAATGTACATGCAGAATATTTATAAAATATCATACATACTAGAAATGTAAAGTAGTAACAAAACATCTTCCATCAGTTAGAAAGATAAGTGAAATCTAGAAATAATCTAGATTTTAGAATCTTATTTAAAGATATAAAATCACTAATTGCTTAATTCTGTATCTCAATTGATACTTACTTATCACATGTAGACACTATAGGCCTATGTGAAATATTACATACTGTGCACTTTAGAATGTCCTGAGGTCCACAATTAAACCTCAAATTCTGACCTTCTTTCTATAGGTTAACAGATAAACAAATGACCTTAATTGATGTAATTTACTAAGTTTACCTCCATTCCATGTCCAGTTTTGATTTCTTCCCTCTATCTTCATAGTTTATGTTTTCTCCTTAAGTTCTTAGGGAGGAAGTGGTCCTTTTTATGTCCTTTGCATTCTCTTCCCTGCCTCTACTTAGCTATATTTTCAGTAACATTTGAATGCATACACCCTTTAACGCCTGCCTTTGGTACATAAACACTGTATTTTTTTTATATTATCCCTTCTCTTTAATTTACCTCCATATTTCTTACCAGAACATGTTTTACTCTTCTTACTTTCAATTCTCCATTTCCCTACAACCTTAAAATCTTTCCCACATGACTTGTGTGAAAGTGCACTTTTGAAGGGTAATGTTAGTGTATTTTTCATGTCACTGAACATTCTCAATCCTTATTTGTTTTGTTTTTTTTTAACCTGTTAGCAGCAGCAGTCACTGCTCACCAAATTTGATTTTGTCACTGTCTCAGTGGCCATCCTCATCCTACATTTCAGATACAAAAATTCCCAGGCATTCGTATGGCTCTCTCCTTTCCCTTTGTGTATTCCCTCCCTTCATGATCTTACTCACTTGGTGAGAACTACTTTTCTGCAAAAGACTCCTACATCTTTATTCCTAACTATAGACTTTCTCCCAATGCCTTGCTTGACAGGAATGTCCCATAAAAAAATTAGAATGTTCTATTTCTCGGAATTTGCTAAATTCAAACTTAAGGTTTTACTCTTGAAATAAACATTCTCTTCTGAGCACCCTACTGCTCAGTATTCTTTTTCCAAGTTACCTAAATTTAAAAATTTGGAACAGTCATTTTGGCCAACTAACTTTCTTTCTCACATCCTATGAAATAATCTGCTTATTTTACTGTGTGTTCCTTGCCACCACTTTATGTTCTTGTACTTTAGTCTCTACTGTATTACACCTATGCTGCTACAATGACTTATTATTTCATTATCCTGATGCTCTGTCTCCCAACTCTACTTCCCAGAACACAATATGCATTTTTCCCTGTATCATATAAATGGCCATCCTAAATTACTGCTTTCATTACATCATCCTGCTTCAGAAAATCCTGGAATACAAAATCCCACCCTTAGTGTGATATTAAATGTCTTTCACCTGGTTTTATGTTTCGTTCTATCTTCCTCTTTTCTTCCCTTTGTTCTTATTTATGCCTGCGCATCTACCTGCCAGAGTTCTTTCCTTTCTCTTCTTTTTGCTATAATCTTCACCTATAAACATTCATCACTTCAAGCATTTCTAAACTTGCCAACTCTGACTCAATGCTTTGTCACATCAATCCAGCGGAATGTAATTTCTCCTATGCATTTTGCTAGCCCCTAGCTTATACCTCTTGAAAAGCCCTGATTAGATAACCTTCTTTACTGCCCTGACATGTGAAGATTAAGATTCAAATGTTCTTTCTTTCTATCCTTGCCCATATCAAATGTACATTTTTCAAGGTCAGAGTTAACTTTTTATAACCTTAAAATCCTACTACACTTGGCATAGAGTCATATATGGAACTAGATAAAAAGAATAAGTTGAATGAGGTCAGGCTAAAAACAATTATATTCAGAAGAATACAAGATCAGATCACTGGTACTTATGTGCTTGCCTTCTTGACTCCAGAATTGATAAAAAGTTAAAGTAGGTGACTTTGTACAATACATTACAATGCAATACAATAAATACATGTTTATTCTTCACATTTAAAAAGAATTTTTGAACCCATAACTTGATGCAGAATTTGGCTTAATTCCCACAGGAAGAACAAAGCAATTTCATTTAAATGCTCCCTCTAGTCAGCAATTTTGATGTGTGTGAATGAGGTTGAAGATGGAGAAGACTGTTATCTTTTTAAAATAACCACCACAGAAAGATCAATTTACCTATACAAATGGAAAACTAAAACTCAAAAAAATTGAAATGCAATTTTGTAAGGTTTTCCTATTATAGAAATACATTTTAATACAATAGGAGACCTAATTTTAAAGCAATCATCCCCGAAGTCAACTAAATAAGATTTGAAATTGTTATGTGCCATTTTTAAAATAAGTACACCTAGACTACATACTGAAAATCAAAACACAACTGTGTGGTTCAGTAAATGATGACATACTGAACATCTTGAGGAAGGGATGGCATGAGAATCAAAAGCTGAGTTTGTGCCTAATAATTTAGACTTCTTCTATTTTAACATGAGATCACTGGAATTCTTTGTATATAAAATAATTGAAAATGTCAATGAACAATTTCAAAGTACATTATGTAGATCAATATGGCTTCTGTTGTATCGAAATAAAAAAGCCATGTATTATGGAATCAGTGTTTTATTAAGTGAGAACCATATTCCGCAGATGATACCCAGTCTTTCTTAATCTGATGGCAATAACAGACAGGACACAGGCACTATAGCTACACAGTTTACTTTCCACGTCACTTCTGACATAAGTGTTGCTAAAAGATTCTTGGAGTCCCTCGCATGCAGCTTTTGATCATTACAGATGCAGGGATGTTTAATCAATGGAAGAAAATGTTTTATGAGAATAAGAGTAAGATTAGATTATTGTATACATGTGAAAAATAAAAATAGCTATGAAACTATTTAAATAGAATATGAGAACTGAGGTCCATTTGCTATGTTTTTCCTTAAGCAAATAACTGAAATTTATTCATTTAGAGCATGGAAATAACAAAGAATGTTTTCTGAACAAAAGGAATAAGCAGCAAGATAAAACATTAAGTGGATGATTTATTTTGGACTAAATGTGTAGTTCGCAACAGGGTTTTGTTCAAACAGACCTCTTTCTTTCAGAATAAAAATTTATTATCATGGCTTGTATTTTCACCTTGCCTCAGTGGTACCTTACTTACCTAGGTACCTCACTTATCTGCAAATCAAAACATAATCCCAAAACAAGTAGGGAAAAAATCACATCTGTTGATCCACAAATTGTAACTTCATTTACCTATTGTAAAATATGAACTCTTTATTCTAAGTCTGTAAGATAATTTATTGTTACTGGACAAGGAAAGTATTATTTGAGTAAATTATTTTCAAAAGCTGTAGTTTAAAGCATATTTATGAACAAATATTTTGGGGTTCCAGAAGAAAAAATGGCTTTGAATTGGAGATTACAAATTGATTTTATGATTTGACTTGTCATTTAAAATAAACATTCCCCTAAGTCAAATTTGAACCTTGTAGCACCTGAGTGTCTTTTCTATTTTTAGCGTAAGTCAGGTAACTCAGATAGCTTCCTCACTATTCCTTTACATTGCATGGAAGATCACCATCTGACCAACCACTTAACAAACATGAAAGTAACACACAAGACTGGTGCTCAATGAATTAAGGTTGAACATAATCATTATGTATTACTTATATTTAGAGCATTATACTGATCAGTGTAAAGGGACCAAAAAAGAAAGAATAAAATCCCCAATCTCTGTCTTCAATGAAATACAGTAACACAGTTAAGTCTTCAAATTCAACCCTTTCCTTTGAAATACGGCACAAAGGCACTCAGCTCAGGCATTTACAAGGCTATGCTTCTTGCACTTGCTAACTTCTTGGTATTACTTTATTTTTCTCCAAAGTACTTATCTCTATTATCTGACGTGCTCCATACTTCAGTTATTTGCTTAGGCTCACTCTTTCCTGACCAAACCGTTAGCTCCTAACAGGCAGGCAGGCAGGCACTGCTGTCCATTTCGTTCAGTTCTGTATGGCCAGTGGCTGGAATAGTGCCTAGTAGTCAATAAATATTTACCAGATCAATAAATGAGATGACTATAATTATTTTGGTTTTCCAGATTTCTGACCTGCATTTCCCCTTTAAAACATGCCCATTTTTTTTTCCATCAAGCTTCCTCTCATGTACATAGTGGCCTAAATGAAAATGTGATTACAAACAGCTGTGACACTGAGTGAATTATTAACTTCGCTGACCGCACAATGGAGATCACACAGGTATATGTGGGCTGTTGGGAGAAATGAAAGAATTCACATTTACTACCTAGAAAAGTGCTTGACACGTAAGCATTCGATGGATTTGAGCTGTCATTGTCTTTACCATTAGGATTATCATGTTCTTTTGATATAAACAGCTCATCAATTCTTGAAGCAACTCATAATTAATGTGAATGGGTTCAGAGTAGTCATTACAAAATATGCCATCTTTTAATACTTGGTATTTTAAGCTAAAGAAAACTGAGAAAACCAGAGAAGCAGGACTGGCACTCGGTGATCTCTCCCACTTCTTCCCCGAACAAGGTCAGAAGACCCTCGTTAATATCTTTATCTCTGAAGACAAAAGATATGGAGAAAAATCTGAGCAAATAGGCCTTGTCATGTCTCTCCCAATTTATTAACACTACATCGGCCTCTTTCGTTTTCTAATCATATCTCTGCATAATCGGACATAAAAATATATAGGTTTCCCATAGTTTCCTTTGGCTTTTCATTTTTGAAGGCTCCCTTGTCATCTGAAACTTGTATGATTTTGTTCTGTTAATCTGTTTTTGCTATAGGTGTCAGCCATGAACTTTGTGACATATAAGAAAAATATTAGCCCCCCACGCACATAAAAATAAAAGAAGAAAGAAAAAAACGAAAAAGAATTTTAAAAAGTTTCCTTGTAGGTCTGTTTCAGAGAGCACTAATTCCATTTTTGTTTTCTCGGAAAACTGTATATACCTCTAAAGGAATTACCACACTGCATTTCAATTAGTTGATTATGTTCAGTCTTCTCCACTACACTGTGTGGCCTTTTAGGCTATGAAATCTCTGTAACCTATCAGGAAACAAGCACTCTACAAATGTTTGCCCGATGGATGAGGTACTATAAAGAAATGAGACTGATCCCATTATTTGTATTCAGTTCACACATGCATTTTCATTACTGTTTCAAAATTACATTTCTCAATGTATGGTTCAGATCTGGAGAGCAATGTAGAAGAAACATTTTAGTACAGGACAGTGCGATAGAATGTGGACAAAAATAAAAGCAATGCACTGGAATTCAGGGGTGCTGCAAATACAATGGTTGAAAGACAGAAACAAAAACATTTTCTCAGTTGTTCCACTTCAAATGTAATGATCTAATTTACATCATCTGACTTTGTAAGAGTGTGACTACCCAGGGAAAACTTACAAGGAAAACATGAGTGATGCAGTTGAAAAACCAGCTATTAGAAATGGGTATTACAAACAGGATAAAGGTCCACAGCTCAAAGTTTAACTATATGTGATAACCAAACAATAATAGGTATTTAATACCACAGCAAAAAACAAAAACAAAAAACTTTCAAGGAAGTTTAAAAGTCATCCAAATGCAAAGTTAGATACTAAGTACTAAAAGCTGCAGTTCAAATGATAAAAATTCACAGTGCTTTACACCAGTTAGAAAATAGCAGCTTTACCTAGGGGGAGGGGGTTGCAACTGGTAGACTTTATTGTTGAATTAACTGCATAGTGGGTATTCAAAATAAGAGGCTAGAGGAAAAAAATCCAGTACCATGACATATCTATATCCTAACACTATTATGTGCGTTCAGACCTTCCCTCTGAATAATGCTGCTCATTAGGAAAGTACTTACATTAGGCCTGAGTCTGGCTGCCAGATCGTAATACTTTTCGGCTTCTTCATTGAGGCTAGCCTGTCTGTTGAAGAATAATAATAAAAAAACTGTATCATTTATTTTAGAATGGGTAAATAAAACATCATGCCACGAAATAATACTAACTTTAACAATGTACAATCATATCAATTAAACAGTAAGTTCCCTATATGGAAGCCTGAGTGTTTACAATAAATTTATATAAAGAATAGAAATAGTGTCTCAACATAATTCTATTCAGTAGGCATTAGTATTTTAAACTTATATATTAGCAATTAGAAAAGTTCTTGGGGCCAGAGATTTAGCTCAGTGGTTTCACTGCCTGCCTTGCACGCGCAAGGACTCGAGTTCGATCTCCGGTACCAAAAAAAAAAAGTTCATTTCCTTTTCTAAGCTAATCCATATAATATATTGAGATTCTCCAGTTTCAACATGATAATGACAGAAAAACCTTAATTTTAACATAAGTTATCAAAATGAGTATGTAATTGTGACTTTTTAATAAAAATAATGAAATATGCAGGGTTTTAAAATTCAGTTCTATCTACACAGTCACTTTTTCTGATTGAGGAGAAACTTTCAATTTTGTGCAGTGTAAAGAAAAAACAAAAGGCCAATTTTTCTCCCAGGTCTCTGGCCACCAGAGTGGGCACATGACCCAATCTTAGGTGAGTGAATGTTCTCACCTGGAATTTTAATTCCTGAGTGACAGATGAAAGGATGACCAGAATCTATTCAAACAGTGGAAGGAATGGGGCTATGTCCTGGTCAGACTTGAGCTATGAAGAATTGCTAGAGTCTATTTCACTCCTTGGCCACTGGGCTGCCTTCTTTCCTGCGGATTCAAGCCTTCCAGCCCACAGGGAATTCTTCAGTTTCCACTGCCTTCAAAGTCCAGAGTCAGTTTTCTTGCTTAGCACCAAACTTCATGCATGGCACAGCTGACTTATGCAAATAAGATGCACACTGAGTTTCACAGATGCCTTTGTTCACTGCCTACTCTTGCAACTCCCAGCAAAGACTTAGGTTAGGTTCAGCCTACTTGTTAGCAGAAGAAATCAAATGTCAGGTTGTGTTGAAGCCTAGTAATTTAACCCTCAAAACACAGTTGTTGTTGTTTTTAATTATTATTCTGTGCTACATCAGAGGGCCTTCAAAGAGAGCAGATATTAAGATTGAAGAAGCTCTTATAGGTCAGACTGGAATCTAGTAACCATATTTGAAGGGCTCAGAATAAATGCTATAGGAAAACGCTAACTTTATTTTTTGATTCTACACCATAACTCGCATGTGACAATAATAGTAAATGGCGGCATGGCCTGTATTTAGAATGGGGTAGTGTTTTCTGAGACAAGATAACTGAGAGGTCAGGAATTAGGATGAGAAAACAAAAAAATTTAACTTTCTCAATTAGAAAACTACATCCAGGTTTTGAAAGGGAAGGCTAAGTAGCCGTACCTATGAAACTGAATTTGCACTTTTGTCAAGCCAAATAAAAACTATAAAGCCATACCCGATGCAACCATACAAATTATAGGAATAACTGTAGATAAAATCCCTGGAGAATAGGACATATTCTTCTAATTTTTAAAGGTGAAATAATTAGAAACACTGCTATTTTAAGTGGAGGTTTTAAAGAAAGTAAAAACCCTTGACCTAAGGCTCTGCTGGACCTATGACACGTTACAACGTGCCGCTGCAATTTATATTCCCATAAATGTTAAAGTTCAATTTCAGTATGTCAAGAAAAGTACTTTAGTCTGCTATGAAACAGTAAAATTCCCCTCACTAGGGTATTTAATGAAGGTTCCCTCCACCAAATTACAGAATCACTTTGGTTCAGATTCATTCGGAAATCTGAACCAGAATTCATTAGGTCATGCCCTGCAAGGTTTCCTCCAGAGGAAAATAAAAGGCATGGAGGTAGGAAATTAGAGTAACTTAATACTACAAAGAAGTAAGTTACTTTGAAGCAAGATCAACCAATAGATGTCTAGCATGGAAAGTACAGCTAATATTAATGTTCATCTTTACCGACATTTAATTCATAAAGTAGATAAGGATCAAAGAGAATCAATTAGATGAAATGCCTTTATCAAAATAACCCAAATTTGAAAAGGTTTCCCTACAAAACAACTGGTTACTAGTTTTTAAAGTCATCAAATTCTCTGGTGATTTAATGCCCAAAGGAAATATTTAGTTTAGAAAACTTAATTTCTTAAGCTAGAAGTAGAATTGATTATATTCTAAAGAAATAAAAAAACAAGGATTACATCTGTCATATAGCTCTGAAAATTAATTTTCATTCTAGGGCTTTGCTTCTATTATTAAATAGTCTTTCCTGACTACTAATCAGAAGGCATTTATAGCAACATATGGAAAATTGCAGGGAAAAATTATGTTGATTCTGTCCATATAATATAATGTTCATATATATCCTTGTTTTATTCTCCAAAGAAGAAAGAAAACTCCTGAGGAACTGTCCAATGTCCACTTTGTCGGGTATGGTGTATTAAACACTCTCCTCTTCAAAAAATATCCCGGGAGTGCTCACATAAATCTTAATTGCATAAGTGACCAAATCATTAATCAACATATGAAAAGTGAGGAAATTAGCAATATACTGCCTGTTGCTTGGGGGATTCTATGAAATGTTGACAACCACTCCCATGATGAGATTGTTAGGGACTGGCTACAGGATTTGGGATCTCAGAATATTAGGATATGCATATTTAGAGCAGCTGAAAACATGCACTTTTCCTGAATATTCATACATTTTCTTCTTTCACTATTTTTCTTTTAGAATGGAAAATTTATAAATCCTCAATCAAGGTATGCCTTATTTCATTTACTATTTACAATGTTATGAAGCCATTCCTATTATTAATCACAAAAAAGATGATAACAAGGAAAAAGATACTTTCTTACTTCTTGCAATACTCCACTTTTAGGAGATCATAATTAGGCACTGAAGGGAACAGAAGTTTCCCACATGGTTAAGTGGAAGAGTAAGAAAGTGGATTAGAAGGGAAATGGTTGGCTTTGTCAGGACATCACCCAGGCCAGATGTTAAGAGCCTTGTGTTTTGGGCACAGTACATTTTACAAAGCCAGGAATGAATTAGATGGTGAGAAAGAAAGATCATTCACACCAGGAAGCTATGGTCCAGATGGGCAATTTTCCCCACCTTAACCTGCCATCCTGAGAGTCAACATCATGCGACATTCATGAGAATAGAAATATAATAAGTATGCCAACAAAACCCCAATTGGAGATTCAGATGGATTCTCCTTTCTCATTACCTATCTTAGCCCTCACCTATGTTAAATCCTCTTTCTGTTCAAACTACCTCTGCCTCTCAGGGCCAAAAAAGAGTAAGGAACTAGAAAAAGCCCTAGGTAGTATTTGTGCTTGAACTATGAAATAAACCTTAAATTTCCAAGAAATAGCTTGAGTGAACTGAATGTATTTAAAAGTTTTCCTGGGACTGGGGATTTAGCTCAGTGGTTCTGCCACCTGCCTCACAAGCGCAAGGTCTCTAGCAGCATTCTGATGTAGGACTTTTTAATTCCAACTGTGAATTATCAACTTTGAATTTTAAAATTGCTTAAAATGGACAATAACCACTGTTTGATTCATACAAAATATATTTTATTAAAGGCTAGGTGATTATTTTTGAGGATAGATTTTTTTTTTAACTAGACAGATTTTTGTTCAAATAACACAAATGTAGAAGGAAACAGTAGCTGGATTTTTCTGGATTCTTGCCAATCACTAAACTGATGTTTAGCTTTAAGGTACTCAAAACAGCATTAAACTTTAATTCTACTTGATAAGCTGTATAGTAGGAATAGAAGTGAAACTGAAGTAGATGGCTTAAAAACATATGGGAAATCTTTAAATAGGAAAACCAAAGTCACACATATATAAAAACAAGGAGTAGAAAAGATCCTTTCAATGAAACTCCTATAATAACATGTATATAACCTCTAAGTCTTCTTAGATGAAAATTTCTCTGCTAAGATATCAAAGATGGCTTCAAGACCCTTATGTATTTGTCTCAATAAAGGATAAAGAAGTGAAGAGGAAATGATGAATAAAAGAAGAAAGAAAAGACTATGCTAACAATGGAACTTTATGAAAGGTCCCACTGAATCAGAATTTTGTGATGTCACCTAAGAATTTGAGCCTGTTCTTTCATGGCCTCAAGCCTTACAAGCTGGAAATGAGGCAGGAGATTAGGGCATGGCAGATTGGGTGGGGTAGTAGGTGTGAACTGTTAATTGAAACATTCTAGGACACATGCCCAGAACAGTTCCCAAAGCCCTGCAAGTGGACTGCTCAAGAAGAAAGGAAAGGTGTTGGCCATGTCAACTGATATATTATATTCAAGGTGTTATCTATGAGGTAGGTGAAGTCAGAAGGGATGGAGAGGAGGTAGAATAAAATACACAGTAGATCAGAACATCAGAAGCATCTCTTGGGTCTCGTTAGAAATGCAAAATCTCAGCACTCATACCTTGCATTTTTTTGTTTTATTTTGTTTTGTTTTTTGGTACCAGGGATCTAACTCAGGTCCTTGCACTTGTTCGGCAGGCAGGAAACCACTGAGCTAAATCCCGGCATTACCTTGCATTTTAACAAGGTCCCTGGATGATTCCATTGGTGATTCAATTAATATTTTTAAAAGGTCTTTCTTAGGTTGAAATTTTAAATACTCACACTCATAGACTGTGGGGCCTCAAGACAGAGGCACTTTATAATTTGGAGCTGGAATATTTATGTATTTGGGGAGTTAGAAGTCTGTGGAATTTATGAATCTACAGACACTTTGGGCTTGGTTTGCAGGAGAAAAGCAAGGACCCACCCAGAAGTAGAAAGATAATGGCTCATTTCACAGGTAAAAAGATAGCCTATTTTACAGGAGAAAGACAGGGGCTAAGTCTATTGTATATCATAATATCAGGTTTACTTTATCAAGTGAGCTAATTTATGGATTTAAGAATTTTTTTTAATTCATTAAGTTTATTGGTAGATTTTAGGTATACAATATGATGACATTCATCATTGGGAACTTGCACCTTTACATGATATATCTTGGTTCTTATTTTTTCCCCATCCCCTTGCCCTCCATTCCACCCCTCCACCCCTCTCTATTTACATAAACTTTGTTTCTGTTTTTCCCTTTTCTCATATTTATTCCTTTCCCTTCCCTAAGGATCAAAATGTATAATAGGTAATATGAAATAGGAAGATAAGGCCCAAAGAGGAAGAGGAAGTGAGAGGGATTTAAGAATCTTTAAAGAATTTTAGGTGTGACAAGCCTGAGAGAAAAGAACCCTAAAAAAGCCTAGGGAGTTATAACCTAGGGATAACCTTAGGTAACTGCATCTAGAAGGTGCAGTCTTCTTCTTCTTCTTTTTTTTTTTTTTTTGCTCAAATTCTTTTATTGGTACATTTTAGGTATACTGTACCTCAGACAAAGGACTACTATCTAGAATATACAAAGAACTGAAAAAAATCAGACCCCCCCCCAAATTTAAAGACCATTCATTCAAAAATGGGCATCTGAAATGAACAGACATTTCTCAAAGAAGTAAAAGCAGCAAATAAACATATGAAAAAATGTTCAACATCACAGGTTATTCGAGAGATGCAAATGAAAACAACACTGAGATTCCACCTCACCTCAGAAAAAAGAGTTGCAGTCTTCTTAAGAGCACAATTTTTAAATTATGATTTCCCTTGTCTTCTTTCTACCTATCTTTATTTCTTCTATCCTGCCTCATCTCCCTCCCTTTGACATCAAGCCCTTATTCTTTAAGGGATGCACAGAGGCTGATGGTGCATCTTCTTAGGGTTGATTTAAGCCGGTGTGTGTGTGTGTGTGTGTGTGTGTGTGTGTGTTTGTGTGTGCAGGGATTCAAAGTCCCATTCTAACAGATCTAAAAGAGACATGGGATGGAATTAATATGAGAAAATGAAAAAATGGAAACAAAGTCTTTGTAAATAGGGAGGGATGGAGGGGTTAAGGGAGGGCAGGGGAAGAGGGAAAATTAAGAACCAAGAGAGATTATACAAAGGTGCAAATTTCCAATGATGAATGTCATTATATTGTATACCTAAAATGTACCAATAAAATAAAAATTTAAAAAATAAAAGAGACATGGGATATTGGATTCTGTTGTTTGAAGAACCATTATCTTTTGATCATCTGGAAAATATGACAGGGACATTTGCAAATAGAATACTGATGAACAGTGGCTCCTAATAGTTGTAGAAGTCAGACAAAATTAGGCACTGTTTGGCATAAGCTTTTCATCTTTAATATTAACCTCTATTTGTCCAGTAGTGTTAACTTAAGTACACCAGGTGCAGTTTAAGAGCATACAGACTTCTCCCTATTTTGTCAGTAAGAAATCCAAAGTCCTTCTATTTTAATTATAATGAACAAAGAACTCACTAAATAAAGATACTTATGTTTTCATGATCACTGGGCCATTAAATTTCTCTTTACTACAGGGCTTGGTTCTGAATCTGACCTTTATTTTATAGACCTGAGGATCATATCAAAGAGGGATTGGGCAGAAGAGTCAACTTCAATCTTAATCTGCAAATGCTCTGCTTTAAAGACCCTACAACCCATTACAATGCAGTTGAAATAATATTCTCCTGACCAAACACTGGCAGTGAGATGTAATTTATAGTTGGAGAAATCTAGTGACTCTGTAGTGCTTTTCATTTATTTCAAAACATTAAAGGAGAAAGTATGTGGCCTAATGGGCCTTGGAGATTCAGTTATTCATTGTTATCTCAAGGGATTTGTTCCTGACACCCTGCTCCCTGCAGATACCCTCCATACCTCCAGATGTTCAAGTCCCTCGTATACGATGGTGTAGTATTTACATATAACTTACACAATCTTGCCTATACTTTAAATCATCTCTAGATTACTTATAATGTGTAATACAACATGAATGCTACATAAATATGTATTATACTGTATTGGTTAAGGGCTAATATCCAAAACAAGTGTATACATATTCAGTACATTTTCCCCCAAAATAATTTCAATCTGTAATTCATTAAATTCAGAGACATAGAACTCGGGGATTTTGAGGGTCAAGTTTATATATTTCTACATGATATGCAGACACATACACACACAAATACGGTTTGGGGAAACAATCTGATTCTATTCTTTTCTCATTTAAGAATTTAAATTTTATCTCACTCAGTCAAATTTATAAAGAAGTAGGGCCGAGGATTTAGCTCAGTGATTCCATTGCCTGCCTCGCAAGTGCAAGGACCTGAGTTCAATCCCTGCTATCAAGAAAAAAAAAATTATAAAGAAGTTAACATTTCTAAGCTATTTGCTTACATAGCATATAATTATATAAAACTGTTCTGAGTATAGAAATTAAAAGATTGTGATTCTTATATATTCACTTGCTCTCTAGAAACTAAAGAAGCAACAGGGACCAGGTAGGTTGATGGTGTTGATTTTCCTGCTACCTGAGGAGCAGTGATAGCTTGTCCCCTTATGCCTAGTAAAGAACAAAGTGCACACAACTCTCAGTTGTATGACTCATGTTCACAATATATTATACTGATATTTCTAAAAATGTAATATCCCTTTGATAATTCAAATGTAAAGTTATCTCTCCAATGACCAGCCATGAATCTTACCTTCTAAAATTTACCAGAAAAGAATAATTTAATACTACTAGAGAAGTCTTAGTATTTAGGGTTCATCAACTGAAAAATTAATTATTCTTTATAAATCCTTTCTCCTTTAAGAAATGCAAGAATGACAGCTTCTTGGTAGTTATTCAGTTATAAAGACGGAGGGGACCAAAGTGACATAGTGCAGACAGAATCAAACTTGGGCAGAACACACCAAGTTTAAATCACAGCTTTATCAACTCTGAGTGGTACTAACTCTGAGCCTCAGTCTCCTCATCCATAAAATAGGAATATTAATGTCTACCTGACAAATACACAATCAGAACTAAGAAAGCAGCTTGTAAAAATACAACATATAATGCCAGGTGGACAGAAGCTATCTGAATAAATGCTACCTTTATATCTTACCATACATGGATTTAAAACAACAACAGCAAATCTCTTCTACCAGAGACTATGAATGCTGTGTATCAGGTAAAATTTGTTTTTGTGCCTTTTGACTTCCTTTCAGCTATCAAATATATTCATTTTTCTCTCTCTCTAGCTTCCATTTCTAGGGGTAATACCTGAATACTTCCATTCCAACTGCTCCTAACAGAATAATTGATTCAATTGTTTCCTCATATACATGTAGAGACATAACTTCACTGAGTTCTAGCACTTTAAATTCCTTTGATATTTTCTTTTGATGATAATCAATCCACTTTTTTTAATGATCTCATCTGGAAGTACCTAACAATTTTTTCAGTTTATTTGAAGTACTCAAAGTGTTGCCATGCATTGTCAATGTTCGTTATGTGACAACACTCAACATCTATGGTCAGCCCTCCTGTGGACACGATAATTAGCCGCAATTCGGGTCCCATCTTCCTAAGCAAAGAGGAAGCCCCAAATCCCTTCATCTTTCAGCTTTCTTCCAGCTCACAACTAAGATCCCACCAATCAGATAGACTCTCAAGAGAATGAAATTCTGAAGTAAGCATAATGGGAGGCAGCTGCACCCAAGAGAATCATCTTCTAATGAATGGGGCACACACTCGGCTTGGTTCCTACAGGCGATGTTGGCACAACTACTGGATTATAAAAGCTACTGAGCCTTGGGAAGACTGGTAGTTGAGGGCTGTTCCTCTAGAGAACCCTAACCAACATAGGTACAATTCCTGGCTGTGTAAAGTAGTGCTCTCAAGCCCCTCGAGTGATCTGTGGGTGATTAGAATGCTCTGTAGTAAATCCCCTTTTTGCTTAAATTAGCAAGAGTGAATTCTGTATCTTGCAGCTAAGAACTGTGACCCACATATGAAGACAATTTAGGATTGGATCTATTTTCATCAATTTTGCTTGCAAAATTATGAGAAGGGCCTTTATGCTATCTTAGAAATTGTCTTGAATTATTCAATGATAATGTTTATCTGTTAATAATTACCTGCTCTCCTTATTTAAAGATTTATATTTTAATTAACATATACCACAAATAAAATCATATTGGTTATACACAGCACTAATTTATTCACATATTTATATATTAATACAACTATATCATATATTATATAGACACCAGGCATGTATTATACATCTATATTATACTATATATACTTTATATAATTATACAATCACATGAGTGTATATAGTGCTACAGATATATATTTAAGTGTTATTATGTATAGTTAGGCCTATAAGTTTTATATACTTCAATTTCTATCAATCATAGTTTTTATATTTGTTATTCTCCAAAGAGTTTTGGGAAAATATCTACAGCTTCTATTTGAATGATTAGTCTATTAATCATACACTGCCTTTATTGCAGTTTTAACTTAAGAGATCCTACTAATCTCTTAGTTCTCTTTTCCAATGTTATAATGTTCCTATTTCAACTACCTATTGTATTTCCAAAGTAAATTAGGTTATTCGATGCTAACTCATTCTGAATATCACTGATTTAAAACAAAAAGAATTTATTTCTCACCCATCTGAGCCATCCAATGAGGGAGGGAAAGGAGATTTGTTTCCCTTCGGTTACAGGATCTGCTTGCACTATCTTCAAGTCAGAAAAAGGAAAGCGTACTCATAGCTTTTCTCAGAAGTGACATTTGCCCCATTTACCTATTCAGAGACCCAAATAAGGTAAGTGCAAGTCTTTACCTTTGAAGAAGGCCAGGCACAGCAGTCACCCATTGTGTTTCTAGAAGCTGGAGGCCAAACCCATTTGATGAACAACATTAGTATTGGTTCCCCCCCATCTAGGTTTCATGTGAATCACCTTGAAGTAGAAACTAAGCATGTTCTAAGTGGCTTTTGAGTTTTCTCTTTGTTGCCTTGTCTTGGTTTTGCAGTACTGAGGATCAAACACACAGGTTTGAGCTGATGAGCTACATCCCCAGCCCTTTTTATCCCCAGCAGGACTCAAATTTGTGATCTTCCTGCATCAGCTTCCCAAATGCTGGGATTAAAGGTATGTATCACCGGGCTCAGCTCTTAAATTTCTAAGGTTAATTTTGCTTCACAAAGTATTTACTTTAAATACTTCCTCTTTTTGTTACTCTTATTTGAATGCCAAATTGAAATAAGATTTCTCAAAATTTGCCTTTGCTTCTTCTTCCTCTTTTTTAACTTTTGCTTCTGCTACTGAGGAAAACCTTCATGTATTGCTCAGAGTTGAAGTGGTCCTTTAAGAAACTTCTCAAATTTCAAGCCTCTTGAAAGTTCAGGGAAAGACTTGCTCCATGACAGCTGGTCCTGACCCTTACTTCTTCCTCAATCAGAACAAACAACTTTTGTAAAAAAGATTTGGAATGAACAGTGTTTTTTCTTTGTTAATAGATTCTTTTGGTCATTTCATTAGGAATTAGCCAAGGAAAGGGAAGTTAAAATCAGTATGGTAGAACCATATACTAAACATAAGCTTTTCCTAAATTGTTGAGTTGGGATATTCGGTAAAGCATTAATCCAGCTAAGCAAGTCACAAATAGAAGTTCACCTCTTTGTTCACATCTAACTTATCACCAAACCTTGCCAATTTTTCTCCTAAAATCTCTCAGAAAAACCAAAGTTTTGATGTGATAAGTAATATCAAATTCAATATAGAGCCAGGCATGGTGGCCCAAGCCTTTACTCCAGCAGTCTGGGAGGCTAGAAGGACTGTAAACGCAAGCCTAGCCTAGACAACTTAGCAAGACTCTGTCTCAAAATAAAAAATAAAAAGTGCTGGAAGCATAGCTCAGTGTGATACCCCCCGGGTCAATTTAGGACACCTTGAATTTACAGATAGCTATGATTTTACTTTATACATAATACTAAATAAGCAAAGTCTTGATAGCTAACCATTGCGATAAAGCTACCTTCAAGGAAAGACCAATAGCTTTTCTTATCTTTCAGCAAACAAAATGCTGAATGTTTTTCACTAATAAATAAAGATTGGTGTTTAGTCTGCACAGTAAGCACTGAAGAAATACTTGAATTTGAGTGAGCTGGAAAACACAAAGGCTACATGAAATCATTCCTGGAAACTGATGCTGAGTTGAGTGAGTGCTCACTAGGCTGCTGTGCTCATGCCTGCAGTCCGTACAAGAAGTTAGTGAGTGACTAGAACTTAATGAGGAATGCAGATCTTAGAAGGCTAGAGAGAAGGTTCTGAAAAATAAATGCTAAAGATTTCCACATCAACAAAGTGTAACAAAAGTGCTCCTCTGTTTTCTAGCACTATGGTAACTAAGAAAAAAATTACAAGTGATATATTTAACAAGGACATTTTTTGTAATACTCTTATAATGGGTTTCAATGGGTAGACCTTGAATTCCAGACACTATCTTAATATGTAGCCAATGACTTCTCGATGAAAATATTTATTGAGTAAGATGAATAAGTCTATAGAAACTTGTGCCTTCTCGTCCCTATAAATGCTTTATTGTGACTAGAAGCATAGTGTTTTATTCATGAAGAACAGAAAGGCAAGAATTTGTGATACAAATTAAGGTACTAAAGATTATCCTTGCGTTGAAGGTTCTTGCAGATTGGCTATAGTCAGTCGATTTATAAATATAGCCAATAGTCAATTGACTCTTGATTTCTTTCTGTAGGTGCCAGCTTTCTTGAATTCATGATAAAACAAGTGCTTTGGGAATGTTAAACATTAATGTAGAGTGAGAGCATTCATCAGAAACTTCACATTGTGTCCTTCCTCTAAACCAGGTTTTAGATTGCTTATTTAAAACTAATAAAAAGCCAAGCAGGAGGCCGCTAAGGTACAGATCTAACAATGATTTCAAATGATAAACAGAAGCTGATCTATAAAATTTGCTTTAAATATTGGTTCCTAGGGGTAGAGGGGATGGGATTGGAAAGGACAGCACAAGGGATACTTGGGATAAAGGAACTGGATTGTGATGTGACTGAGGGGATGAACACATAGACCTATGCATGTGACAAAACTGCAGGAAAATAAACATACACACATGTGCGCACACACACATGTACACACACATGCGATGTGCACTAATGGGGGGTACAAGTAAAACCAAAGAAACTCAACACAGCCCATCAACTGTATCAGTATCAATATGCTGGCTATGATAATGTACTCTTGTTTTGTAAGATATCATTTGGGAAAATGGATAAATGGTGCAGATTTGTCCAGATTATTTCTTACAAATATGCTTGAGCCTACAACGATCTGAAAATAAAGGTGAAAAATAAATAGTTCCTCTATATTTCTCAAAGGCCTGTATGTATGTATGTGTATTGCTGGGAACTGAACCCAGGGCCTGATTCATGTTAACCAAATGGTCTACTATTGAGCCTCACCCCAGACCAAAAGTTCTCATTTTTCCTCCCTTGTGAGAGTAATCTATATAATTACAAATCTATCACTAGAAGTCAAGTAGAGAGACCACAGTGTGGCTGTCACTTAATGAAACACTTAGGTGGGGATTTAATGGAGTAAAATGCAAGTGAGAATATGGGAGAAGGGACATACATGCATATTGTTAACAGACTAAATGATGCCCTTTCCCTCCCATATCCTTCCTTCTTCCATTTCTCTTCTCTTCTTTTTTCTGGTATTGAGGCCTGAACCCAGGGCCTTGCGCATGCACTGAACCTCTGAGCTACACTCCTAGTCATGTATAACTCATTTTAGTTTTTTGAAAACATCCTAAAACACCATTTACAGTTGCACTTTCTTTTTATTTTCACAACAACAATAGCTGATCTGACTTTTGGGGATATTCTTGTAATTAGCCTTTGAATAACCCTTCTGAAAATAGAAGTGGTAATATTCCAAAAATATATTGTTCTAAAACACAGCAGATGATGCTGATTACAAGGGTATTCAGAGACCTTAAGTATATTTGTATTTAATAATCCTTCCCACTATTAGTTTAACACATTCAAATGTATTCACATACCACATTTAACAATAATTAATATAGAAACACAAAAAATGGAGATGCACTTGAATAAATGACATGTTTTGTTTTGGGACATTTAATGTGACAATTATTACATTAAATATTGTAGTTTTCCTTTTGTATTTTATGACCAGACTACATTTCTGGAGGGAAGGAAATAGCCAGGGAAGGTCTAAGTAACATTCAGAGTCTTCAGGGCTCACCTGCCCTGACTGTGGTACACATAGACTATAGTAAATAAAACAGTTCTAAGTTTTACGTGGTCATGCAGTATGAGCAACAGGAGTGTGGAATGAGGTGGTATGATAGGGAAGCTAATATAATTAATCATTTTAGCAAAGTCACAGTATTGGCCTTTAAAGAACAGTGGCAAAAACTAACCTGCGCGGGCCGGGGATTTAGCTCAGTGGTTTTGCCGCCTACTGCGCAAGCGCAAGGACCCGAGTTCGAATGCCGGTACAAAAAAAAAAAAAAAACTAACCTGAGCATGTGGGCAGCATTGAAGACAACATCGAACTCTGTACTGTCTAGTTCAGCTGCTTTTTTTGCCATCTCAGCCGCTTCTAAGAGGCGAGCTTCTTCCAGAAGAAACTGACCTGCAAAGTATGAAAGCGTGAGAAATTCAACACAAAAAATGGTAACTGAATGAAACGATAAAGCTGCATTTAGAGAAAAATAAGTACAGTGGTAAAGGTGATTTGAAGGTAAGCTTTAATGCCAAGCTCATTACTTAGTCATATTTTATATGCCTTTCCTTCAATTGCAGGAGATAGGAAGGATTTTAGTACAAGTAAAAGCATTGTTTTTCCTTAAAAAGAAATCCTCTATAGACTTTTCAAGCAAAAAACAAAATGAATGCATCTAAAATTATATTACAAATATGAGTTGAGTTGATTTTAACTGTCACTACTTTAAAACTTGTCTCTGACATATGCATTTATTTCATACAGTTAGGTAATGGTAAAATTAAAGAATAAATTTAATTATTCTTTAATAATAAAGAAAGGCTTAGTACTAGCAAACTCTGAATTAGAATTAGGAATAAAAGTGGAATAAATGTGAACAGTTTCGAGACTACTCCTAGGTCAGCTTTGCAAGGATAGAATTATTGGAGACAGAACTATAGAACTCTGTAAATTGTACCCCAAGAATTGTTATGCAATGCTATCTAGGAAATATACTGAAAAGGCAAAGTAAACAGAGAAACCAGATCCAATTTTAAGGCAGCAAATATGCAAACACAGAAAATACGTTGCTCTTTTATAGGTGAGGATTTACTAAGAGCAAAAGTAATGGTATGAGGCTTGATCTGAAATAAATATTCAAATAAAAATCAAATCAAAGGGCGATAGAGATCTAATGAAGATATCTCAGCACCTGCCAGGTCTGTGGCATTGTGGTCTAATCATCATCTCTTTTTGTTTGGGGTTTCCTGTGTGCTGAAAGTTCGGGACTATTTAGCACCACAAAAATAGTTATAAGAATGATTTATAAGTCGCGAATTTCACACAGAAACAGAAATGGTTGTTAGTAGAACTCACTATGTATCTCATAGCTATGACAAATTGTATTTAACCCCAGAACATCTGTTCTTCAAATAAAAGGGGAAATATATGTTTTAAGGTTTCTAATAATCAATAGTCATTGCTTGGTTAAATATTTCTAAAATGATAAAAATGGTGAGTAAACATAAACATAGGACTATAAAGCCCACTATTTTAAACCAAATGAAAGAGGATCACATCACTTTCTTACATTCTCTGCCCTACTCATTCTCAAAACAAGTGAAGTTCTATGGTCAGAAAAATTATTAAGAAAATATAGCTGTAGGCCTGGGATTTAGCTCAGTGGTGCTGCCACCTGCCTTCCAAGTACAAGGTCCTGAATTTGATCCCTGGCACCAAAAAAAAAATTGTAAATAAACATTTAAAATATAAAAATCCATTACTCTGAACTTTCTGTATATGCTAAGTCTACAGATACAGATGGGGATGAAATTAAAGTATATACTTGTTTAAAAAAACTAAAACCAGATCATTTGTGGCACAATGAAAAATCAGGATCTCATCAATCTTAATAAAGGATAGCAGACTAAACCCATTTTTCAGTTATTTATGCTTATTAGAGATTATTTTAAAATTTGAACATAATATTAATTGCTACCTGTCTTCAAAACACAATATGTAACTAAGTAAATGCATTAACAAAAATGTTAATTATTTATGTGATATTTAAACGAAGGACAGTGTAGGAAATTATTTATTGTTCTCCTTTTCCAGGTGGCTATTAACTCTGAATTACAGTGTTCTGCATTCTGAATTATAGTTAGAAAAATGCAACAATTAATTGCATAATGAAGATTATTTTATTAAAATGCATTATTCCAGCCTGGAGAAGGAAAAGGAAATATACTGACTCTGATAAAAAATAAATGAAGGAAAGAAAGTTATGACATCTACTGTGTTCACTCAAGAAACTGAGATGATGAGATGACACTGACACGTCATGTGTAGATGAAGATAACGACACTCAGTAACACAAGTCAAGCAAAGTCCAGGGCAAAGCCTTTCAAGCTTTGGCAATGCTGAACCCACCTTTAATCGTCAACAACATAAATGGAATTGACATTAACTACTGAGTTAGTATAGTATAAAATCAAATAAGCAATCCTATTGTAACTGAAAAACATTCATGTTTAAATTAGTTTTGCCACGCAATATGCCCTTTTTAAAAACTGCTTACAAAGTCTGAAAAACACCCCACATGCGTACTTTTTAGTACTGGAAATAGTTTACAATTAAAATCCCTATGTGGACATGGTATAGCAGTAGAATTCATTTGTGTTAATATTTTAAAATAGTATTACAACATAATAGTCACATATATAATCATGCAGTTACACTCATTCTTTTGTCAATAGACCACATTTTCTGAATACTCTCACATTGGTGGTTTGCTATGATAAAAACATACAGTATTATTAAGTGTGAATCATTTGGGTTTTTTAACTGAATTTGAATATCTGAACCTTTTTTTTTCAGAATCAATATGTTAACAACCAAATAAATGCTTTCACTGTACTCTCGACTCTTATTATACATGACAGTAGGTCCCAGTTAGAATGAGCTCTTCTGGTAATCTTCCGGTATCTGGCAGGCCCTTTCCTAAATTCTGGGGCAAAATGAGTAGGTACATGACAGTTACATGACAGGTACATGAATGGCATACTCATTAAATGTAAGTTTACACTTGCAAAACTCTTAAGGAGAATTAAGAGTTTTTTCCTTCCTATGTAAAAATAAGAGTTCTGAGCAATCACTTCTTCTTCAAATAGAGTAGACAAACACATGCTTTGTGTTTGATAATGGAGTAGAATTTCAAATAAAGAAAATCTAAAGTAAAATATGTTTTTGTTCTCATGTGTGTGTTGTCACTACCACACTTTCTTTTGGTTTGTAATTTGTCTTACCAAGTTAATTATCATCATCTTACTTCATTGTCTCAAATCAAAGGGAGAAGAAAGAAAGGAAAGGAAAAAATCAAGTTGAGAAATTATAAAGAAAAAAGTCACATGAATAGGGGAAAAACAGAAGATGATTACAAAAGAGCAAGCATTCTCCACAGATCCAGAGTATAAACAGTATAAATCTCCCCACAGAGTAAAATTTCTATGCTCGAAACAGAAGAGAAAGAAAGAAGAAAAAGCAATTGCTGTTTGGATTCAAGTGTTGCAGTACCAGCGTTACATCATTTTTTTCACTGAGCCATTCTAATCATTTATTAGATTTTTACAAATATTCCAGTATGACAGGACTGTGAAAATCAATCCTTCATTAATTCCTGGATTTAAAAAGCTTTGTCTGTGAGATAAAAATCTGTACATCTAGAAGCCAGCCTTAAGCTCTAAGCTCAACTACTGCTTTGTAAAAAGTCTATGGATTTAGCTCAGTGGCACTGTGCCTGCCTCACAAGGGCAAGGTCCTGAGTTCAAGCCCTAAGACAGAAAAAAAAGTCTACATATAAACCCTCTAGATTAATCGGAACTGGCATCTCTTGCCAAAAATACTAGGAAAAAACTCACTCTTAAAATCAAAGTAACTCAATTAAAGACCTGAAAAAATATGTAATACATGTCATGATGATACAAATCTCTTTGGTAACAATCATTGGTATGTAGCTTTAAAAAATGTTCAAAGGCAATGAAAATCTTGCAAAGTTACAACTAGTTTATATTAAGCAGATATCTGGTCCCTGAAATGTATCCAGAATCATCGGAGGTGACCTACGCCACCCCGTTTCTACCATCACCTTGCCCTGGATTACAGCAGTAACATCATAAATGGTCCCAGCACTTCTGACCCTAATGCACAGCATAGCCTCAAAACAGCAGTCAGAGTGCTCTTGTTAAAACCGAGGTCAAATTGCATCATTCAGTAGCCCATCCAAGGGTTCCTTGCCCTGGCCAACACATCTTGATGTGATCAGCATTAGGCCCTTTCCCACTCACTGTTTCCCAATCACATCAGAGCAACAAAGTTTGCTGCTCCAGAGTCTTTTAATTTGCTTTTCCCTCCACCTGGAATGCTCCTTCCCCAGTTATCCCAGCCATTCAACCTCTTGGCACATGATAAGGATTCAGCAAACTCACGTTTAATAACAGGACTAAATTAATGACATCCCTTTATGGCTACTTGATTCATCTTCAAGAGCAAGCTAGAACTCTGACAACGTAGGTTACCAGACACATTTTGATTCATTTCCTTACCCCTCCCAGTGATTTGAGGCAGGGCTGTGGCAAACGGGCACAGTGCTGGGAATGCACAATGCCTAAGGTGCCATCCACGGTGAAGTTCTTATGAGTGTGGTACCTCTGAACCTGAACAACACAGTATCCCTTGTTTGAGACCTCTGAATTTCTCTTGGAACATAAAACAATCCAGACTCAATTTTATCTTCAAAGATTTCTTAAATCGAAAATAATTCAAATTATACAATTTGGTAACATCTATTATATATCACTGTTACTGCAAAATAATTCAGCAGTTAAAACAGCAAAAGAAATCATATGGGAACAGAAGACAGGCGCTTCTATGGGTTAATGTACCCAAGAAATTCATATCTTGCCCACTATACACAACATATGGCGATACTTGCAGTAGGAGTTACAAAGACAAATGCAGCATTTATTCTTAAAACAGTTCCCATCTATTAGAGGATTAAAGAGATTATGGAGACAGCTTAACCTCAAAATGCATGTAAATCTAAAAGGGCTAAATACATCGTTTCTGGATGAAGGTGATGCTTTTGTTTATTTTTGTTCAAATTGTAATTTAAGGTGAACAAACAAAGAATAACGGGCACAAGTAATGATACTGCTCGAATTTCATCAAGAGTCTATAGTTGTATAACCAACACCCACATCATAAAACAGAACAGTGCCATCTACCTGTACCCAGGAACTTTTTAAAAGATTCAGATGATAAGAAAGAGAAAAGGCCGTGATGGAATATTGAGGCTCATGGGTTTCAGTGATGTCTTGTGGTAACAAGAAGAGAGAGAGAGTGAAGGAAAACTGAGGCAAGTCTTTCATGGGGTGTTTCTATTAGAGGAAGGGAGAAATGCATTCCTGGTGAAAGAGAGGTGGTTAGGATTTAGGGGAGCCAGTTGTCTACAGTGTATGCTGCTAAGGAAAGAATGCATGTCAATGTGTGCTCCTCACTCCTTGGAGGAGGAAAATACAGAGGGAATCCTACTTTTTTGTGCCCCTGAAGGAAACCTTGCTGAGTGTCTTCACCCTGGCATTTTAGGTCCAGTGTGCTCTCACTCTTTAAAATAATCTCTCTCTTCTGCCCTTCTATCAGTTTGTTGCTGTGTCTTTTTGTGCTCTTGGCAGCCTGAATTGGAAAAAGCTCTGCTTTTGTGAGACAAATCTAATGTGATAAATGTGCTACAGTCGCTGGCCAAGGAAACAGGTGGGCCGGGTGAATAAGGAAAAGACACCCAGGAGATCAATCTGAACTGCTCATTGTGAGTCTGGGAGGCTGGATCTGTCCCCAAGTGAACATGAGGCCAAGAATTTGTCCCAGATTGGACAGGCGGCAAGGAAGGTGTCCAGGGCAATGAAGATTAGACAAACAGTGGGCCAAGGCCCTGCATTCAACTGGAAAAGAGGTCAGAAAGGCAAGCAGCATATTATTGAATTTATTTTTCCCCTGACTCTTTCCAAAACGGCTCTGAGATCTGGAAAGTGTGAATTACGGCAAAGCAAGGGTGAGAAGAGTGCAGATTGAAGAGGGAGTGTGAGCTAAGGGGGAGAGAAGAAGGATGAGAAGTGAGTGGAGAGACAAGAAGGGAAATAACATTCCTCTCTTGCAGGGTTAAGTAACATACAGATTCAGAAGGGATCAAGTATGCTTTGAAAAAGACAGTAAGTTTATGCTGAGCTTCAAATGATCTGCAGTGGTTTGTCACCTGTCGAGGATGGGAAAGGTGCCAATAGATGATGGGCCCCACCTCACCAGGGACACAGGTGAGTCATTGTTCTAGCATGCTGTGCATTCTTGGTGCTGGGGCTCAACGGAAAGAGATGAGACAAAAAGATCCGAATGCAGGTGGCGCAGTCACTAATGAAAGGAGCGGAGCGCACCTCTGACATTAAACTGACCTAGGAAGAGCACCCTCCCCTAACTCTTGTGTGTGTTTGTATGTCCATTCTCATTTAATCCTCACAGACACAACCTTCTTTGATGCTAGGGAATGCTCCAACAGCAGCCATGTTAGGTTGGGAAGCTAGAGAGAAAAACCCCTGTGCCTGAGCCAAGAAGCAAGCAAGCAAGCAAGCACCTACTTAGGATGTTGAAAACAATCCATTAGTTACCTTGAACAGCTGTTTGCCTGTTAAATAAAATGCCTACTCTCTTATTTGTAATATTGCTTATAATTCTCATTCCTCTTGCAAACAGTTATTCCCTTTCTCTCTGGGCCTTCTGTCTGCATAATGATGGGTAAACATTCCCCTTTTTCTTAATCCTAGGGTTTTACTCTGCATCTTCTTTCCTTAATTTATGCCCATTATTTATATACTTTCTTCAAATTCTGTGGTACATAATTCACTCATTTTCCAGACCATCACTTTTTAATAACTTGAAAATAATAAATATCTACTGTTACTGAGTATACATTATGTGTCATTTTATAAAATTTTAAATAAATATTCACAACTTCAGGTAACAGCACTCATTTCCAGATTAAATATCTAAAGAATAAAGAGTCTAGCAGAAGCTGGATCATACTCAAGGAAATAATCCTCAGGAGGGCTGGGTATGTCTTATTCCAAAATCCATGATTTACTGTCTAAAATCCACTGTATTCACTACTCCTTGTTCCAAACTACATTCAGTTTTTATCTTGCTTTTGTCACTTCATATAAAAAATATATACAAATTGCAAGTAAGTGTAATTGTAAAGGGTATTTAATTTTTTTCTTAGCAAGGTGATAATCTGGTCATAAACAATTTAAAACAGTGCATTTTATATCCTTGGCAAGGTGGACTGGAAAGCAGAAATAACAAAAGGGAAGAGCAAAACTCACTGAAGTCCACTCTAGCCTTTATTATTCATTCTCAGATTGAAAATATTTGGCTGTCTTTCCTTTGTGAGGCACTGATGCAACGTGGGAACCCCTGGAGTGAGGCTACTACTCTGGTTATCATCAAGATTCTTTGGTTTTAAGCCTCCGTTTTTTAACTTTTTATTATGGTTTAAATCCAGAATGTTTCCCAGAACTCTTATGCAGTCAGAAGAGGGGCTCTTGGAAAGTGACTGGATCAGAGGGGCAGAGATTACTCCACTAATGAATCTATAACTGCTGCACTGTTAGGGGCTGGGGTATGGCTGGAACAGGTGTGTCACTGGGGGTGTGACCTGGAAGGTGGAACATCTCCCTTTCTGGTCCCCTTCTCTCTCTGCTTCCTGGTCTCCATGATGTGAGAGCAGCTTTCCTCCACCGGACCCACCCACCACGACCCTCTGCCTTGGAGCCCTCTAAAAACCTGAGCCAAAATAAATCTCTCCTCCTTTAAACTGTAGGTGTTGAATATTTTTTCCCAGCAATGAGAAAGTGACTAAGACTCTTTTCAAGGAGGGATTACCTCACTGTGTTATTAGAAGAAATAAATGAGATGCTATATTTGCATTTTTCAGGAACCAAAAGTACTTAGTAAATGTTTATACTATTATAGTATTTGATTAGAGAATACATGTAAGACGCCTTTCCCTACTTACTGCTCCTTTCGTAATTTTTGTCTTAAAATTTACATGGTGAGATTCATTAAATAATTATGAATAATTCTTTGGTTACTCTACTAATTTTCTAGCTCTTTTCTTCAAACTACCTGAATAGTAGATTAAGACAGCTGTTTCTTCTATTCTATTAAACTATGTATTCCTTCATTTGTAATGAACTCACTCTAAAGTGTATCAGCAGACAGAGTAAACAAGATGTGCAGGGTGAGGCTGGCACACTGCCTCTGCCTTTTGTATCACTGTCCTCCCCCTGAGTCCCCTTCCCCTTCTGCCCCTTTCAGGTCCCCCCCCTCACCCCCTTGCCTTGCCCCCTTCAAGCTGTTCTTGTTCTCTGGGGCCTTCAAGAACACAACGATGAGACCACCTCAAAGTTCTCCACCAGCATCCTCCATAACTTCAGCATTCTGGGTCAGTGTCACTATCGGGGATCCACAGGCTCTTATATAATGACCGTGCTATCTTCAAAGGCCAAAGAAAAACCATAAACATACTGTGGGCTTGAGAGTCACACTGGGTCTCAGTACTTGCTCTGCCAACTTACTAGGCAGAGGGCCTTTGACATGCCTCCTATTTTTTTTTTTTTTTACCTTAAACCTTGCATCTATAAAACATGCATGATGTTATTTCTCTCTATATCTGCATACATGTTGTGAAGCACTCTGTAATCTTGCTACAGTTTATATAGACTATTCATGTCCTTCTCAGGCCTTCCCTCGCTCCTCACCATCTCTCTCTGCTGTAATAAAACCAGGTGGATCAGAAGTGATATCCTTTAAGAGTGTCACCTTCTCACCATCTTAGCATGGCCTTCTCAGCATTTTACCTGCTGACAACAGATGGCAGCAGGGAGGGCGGCACTAGTTGCACTGTTAATCATTTAACTGTAACTGACCCCAAAATACGTTGAAGTTTTGGGCAATTTACTGTACTGACTTAGTGACTTCACTAGGTGATTTCATCCTCATCTGTAAATGGACACAGGCAGGTATACTACCCATTGGCTTTTGTAGGCATTAACTGTAGGGATTAACTGAAATTCCTGTGAATGTCTCAGATAACAAAACCACTCGGTATACAATTATTGTATTTGATCAATTAAAATATAATATATATTACTTAATAGAAAGTTCACATAAGATGCCTTCCTCTATTTCTTATTTCATTCTTGCTTAATTTTTACATCTTAAAGTTTACACATTCTATTAAATAATTCTATTAAATAATTGTGTTACCATAATAGTATTCACACTAACTCTTCCATATACTACCTGAACAATTAAGACGCTTATTTTTTCACACTTTATTCAAGTATATATTCCTTCTTTAAAAATGTGCTCAATAGTGTGCTCATCATAGAAAAATTTAAATGGAAAACAGTGACTATCAAAAAATGACTATAGGGCTGGGGATTTAGGTCAGTGGCACCATCCCTTGCAAATACAAGGTCCTGAGTTTGATCTCTGGTACAGGAAAAAAAAAAAAGACTGCAATAGCCCAAAAGTGAAAACATCTATTCTTAGCATTCTTAAGTATTTATATTTGATTTTGCTTAGATATCAATCTGATAGTTATTTTGGAGAATTTATTTATTCTCCAAATATAACTTCAATTTTTTAACCTAATATAAGCAGTTGTCTCATTTACTATATATATATATAAAACCTTTACATAATTAATCTAGGATTCATACTATTTCATCAAATGGAAACATGCCCATTTTAACAATTTTTCTTTAAGCATTTAGATTCTTTCTCACTTTACCTCTAGTAACTAACAATGAAAATATTCAATTTTTAAATTGCTGATTAATTTTAAATATAGAAAAAACTATAAATTGCTGAGAGTAAATATTAAAACAACATAAAGGAATAGACCATTATTTGAATCCCTTTGATTTCTAACACAATTATATGTTTAGCCATCTTTTAAAACTAGTTGTATTATCTCTTTCAGAAGTTATTGCTAATATCCTTTGATCTATGTATTCTATTTTCTTTGTAGCTTCAGAATGTCTCATATCTTAAGTAGACTGATCATTCAATGTTTTCTTCTACTGAAATTATTTTCTAATAGATTACCATTTGTGTTTTAATTGTATTGCTTTTCGGAAGCAAGTTTCTTTTCCATCATTCTCGGTTTTTAAACCTAGAAAGCCCCTTCCCTATTTCTTCATATTTTAAGCACAGGAACATTTTAATATTAAGAGGCTTTTTATCTCACATAAAGTACACACAAGTATAAAGATTCAATCATATTAACTTATTAGATATATTTTAATAAGGTGAGAAATGAAATAGTTTGAACCTTTGGAAAGCTTCTAATCTAATTACACATCTGTAAACAGCCTATGCTGTCATTGGAGCAATAAAAAGACACTAAACGTGATCTAAAAATGCATACTTTTCTTATTAAGCATTGAACATAATTACACTCTCAATGAAATTTTTCAAAAAGCCACTCAAAATATAATTTCATTTTGAATCAAGGTAATACCATAATTTAGTTCAATATTTAATCTAACAAATTACTGAAGTGACTAAAAATGAAATGATATAACGCTATCAATCTCAGTTCATTGGTATCTCTTAACTAGTTTTAATTATGAATAAAGAAACACGTAAGCTTCTCACCAATGTAAGCCATGCCATATTTCAAGCTTTTCCTTCAGTGTTCATGGATGAAAGACCAAACCTAGTATTTTAACAATTTCCTCCAGTGCTTAAAATAAAACAAGTAGTACATAAGCCATCATAGAGAAAAATAGAGTACAATAACAGCAGCAGAAAGTTTTGTTCTTAAAGAGCTGGTCTTTTAAATTGCTCCTCCACTAATTACACTGAAAATTTCTGATCCAGAAAGTCATTTAAAAATTCTCAACTTATACTTTCTTCATTAAATGTAATTGGGATCCATTCCTACCTCACAAGGGGTTGGATGATGATAAAAATGATCAGGGGTAAGGAAAACACTGGGTAGAAGGCAAGAGTCTCAAAAATGTAGTAACACGTTCTCCGGATTCTAAAATTGATAGGCGAGCCAACTAATAATCTGCCTAAGTATAATTTTTTAAAATTTTATACTTTTCTGTTGGCTCAAAGAATGATATGATTGTCACCTTTAGAAATGATTTCATGGTTGTCCAGGCCGGGCATGGTGGTGCACGCCTATAATCCCAGCACTTGGGATGCAGAGGCAGGAGGACTGCTGAGAGTTTGAGGCCAGCAGCCAGGGCTATATAGAGAGTTCAAGGGCAGCCTGAGCTACTAGGGAAACCTTGTCTCAAAAAAAAAAAAAAAAAGGTTGCCCAGATCAGCTTGCTCTCTGATTGTAATATGGATTTTTTTCTAATAGCCTTAGAAGACCACACTTGGGAATTTTCAATAGGTATTCTTTTCATAAACTGTCAGCTCTCATAATTTGGATGTTTCTCCTTCTATGGAGCCACTTCTTGCTATCATTTTATTCTTGTCCTTGAACTACTTCCCAGACACTAGCTGTATTTTCTACATTAAGCATTTTCTCTGATTTAATGCTTTCCATTCTTATCCCCTTATTTCATCACTTTTGACTTATATATGGTAAATACTAACTTATCAGGCATAGTTTTGCATCCCTATGCCCCACATCAAGGCCCTTCTATTTTTTTATTTCTCCTTTTTAAAAGTAATCAGTATTTTTACAAATTGTGCCTTTTGTGCCCTTTGTCAGCTCCCCGGGAGCTTGTCTTTTCCTTGCTGTGTTCTGATGTTTAGTTTGATGCTCAATTCACATGGAGTTGGAGGAAGAATGACACTCAGGGCTCAACATGATATGCCACAGCACTTGGAGCTAAGGAACATCTATCTGCCAGAGAGAGTCAGTAATGAAGGAAATGAAGTTACAGGTTTTAATCTTAGTTAAGAGGTACGTGGGAGAAGAAAACTGTTCAAGTTCCACACAAAAGAATATTTATTCTCTTTATCCCAGTCTTCCCTTCAACATTTTATACTTAATATGGAATAAAATCCCCTCCTCCAAGAAGTATACATAGTACCAGGCAATAAATATTTATTATTAAGTTGTTTAGATCTACACTAAACTTACTGCTATGCACCTGATTAAATGTTGTTTCTAGCATTTTTAAAAAGAAGCACCTGTCCTGACCTCGATTCTCATGGCAGAAGCTTCCTTTCCTATTGGAGACAGGGTGATGGAAAGAGAATACCCTGAATCACAAGCCCACATGAGACATCAAGATAGCAGATCCTCATGTTAAGATTTAGAAACCAAATTCCATTAGGACTTACATGACTTGTGTCATATGGTCACAGGAGCACACAGTAAGCTTGAGAGAGTATGAATATCTCATACTATTACTGATGGCATTATTTGAAAACTATTTTCTACACAGTCCCAAAAACCTTTGAGAAAAGAAGAGTAAACATTGAGATACCATAAAATGTGAAACTGGAAAACACTTTGGAACCCCACATCAAATTTTTGAACTTAAATAATCTGAATTCTGGAGGCTCTTTCTCCTCCAGAGACCCTGGAGACTTCAGAGGCTAACATTTAACTGACTCATGGAACCAATCTTATAATCAACCTGAAGGAAAATAAAAAGGCACTCTGAATGCAATTCCTTTCCCAGATGCAAAACCAGTGCATTCAAAGTACAAGTAACTGATAGCATCTTAAATATCATCTTCTAATCACCATTGCTGCCAATATAAATTCCTGTAATTCCCTCTGTCTAGTCCCAAATAAATAGTATTTTCTAAGTCACTTGTAGTATTAACAAGCAAACTAAAAACACTTAATCACCCAAGAAAGTGAATTTCCCATAAAACAAAATTCACTCACTCTGGCATTTTCCTTGGCATTTGTGAAAGAATTTTAAAAAGACTCAAAACACATATTTCATTTAAACGTTTATTTTTAAGCTGAGGAAGTGTTTTTATTCATTCAGTCTGTGGGTATAAACACCCTAAGAATATATATAACCAGTAAGTTGGCAATGAACTGATGGGAGGATCATTATATGTATTTTCTTGGGAAAGAAATAATAAAAATTCAAATGGAACATTCTTTCAGTAAATTTCATATATCAGATCCAGTTCGAGAATGGAGAATATTCTTGAGTTCAATAAACATTTATTGCACACTACTGAAATGCAATATTCTAGACATTGATGGTACAAAAATGGAAAATATCTCCTCCCGATTCTTAATTTAGAATCTTCTAAAGGAGGTAAATGTGTAATTTCAATATAAATATTTACCCACTCCCAAGCCAAAGACTCCATTATCTGTCTAAATCATAGCAATAGTTCTCCGACGACTTTCCTTTGTTCTTTTCTGACGTTTGTATAATCTTGTCTTCCTTCACCACGTGGCCCCATTACTTTTACAGTAAAATGCAAACTGTACAGCTCGGTCTGCAAAGCATTGTGAGCTTTACTGCTGCTTCTTTTGCAGCCTCATCTACTCCCACTTTCCCATATGGTTCAATGACCCAGTCACATGAGCCTTAGTTCTCTGCTGAACAGACCCTTGTCTTTCTACTTCTTTCATCTGAGCCTGGCTCTTCAAACAGTTGGTTTAAGCTCAGTGATTTCAAATATCACTCACTCAGATAACTTTACTTGACTGCTTTTGTCTCAAAAAGTATCTCACTTTCTACCTCATTACCTTCCAAAGATGGCATCATCCTGTTTATTTCCTATAGAGCACTGCTAACTTCCTCAGCAGAAAGTCAGAGGACCCATCTTATAAATATTACCTGGAACCTAGTGGACCCCTCTTTATAAGTATTAAAATAAAAATCTGTTCTGGTTTACATCTAAAATGTTCCCCCCAAATCTCATTTGCTCAGAGGTAGGGCTTTTGGAAGGTGGAGTGGACTGTAGGGTGCTAAACTCATCATTGAATTACTCTACTGACGAATTAATTCATAGCTGTATGTGCTGCTAGAAGGTGGGACCTTGTTGGAGAAGGTGGGTCATTGGGGGCATAGGCTGGAAGACTGTATTCCAGTTCCTGGCCCGTCTCTCTTCTGCTCCCTTCTCTCCCTCTGGCTCTCCTTTCTCTCTCTCTCTCTCTCTCTCTCTGTTGTCCTCCCGCCCTCCTTACCTGCTTGCCAGCTGCCATGAACCGGCAGATTTCCCCCATGCCCTTCCTCCATGCTGCTCCTGGCTTAGAGCCAGCTGATCATAGACTGAAATCTCTGAAACCATGAGCCCAAATCAATCTTTCCTTTAAGTTGGATAGATCAGATATTTTGTTCTAGCAACAGAAAGCTGAGTAATACAAAATCACTCCTTAAGGAATTTTAGCTAAGTCATGGAACTAATACTGCTCTCACTGAGGGACTATTGATCAAAATGTCTGTCTGCTTATCTGCCAATATTGTAAAACAAAACAGAACATATATTTTAGAAGAAAAAGCAAAGACAATTAGTAGTTCAAGGAGACAAAATTTGTTCACCTACATTAATTTGTTCAAATCATTTTCATTTCCCTAGGCTTAGTTCAATCCACTGTTTGTACATCAGAGTGCTTAAAATAATTAAAAATTCTACTTGAAATAAATTCTTCCAAATAGAAATAATTAAAAATTTTTTAAGTGTATTCAGTTTTATAACCTGAGCAAAGTAAGCAAAAAATACAAAGCACTCAGTTATGGGCTTCCTATTTGTTTGTCAATGATTTGTCTTTATTACTCCTCCTTTTAGCTGTCTCATTTTGAGTCTTTTCTGTTTATGATTCCAAAATAGGGAAAATACTGAATGTTATAGAATTTCATAAAATTATATTTCAAAATATTAGATTGAATTATGAAATCATTTTTTGCCTGAGAAAATAAATATATATATATATATATATATGCCAAAAAACTTAAAATAATTCAAGAGTACTAAGGAGTATCAATTTTTACCCATGCATTTAGAGACATGTATTATCACTATTTTCCAAATAACATGTAAAAATGAAGATTTTCTTGTATTTCCTGTTTAACTAAATTTCCTGTAAATTTCTTCTATTTCCTGTTCAACTAAAAATTTTCATGGGAAAAATACCCCCTCCTGTTACTACTGGAAAAAAAATCAAGAACATAATTTACCATGAAAATAATAATAGCTTACAGAAGTAGGTAAAGATGGACAAGGTAGAATAGCAACAGTAAATCCTAATGATAATTTTTTAACAAGTACAATTCAAACGTACCAATGATGAAGTTTAAAAATATTGTGAAAATACTTACATATTACATAATAATATTATTAGAAATAAATTCAATAAATATAATGAGTGTGGAGCAAAAGAAATACAGGGAGAGAGACAGAATAAAATCCTATTTCCTAAAATGCACTCAAAGAAAATAATCACGGAACTACTTTCATGCATGGCAGGTATACCCGAAATAACAGGCATGAAAAAATTCTAATTTAAAATACTTCCTATAGAGAAAATCTGTAAAATTAAAAGTAAATTCTGCAGCAAATTTAAATTAGTTGACTGCTATCTTAATGGAGCAATAAAACTGCATTGTGAAACAAAGTCTGAAGTGCTTATGTCAAACTTTATGTGAAATTACATCCTGCATTGTGCTGCAAAGATAAAGCATCACAATCCTAGTTTTATGGACATATATAAACAATAATGTAAATTTAAAAATGCACTTGTGGTTGGTTAAGTGTTTCTTCCATTTTATTATTTCCATTCTTCTACACTTGCAGCCTGTCACTGATTTATTTTTACTAGCTGGAAACTGGGAGAAGGAATTTAATATTATACAAGCATATTAGCTCTCTTTCCTTAAGATTTAATTTCCGTCCACTTTTAAGTTTACTGCTTGATAATAACTAACACATCAAAGCCAGCAGTGATCAAAAAAGGTGTTTTTTTCAAGACACCAGAAAAGTAAATGCTGGCTCCTTGAAACCCATTCCAAGGGCAGATCTGGTAGAAATAAGCACACCCTACCAAACACAGAACCAGCTATCTACTTTGCTTTACTAAACACATGACTCACTGCTAATGACAGAGTGGAGTATGACAGAGTTGTTATGTAAGCCCACTCTGGACTAACTCAGGCCAAGGCTAAACAGAATGAGACAACCATCATTTACATCTATTACAGATTATCCTTGAGTCGCTCTTAAGCATTTATAAGGCTAGTACACATCCATATCTTCCAGAAAGCAAGATTTTCAAGCCAGGATGTAAACTTCTGAAATTTCTAAAAGGCACGCTCAATGAGCAATACATTATCATTTAGAATGAAAAGAAAGCTAACAGTTTTATTATAAACCATGCATCAGGCAAGGAGCTAGATGTTTTCCTGATGAGATCTCATTTAAACTCCACACTGAACTTGAAAGAAAGAACTGTGATATTGCCTTCCCCATTGAATTCCTATGAAAATTACTGCAGAAAAGTACAATGCAAAGCTTTTCAATGTGACTTCTGAGAATGGCAAGATAAGAATGTAGCATGAGGCTAAATCTGCAACAACAAACTTACTTGCCTTTCAAAATGTCCTTTTACCAGCAAAACAGTCTCATATGAACATTAACAGCAAATATGAGGGAAATGGAAAAAACTATCAACCACTCACCATAATGCATGTAACAGTTTCCTTTGGTGGGATCCAACTCAATGGCCTTCAAGAAGAACTTTTCAGCCTCACTCTTACGACCCTTAAAAAACAGAGAAAATGGATGATTCAGCAAAAGATCACGAAGAATTTTTCACCTCCTGGGCACAAATGAAAACAGAGTAATGTCTGTGGATAATCATCATTAGAAAAATGTGTTTAGGTGTTGTCTAAATGAGGATGATCAAGGAAAATATGTTGAGAGCAAAGACTGAGGTCAGAATCTTGGGAAACATCCAGAAAAGAATGGAAGATGTAAGCTCAACAAAGAGATTTTAAAAACCAATAGTCAAGGAAGGAAGAGAAAGGTTTAAAAAGTAGTTTCCCAGAAAATAAAAGGAATTAGATGGCTTTAAAGAGGGGAACATCACTGTCTTTTTGTGTTTTATTTTCTCCCTTCAATTTGTTTCCTCTTCATTCTTTTTTTCATACAAAAAAAATTTGTCATTTTAGCTTTTGGCATGACTTTGTCCTAATCAGCCCTTCTTGTCTGGCATGGCTGGAATGAAGTTCTGGTAGGAAGGTAACGGTGGTAACCAGAAGCCACAGCCCATGGCGAAATGAAATGACCTCATCTGCTTATTCCTTCTAATTTACATGCGCTCTACTTCGTAAACTTCAGGCAATGTTTATTTCTTTCTTCACATACGTTTTTAAAACCAATCTCATGGCAATCCTTTTCTTTCAAAGTTAAAGTTGTGTTATTAATGTAATATGCTACATTCTGTGCAACTTGGACTCATTTCTCCATACTCCTTTGTTTATTGTTCAATTGTTAAAAAATAATTTACTCTGTTAGTACATTCTTCATTGACTTGTTGTCCTAACTAGTATGGACTTGTATACAGCCTCTGCCATCTATAATAAGTGATAATCAAATGATCAGATAAGAGACATTTGCATTTCTTCTTTTATTTAATTCTCCATTCAATAACTCCTCTTTAACTTACAAGCCTCACTGAATACCCAGTAATTTAAAATGCCTGCAATATTTCCCACATTTTAACTTCAAAGGAGAAAAGAAAGCACAGGCAAAGTGTTCCCTACCCATATTCTTTCATAAAATTTAGTAAGAGTTAACAAGAATCTGATCAAGTGAGCATTCCCCAAATAATTCAAGAGCTACAGAGAACAGGGCAGTCTAATGTATGATTAGAAGCACAAATCCTAGGCAAGCAGAGCAGTTCCCACACTTGTTTAGGCTTGTGACTTGTGGGAAATTATCTCACCTCTTAGCTGTAACTTACTTTACAACAAAAAAGAAGATAGGTGGAACACAGGGAACTTTTAGGGCAGTGAAATTATTCTGCAAGATACCATAATGGTGGGTACAGTTCATTAAACATTTGTCTAAACCCACAGAATGTACAACACTAAGAGTGAGTCATAATATAAACTATGGACTTTAATTGACTCCTCAATTGGAACACATGTAAAATACTAATGCAGGTTGATCATAATAGGAATATGTATAGGGTGGTAGAAGAGTGAGGCAGTACATGGGAAATCTGTATTTTCTGCTCAGTTTTTTTATAAACCCCAAACTGCTCTAAATTAAGTCTCTTAAGTTTAAAAAGATAAAAGCTATTTTGTAGGGATATTCAGTTATCTGAGCTGATACATCTACAGTGGTTACAAGTTTGTAAGAATGTTAACTATTATCTCTCATACATATGTAATAGTATATAATACAATGAAGAGGCAAGACATACAAAGAATAAGTTTTATTATATACATAGCCTCAAAAACATACGGTTATTCTTTAAACCATCATTGGAAAACTATATACAAAGAATGTGTGGAAGAGGATAATAAATGAAAGATTAAAAATGTGAGTTATCATTTGGTACAGAATATGTAAAAATGTTATATGCAAAGATTAAAAAAGGCTTTGGATTTCTTCTACTTTGGGTTTTAAGGACTGAAAAGAAAAACTGGCTCATTTATCAATGTCACAGTAAATGTGGTAGTAAAATTTTCATGTGTAATTCACTGACCAAACAATTATATGAAGCTTTAAAAAAAATGGATCAGCACTCAACAGACAGGGATCTCTTGTTCCTCGGTGGACCAGGTCATCAAAGAAAATGAGTCCCAAATCTCCAAGACCTGAAATGAATACACAGAAATTCTTTCTGGGAGAAAATATCCTACCATCTCGCAAAGGTCCAGCTTTCTATTTTGACAATTTAGTCAACTGCCAAATATTGAGGAGGAAAAGAAAATCCTCATGAAAGTATATAAAATTAAGAATCAGTCAGATACATAAACCAACTAGGCATACATATTTCTGGGTCACAGTTGTTTGGGGGCAATATGGTTAGTGAAATTCACTATTTCAACTTATTGTTTTAGGAAGATGGTGGTTAATAAAATGAAGGAAAAGATGCTCACTGGCATTTTCTTGTCTTTGAAATTAAGTCAGTGTTTACTTCAAACAAGCATTGCATCAATAGTGATTGCATGCACAAACTGCCCAAATTGGGCAAAACATGTACAATATACATCTTATATACTGGTTGGGACTTTCGGACACATGTTGTAGCTCAGAAAATAAGAAAAAGGAACTGTGCTGAGTAATGAAAGGATGTATGTAAGATAATAGTGTTTAAACTTACTAGAAAACAAAAGCCCTACCCTAATCAGGACTACTACTAAACAGGGCCTCTCATATTTTTTAATTTTTCAAATTTTATTAGTACATGTTTTTAGTATATAATGATTACATTCATTGTGGGGAGTTAGTACAGGGATATAACATACTTTCATTCTTTTTACTTCCCCTCCTTCACTGCATTCCTTATTCCCCTTCTCATTTGCAAAAGATCTATCTTCTTCTAAACAGATCCTTTCTGACTGGCAGCAATAAAACATAGGGTAAATATCCAGTAAAGGTTATACAGCCTATTCTAGAGTGGGGGATCAATTTCTGGCTAATTTTATTTGTTTTCCTATTAAATCAGTGCTATTTACTACTACAGCTCAGATCCAGGAGCTCAGCTGAGTGGATACACAGAGCAAGCAGCATCTCTCTCAACAGCTGATCAATACTTTTTCCTGCTACAAAATACACAAATATAAAAGACACACAGATGTCTTTACATATACAGACACAGGCAAATGGCCACAATCATTCCTGGAATCCCTATTAAAAAGGCACAAGGCCGCGTTTCCATTTTTTCATTTGATTTTTACTTTGTTCATAGGGAAGGGAGGGGACTCAAGGGGGGAATGGGATAAAATAAAATAAAATTTATTTAAAAAAAATAAAAAGGCAAAAGGGAATATTAATGTAAGAGAGAACTCAATGATGATGGCTTTAGCTTGAATTATTTTATTTTAAAAATGTAAACTATACTCAAATTTGTGTGCTATTTTTAGCGACAAATTACACATAACAACATCCACCACCTCAGAAAAGCTACATTACAAAATCACACCAGAAAAACACCAACACCAAGACTTTGCTTTGAATTATGTTTTTATATAGGTGTGTGTATATACATATACACACATGTAGGTATTTATATATTTAAGTTTATGAATTGTGGTATTGTGATTATAAGAAGTATATATTTTATACATCTTTATGCCCATTTCCTGGCAAAGTGCTCCTAAATCCTTTGCAATTTTCTGAGCAATAGAGGTATTAGAAGAATCTTTTGTTTTGATATTTACCCTTTGAACACTGATTCCCACCAATGAGACTCTTGGAACTTCCCTTTGGAGTATCTTTTGATCTACTAAATCCACTCTTTATGTGTTTCTGGGTGAAGGTGGTTCATCAGAAAGAGTCATGATTTTAAGTTTGGAGCTTTCTGAGCCACATCCACAGCCTTATCCTTCAGGAAGGGGAGTGGGGCCAGTTTGAGTTAGAGACCCAGTATAGCAAAAGCAATTCTATGTAACAGAGACACAGCAGGGGGTATTACAACCCCTAAATTGAAACTATACTACAAAGCTACTGTGATAAAAACAGCATGGTACTGGCAAAGAAATAAATTTGAGGACCAGTGGAACAGATTAGAAGATGCACACACAACTCGACACACTCAGCCACCTCATCATTGACAAAGGAGCCAAACACCCTCACTGGAGGAGAGATAGCCTCCTTAATAAATGGTGTTGGAAAAACTGGGTTTCAACTGGCCAAAGATAAAAACTAGATCTATATCTCTCACCAGGCACTAAACTAAAATCAAAATGGATTAAAGATCTAAATATTAAAACAGAAATGCTGAACTGGCTGGAACAGAGGTTAGGTAGAGTTCTTGAAGACATTGGTGTAGGAAATGAACAAAACCTCAGTTTCCCGAGAACTAGCACAAACAATCAAAACTAAATGCTTTTTCTAAAAGCAAGATCCACTCATGCTCTTAATAAAAACAAGAGAAACCACCAATAGAGTGAAGAGACAACCCACAATGTGGGAAAAAATTTTCACCTGGTGTTCCTCAGACAAATATCTAGTATCTAGAATATATAAAGAATTTTTAAAACTCAGACCTCCCAAATTTAAAGCGCCAATCCAAAAATGGGCATCTGAAATGAACAGACATTTCTCAGACAAAGAAAGAGAAAGAGCAAATAAACATAAAAAAAGTTCAACATCATTGGTCATTCGAGAGATACAAATGAAAACAACTCTGAGATTCCAAACCACTCCAGAAAGAATGGCTGCTATCATGAAATCAACCAATAACAAATGCTGGCAGGGCTGTGGGGAAAGAGGAACCCTGTTCCACTACTGGTGAGAGTGTAGACTGGTGCAACCACTGTGGAAATCAGTATGGACATAGCTCAAAGAACTAGGACTGGAAGTTCCATTTGACCCAGCTATTCCCCTGCTGGGTATCTTCCCCAAAGAATTAAAAGAATCATACCACAGTGATATATGTGCACCCATGTTCATAGCAGCACAGTTTGCAATAGGTAAAGCTTGGAAACAGCCTAAATGCCCATCCACTGGAGACTGGATAAAGACAATGTGTGTGTTTCTTTTTTAATAACATGGATTACTAGTCAACCATAAAAAATGAGAAATTAGAGATATTCATATTTGAATGGATGCACATTGAGGTGATACTCTTAAGTGAACTAAATAGGACACACATGTGTAAATACTGAATAGTTTCTCTAGTGTGAGAAACTGAAAGTGTAAATAAGGACTAAAAGCTATAATAGATGATGTGAAATAGGATGAAAAGGTGCAAAGGGGAAGTGGGAGGGGTAAGGGAAAGGAAAGAAGGGAATGGAATCAATATGAGAAGATGAAAAAAATGGAAACAAAGTCTTTGTAAATAGGGAGGGATGGAGGGGTTGAAGGGAGGGCAGGGGAAGAAGGAAAAAATAAGAACCAAGAGAGATTATGTAAAGGTGCAAATTTCCAATGATGAATGTCATTATACTGTATACCTAAAATGTACCAATGAAATTAAATTTAAGAAAAAAATCTCTCTAAGAAATTGGCAATAGTAACCACATCACTTTTTTAAAGTTATGTAAGCCACTCTAACAAAATGAAGTCCATAAGGAAGTCCTTGGAACCTGAAATGTCTAGCCAAGTCAGAAGTTGTGGGAAATCTGGGAACCATTGAGAGAAGAGATCACTAAATTAGCTGAAATTAAATGGCTGTCTGTCGGGGAAGTAAGACTGATATGTGGTGATTTCACTCACAGAAGATAAAGAAGTACATCATCTACATGCAGCTGTGCCTCTGGTCTGAAAGTCAGATGTGTTATACAAGCAAAAGGCACAAACAGTGTGGAAATATGAAAAAATAATTGTCATAATTCCTATAAACATTGAACCTAGGCAATATTCATTGTACCTAAAATACAAATAAATATGTTGAGGGGCTGGGGATTTAGCTCAGTGGTTCTGCTGCCCACCTCGCAAGCACAAGGACCCGAGTTCGATCCCTGGTACCAAAAAAAAAAAAAATATGTTGAGATGTTATTATTCATACATCAATAAAACTGCAGAAAGAACGTGAGTAATACTGAAAGTTCATAAAAATTGGCATTCATATAACACATTGTTAAAATAATGAAAAACATGATTAAAACCTTCCTGGGTGGCAATTTTACCTGTTTCAAACACATTTAAATCATAGATACACTTTGGCAATACAATTCTATGTATAAGCACTAGTCCTTTGTGTAAATACAAAGAAGTTATTTATTTTCACTGTGGCATTGTATAGACTTGATTAACCTTCATCATTGCAGTGAAATGTTATCTATTGAAATGATTTTTTAGAAAATAATTAAACCACAAAAGATCTTCCTGATCCTTGCTAAATAGGCAGGATGTAAGTTACATTACTCTCAGCACCACCTGATCAGTGGGTCATTTTACCCTTGGGGTTTCAACAGTAAGTGAACGAAAGGGTTGGTTCATGGGTATTTCAAGGCTGACGAGGCAGAAGCGAACACAGTAGATTGTTAAAAACATTAGTGCAGTACCAGTGGTCAAACTGTCTCAGAGACACAGTACAAAAAAATCTACTAAGAAGGGAAAAGGGAGGCTTAGAGATAAGACATCTCATTCCATAGAAATGAAGTTTCTGGTATGGGATAAAATAGGTTTTGGGTAATCAAGACAGAGCGATCGGGTCCCTGTGCAACTCCCGTCTAGCTGTGGATGGACAGTTAACACACAGGCAGGTAAACTGTCAGTCTCAAGGATGTCGGTGGAAAGTAACAGACTAAATGGGGAGAGTGAGATTCGGCTGTGGGTGGAGTAATGTCTGACAAAACAATCATCAAAGGCTTTCAGTGACATCTGAGAAGTGACCTAAGGAAAGGGAGTGGGAAGGCCATCCTCAGAGATGGCATGATTGGGGTGTTTGAGCCTATTAAGAAAACACTATGGCAGTAGTGGAGTATATGCCAAAACATCAGAGGAAAGGAGTCTGGAAGTTCTGTTTTCTTTTTTGGTACTGAAAAACAAATGTCAATACTACTGGATGCCACAGGATGTATTGCTTCATATCATTCCCTTGGTGTTAGCCAGTAAAAGGTTGAACAGCCTCTGGAAACTGAATATGGGACCCTTCAGGAATCCATGTGCCACCCTTTGCCTAGGAGCCATGGTGATCTTCTCTGGATCATTTCAATTTAGTGTATGTGCTGCTGGAGTCAGAAATGGAATTTCTTTTGATAAGGAAGGAACACCACAGAGGACTTAAAATAGAGGCACAACACAATCTCATTTTTATTAACATAAAACAAAACAAACACCTCTGGATGGATTTGGGGTGGGCAGGGAGCCAAAAGACAACAGGGACACCACTAAGGAGGTCTCTAATCCTCATGGTTCACACCAGGGTGGTGAGAGAGAAAGCCATTTGATTTGGGATGTCTGCTGAAGATAAGTAGCCTACAGATCAGGGGTGGGTACAACGTGAAAAGAAAATGCCACAGTTTGTCAGTTGCCACATGTGGGTGAACGCAAGTATTATTTACTCACCCAGAAAAGACTGTGTGGGATCAAGTGTTGGGAGAGACACACATGTAGTGCAATTCTAGTTGACTGAGACATTAGGGCAAGAATATGGAGGGCTAATTTAGATACACTGCCAGATGGGGAGCCAGAGAGCAAGTACTGGCAGGAAATAAGGACACCAGATATCTGGTTCCCTGTATGAAAAGAAAGTAAAGCAAGAAACTGGCAAAAATTCCCAGAGGACAGAAAAAATAAAGCAAAAATTCATTTACTTACATTATAACTGCAATGTTTTCAAAAAAGAGAGTAAAATATTTAAAAAGCAATATTAAATGCAAACGCTTCAGACCATTTTAAATAACGATTTCAAGTTGTAACTTGACTGTTATAAATATGTACACTATCTGAAAATTAAAAACTCAAATTTAGCTGTTTTTTCCTAACATAGCTTTGACATTATGAATAGGTAAAAAAGTTAAATTTTAAGGCATAAACACAAAATGCCTTTTATAAATATCGCATGACTTTAGGTGTTTAGCTTACTCAGACTTCCTGTTATGTTACAATTTTCATTGCCTTTCTACATCTGTTCACTTGAATATTTTTCCCTTCAAGCTTAAAGGAATCATCCACATATATTGTAATAACATTTCACTAAAGATAATTAATTTCATAGGATACAACCACATCTTCAGCCCCACCTGGCTGAATTACTTAGGCTGCTACATTGTGCTGCTATTCTAACACAAAGTCAAGTTTAAAAGCAACATCTCATTGTCACTCTTACCTATTCATAATCTCGGTTGATGAAAACAGTATTTAGAAATTTCATTAAAATATGTGAGTAAACTAAGATGAAGCAAATAGAATTTTTATTTGAATCAAATTTCTAGGAAAATATATGCTAAAAATTTTAAAATGAAAAATATTTTCAAATTTTAAAACAGACAATTTTTTCTATTTTAGCAATATACATATAATTTATCTACTGAGTTACAAAAGAAACAAAAATATACTTGTGATTTTAATTAAAGCAATGTTATTTTAGCAATTCATTAAATGTGTTTCCTTAATAAATATTTACTGGGTACATAACTTGTGTCTATACAGAGTGAAGCACACTATGAAGACAGATGTGTTTTTTATACCCTCCCCTTGCATGCTGCACAGATCACTTTGGGTGAGTTGGGAACATTTGGATTCTTTTCTTGCCTTGTCTTGCCTTCTCACGTTTCTACTGTTGTTTTGTTTTGTGCTGAAGTTTGCAGACTGATTATAGCAGAAGACTTTGCTGCTAGTATGGAGACCTCTTTAGTTGCTGTCTGCTTTTCAGTGATGCGCTCTGGGTGTGGCTATCAGCCTTTGCCTCTATCCCAAGTTCCAGCCACCTCAGTTTATTGGGGAGAACAGGCTGCGGTGTACTCAACCCAGCACGCAGTTCTCTGGTAATGAGCTCCAAAGACCTATATCTCCATTGGCAGATGAACAGTTGGAGAAAATGTGCCATTTATACACAATGGAGAACTACTCTGTCATAAATACCGAATAATTTCTCTGGTGTGAGAAATTGAAAGTTGTAAATAAGGACTAAATGTATAATAGGTAATGTGAAATAGGAAGAAAAGGGGCAAGGGGGGGTGGAGTGGGGGTGGTAGGGGAAAGGATAGAAGGGAATGGGATTAACATGAGAAAATGGAAAAATAGGAACAAAATCTTTGTAAATAGGGAGGAATGGAGGGGTTGAAGAGAGGGCTGGGCAAGGAGATTATGTAAAGGTGCAAATTTCCAATGATGAATGTCATTATATTGTATACCTAAAATGTACCATTGATTAGAATGAATAATCAATAATGTAAAATAGGAAGACAAGGTCCAAAGGGGTAAGGGTAGTGGGAGGGGTAGGGAAAAGGAAAGAAGGGAAAGGAAAAATGATGAGAAATGGAAAAAAATGGAAATAAAGTCTTTGTAAATAGGGAAGGGAGGGCTAGGAATGGGGAAAAAATAAGAACCAAGATGCACTATGTAAAGGTACAATTCCCAATGAGAAATGTAATTGTGTTGTATACCTACAATGTACCAATAAAAGAATTTAATTTAAAAAAAAAAGAAGGATATATTTGAGTCATTTCTAGGAAAGTGGATGCACCTCAGGACCATAATGCTAAGTGAAATAAGTCAGGCACACATGCTTAAATATCACATCGTTTCTCTTATATGAAAAACCAAAAATGTAAATAAAGAGCAAAGTAAAAGATAGAAATCAGGAAATGAGGAGGTAGATCTTCTGAAAAATGGGAAGGAGACCAAGAGATACAGGGAGGGAGAAGAGGGGAAGGGGATAAAACAGAATGAGGATGTGCTATGCACCTGGACCAGCTCCCCAAGAGGAATGTAATCACTATGTATACAAACATGTACTAATCAAGAGAATTGAAAAAAAGTAGGTGTAACAGTTCCTGCTCTGGTGAGGCTGACAAAACCAAGCTGCAGTGAGTATGGCAGAAACAAATACTGGGAAGTTTGGCCAACAGGAGAGGTTTCCAAGGGATTTGATGTTTTATCTAAGAAATTGGAAGGTGCCTATTTTTAATTGTTTTCAGGAGACACAAACACATTTTAAATAGAGACACAGCAATGGTAAAACTGCTATGATAGGAATAGAAAACTAGTGGGTATGAAGCCCACTAGAGTGAGCGAGGAGGGAAGGAGAACCATGAGAAGAGGTGGGAAAGAACAGAACACCCCAGGCCAACCGTTACTTAAGCGCTACCTGGGGTTCTGTAAATACCACTCTGAGTAGGGCCAGGATAACAGGATGGAACGGGAACAGAAGGCACAGAGGCCGGTGACGGGCAAATGAAAATCAGAAAGCTGACATGAGGCGTAAAATAGGCAGAAGTGGGTATATGTCCACAGTGACAGACAGGCCAGCAGGAGATGTAAAGAGGGAGATGGAGGTGACGCAGATAGGTCTTGGGGGTTTGCACTATGAAACTGAATAGAGTATTTAACAAAGGAAGAGGACCAGGTTCAGGGGAAGTATAGAGAGTAATGCACCTCTGAAATATCTGAGATATCAAAAATGCAGTATGTTAATCAGGCTGAATCTAGAAGCAGAAGTGGAATTTCAGGGAGACCGCAGTAGTCAATTGTGTCAAAGGCTGAAAAATATCCACTGGATTTAGTGACAAATCATTGGTGACTTCGGTAAGGTGTGTTTCATAGGACTTGAAGCCAGAAGGAAATGGGAGGGGGGGTAAGAAAATGAGCAAAGCAATAATAGATATCTCTATGGATATGTTTGGCTATGAAGGAGAAAAGAGCAATGACGTCAGCAAAAAGAAGTGAGACAAATGGAGGGCTTTGAAAAAGAACACAGAAAATCAAAACATAAAACACAAGTGCGCGTACAAATCAATACCTACTTTTTTTCTTAGTTTAATTAAAAATTAGAAGAGAAATGTAACATACATCTATATTTAGGACTTTTAGACAACTTTTCAATTATGGCCATGGCCAAATTAAACCTGCTCAGAGCTCTTCAGGCTGATTCTTTTCCTCCTGAGTACTCTAACACTTGATTCCTAATTTTGTTGTGACACTTACCATATGTACTTTAATTACCATTGGTAATCTCTTTTAATTGTAAACCACTTTAGGAGAATTGTTTAATCAACACTTAGCCAAGGGCCAGATGCATAGTAGGTGGTCAAAAATGCATGGAGAATGTTAAATATCTCGCAAAAGCAAACATTCAAAACACATTTCTTTCTAAATAAACAACTGAAATTTACTTCTCACAGTTCTGGAGGCTGTGAAGTCCCAGAATTCACTCAAGAAATACATACTCTACTCAAGAAATACTGAAAGAATACAGAAGGCACAACATTTTTCAGAGGACAAATCTGATAAATCTTAAGGCCTGAGTGATATTCAGAATTTTATGAGCAGTGTCATCACTGATAACACTTCTTCCCCACAAGGTAAAACAAGAAACCACAAATTTTATCAGTATTCTGTGATCCCTAAAATGGCACCAAGAGTTCATGAAAAAAGGGCTTCCAGGAGGAAACTTTAGCTGACTAAATTGGTCAATTCCATTTGGCAATTGGTGCAAATGGAAAGCCTTCAAATCCAAGTTAGTAGCATGAAGCCCAACCATTCAGCTGAGCCATTAGGACACAGGGCTGCTCCTTTGCCATGGCCACCACTGGGTCATTCCACACAAACTGTTTAGAAATAGCACAGGGCACTTCTATGCTGGACCCAAGGGGCTGGGCTAAGCTCAAAGAGCTCAGAGTTGACATTTGTGCTATAGAAGTTTAAAACCTGTGGGGAAGGTTAGGAAAGCTGTCTTGTGAGAGTGGAAAGGCAGGAGCCCAAACAACAGCTGCTTTGCAGCTGGGTCACAAAGAGAGCAAGAAATCCTGGACACCATAAAAGGTAGCGGATGATAGGAAGGCAATCTCCTGCCTCCATTGGTCACTGGCAGTGTGCCACTTGCTCCCAACTCCAAATGCTCTCACAAGATGATGAAGCCAGATGTAAATAATTCCCTAATTTCATTTCATTTCTTTTTTGGGTTTTTTTGCAGAAAGCTTCAGCGGTAAAGGACATAGAGGGTTATTTATTTAGACATAAAATTCTTTGATGATTTAACCAGGGTACTGAAGAGAGCACTGGATTCATTTACAAAAACCCTAGTTCTAGTCTGCTTCTGACACCAAGAAGGTAAACAGCCAAGGAAAGCCACTAATTTGAACAAGTTTCATTCTCTTCAGTTGTAAATCAAAGAACTTGGGTTACAATTGGACTCTGTTGGTTACAATTGTCTGTTAGAAAAATGGGATTCAACTCAAAAGAAGTGGCTGAAACTTTAGGTTAAAGAAAAATAACTTCTTAATTCACATCGCCCTTTCCTTGCAGTGCTCTCCAGTCTAAAATATGGGTGACAGTTGGCTCATTTCCCCGGGTCTACGTAGCTGAAACTAAGGCTGGGGAAAATAGCTGAGGCTTTAAACCAGTGCAGTTCATTTTTATGAACTAAGGAATGAAACCAAACAGAGTTGGAATAAATGATCTATTTATGTTTTAGTTTTTTGGAAAGCAATTTTAAGGAAGTAGAATATTCATAAAAGTTTCTTAAACTGGACCATATAGGTATTGAAAGTATATAGTGTGGTTCTAAGTAACTTCCATTTGCCTGAAACTGCTCTCGGTGCCCACTGTTCCAGTGTAATTCAAACAGCACTCTCTGGTTTGAAGAAAACTTCTATACTTACCCAATTCTCACCTGTATTTCATAAGCTTTCACTTGCATTAGATGAGTTAGATGATGGCTGTTATGATGTTGCCATGTGCCACCAAATAAAGCCACTAGGCTCCACTAGTAGCAAAAATGAGGACTCACTGTGACCTCAATTTTCCATTCCCTAAGCCACTAACAAAGAAGGGATTAACAAAGGGATGCTTTCTCAACACAAGACCATGGGAATTTGTCAAGCATAATTAGGTTCATCTTCTCTGCTTACTATTTTAACCCCACCCTTAACCCCAGAATTAACCCCACCATTGGCTTGTTTATAGAAGTGAGTCCAGCCAAATCCTACATGCCAAGATCAGAGTAACTTGCACCCAAATTCTGTTCCCACAACTAAAACCTTCTTACTAGAAGGACAATGTTCTAATTACAATCATATATTTTGTCTATTCTGTTCCTAATTCGAGAATGCTTCGTCTTGCCCTTCATGAACCTGGCTTATGTTAATTTCCATGGAAACCACACAACTGCACATCCTTGTACATAGTTCCACCCTTGCACGTACTTTGCCTTTAACCCAATCGATTACTAATAAAAATCAGTGGCTTAGATGGACTAGCGCCTTTGTCAGTTGCACTGCCATTGGTTGTCCTGGTGTGCCACTACTTTCTGTCCCTCTTAGTTCTGTCTCTCCCCCTCCCCTCAGGCTTGTTTGTACACCGAGCAGGAGACTGGTGCTTACTGCAGAGGTTCATGGTAATGTTTTAGGGGTTTCCAGCTGTCTGTTGTCATAGTACACTGCAACCCTACTTTCTCTCTTTGTAGGTTATACAATAAGAGCAAAAATATTATAGATTGCTGTGCACCAGATCCTGTTTCAAGCATTTTATATGTGTTATCTCATAACTCTGAGACATTACTGAGACTCCCACTTTACAGAAGAAAAAAACAAGGCACCAAAATGATAAGGTATCTTACCAAAATACAGAAGCTTGTTTTAGTAGAGCTGGGATTCAAAGACAGACCATTTGGCTTCATAGTATGTACTCTCACATCATAGGCACATTCTAGTAGTTCACTACCAGGAATCATCACAATATGTAACAACAAAAAATATGGACTAAATAACAAAATCAGATTACCTACCATGTGCCTGGAACTATAAAGATCAAATGAGAAGATTCTTACTCTCTTATATGATACCACATCATGGTGTTTTGGAGATAGACCCTTATCAACTATAAGAATATAAAAAAATGGGCTCTTGTTAGATACATTCTTAGTAAGTAGATGAGAAAACAGAGCATAGTTATCTATTCTTCCCTAATGAGTCAGAGGAGGTTTCAAAAAGGAGGTGGCATTCTTAAGGTGACTCTCAGATGGAAGAAAGTTTGGCTGGGCATCAACGGAACTGAACCGTCTAGTCAGTCCCAGAACTGGTAGCTCAAAGTTTCTCTTTATAGGATCCAAATTAAGAAAAATTTTTAGAAATTCCGTGTGATGGAGAAAATTTTATTTCAACATCACTTGACAAGATCTGCAGTTTACAAAGATTAATTTGATACCAACCAACTTAAAACACATTTATTTGAGAAAATCATGTGGTTTAATAACTAAACCAAATTTCTACTTTCTCCTAAACTAATGATTTCTGAGTCACCTTCTGCAAATAATAATTTTTTGGGACAAACAAAGAAAGAGCTATTGAAAACAGCATTGGTTAGTAAGCAGTATTCATTCACTTTTATTTCTAGAGTGTGAAGTGACTAGAGGTGGTGCATGGAAGATTATAGGAACCTCTAAACTAGGTGGAAAGCGAAAATACACACAAATGGCCAGGGGCTGGCCCATTGCCAACAGAATGAGTCTGTATGCATAAATACAGATGACAAGCATATCGCCGGACTGGATCATTCCCAAACCCTAGCAGGATAGTGCACTGGCTGAAGCACTCACATATGTTTTGCTATTATTACAAAATAAAATTCTCTTTCTTTGTGTCTTTCTGACAGTGAGAGAAAATGTGTAATTTCACAAGAAAATGTGGGCCACTAATAGGAAAAAATTGAGTACAGAGGTAACAGGATGATAGAGAATAGAAAGTCAAAATGTCTTTTCCTCTACATAGACAATTTAATAGTTGTTTGGCCCAGGGATAAATTATCACTGTCAACATCTAAGACCTTCTTGACCTTGAAAGGAAAAATGTGGGATGCAGGCTGCACGAGACTTATGAAACATCAACGTCCCAGAGTGTCTTCATCACACTGCAGAGTTTGTCACCTCATGTGGCAGGTTTATCTCTGAGATACAAGGGAAACTGAACGGATGCTCCCAATCATTACAGCACTTTCACCAAAGCAATGCAGAGATGTACAGAATGGCTGTTTTGCTAACTCGATACCATGTTTTGCTCAACTGCTATGGAAGAAACATGTTGACTTGCTCAATTTCTCAAAATAGAATGTCTATGTATACGCAGGTAAAATGTCGTGGAAGACACAAACAGATTCTGAAGATGTGGGGGAAAGCTAAGCTCTTACATTGTTAAATCAGTCATTTCTATTCTGAAATATGTTATTAAAAGAGAAGCATTGGCATAAAGGGAAAAAATCCAACTAGGGAGTTAGACCTAGGTTTGAATACAGCATCAAGGACAATCCTGAGAACAGCTGGGCTCTTAGGGAAAGACACTTAATGTCTCCAGAAACTCATTCCATTTCTTACAGGGACAACAGTGATAACTCTTGATAGGGTTCATAACTGAGAAAGTACACATGAAGCTCTTACACGTGCTCAAAGAATGTTAGCTATTATGATATTTAGGTAACAGGGACAGCAGTAGCTATATCGAAATATCTTAAGCGTAGCACAGCAGTACTTTCTGAGCATTTCAAAGAAAGGAAAAAATGAAGAAACCACAACCACCACCAAAAAAGTCTCTTCTTAATTAGACCATTTATACCTAAATCCACTTAACCAAAAGCAAAACATGGGCATACATGATTATTTCCGATATAATTCAAGTGACATTCTTGGAAAACACTCACATGAAGAACTTTGAGATCTGAAATAATTTGTTATCGACCAATTGTCTCTGTTCTGGAATGTCTCACAAGACCGTAGGCACAATTTGCCTGTAGGGTCTAGGAAATTTGAAGAAAATAGAAAGCAGGGAGAATAGTAAAACTGAAGGTAGAAGTTATAGTGAAAAGAATTTAGGCTCCCTTTTGATCAAACTGGAAAACCCAAACAAGTATGGGTGACAGTTTAAGAATCCATGCCCCCTGCCCAGGAAATATGTGTTTTCGAAAGGATCTATTTTCTCTTTGAAGTGCTGACATGATCTGGCAAGCTCAGGCTGAAGTAGTTGGCAGGGTTTAAACTGCTAACAATCTTAGAATTATAAGAAAGTAAAAGAGTGAAGAGTTGACTCTGAATATTGCAACATACAGATACTTTTTGTCTCTGACAAAAAACTTGAAGCAAAGTACAATTTTATTAAAATCTGTCATATTTCACATATTTTGTTCTTAAAGCAAATTACTACAGATGAGCATATTATACTTCTTTATTTTGTTTTTACAAATATAATGAAGCCAGGAACTGTGGTGCTCACCTGTAATCTCAGCATTCTGGAAGGCTGAGGCAGGAGTATTACAAGATTCAGTCCAGCCTGAGCAATTTAGTGACTTGTTTTAAAATAAAATATAAAGAGAGCTAGCAATGTAGCACAGAGCAAAGGGCTTGGGTTCAATCCCC